>QTSX02001458.1:120862-505124 GCA_014839935.2 Entomophthora muscae | reverse complement strand
GTAGGATCACTTGTCACAAGCATGAGTGGGGCAAGTGAGTTGCGCAGGATCAGGAAACTGAACAATTGTATTTCCTAATTTGAAGCCAGCCTCATTTTGAAGGGCAAAAGCAAAAGAAAGGGATTCATCCTCAAAATAGCCCAACAAAGGTGAAATCAAAGCATGGTGAATGGCGGCATTCATGACAAGCGCCCACCACAATATGGGCGCTAACTTGAGTATATAGGAGAAGGATTGACCCAGCAGGGACCACTGGATGGGACCATAGAGTTCACTAACCTAGTTAATGCAAAGTACATTGCACCAAAGAGTTGAGTGAACGTAGTCTCATTTGCAATCCCCAATTCTTGAGGGCAGTCAGGCCACAGGGTAATAGGAGGGATCATAGGGACCAAATACACAGACAGGTGATTATATCTGTCATTAAAGAGGTGGGTTGGATGGCATACCAATAGTTCTTCCAACCAAATATCTTTGGTGTACGTGATCTTGTCAGGGATTTGGCTAGGAGGATGCTCTCTAGTGTAAACTTGGAGAAAGCCAGGCTTAATGGATATTAAGTGAAGTGTATATGGCCAAAAAGAGCACCAGGAGGATGGAATAACACAGGTGTGGAGGCTTCAGGATCTACAGACAAGATGGCAGGAGCGGTGGGCCTGGTGATTTGATCTGAAAATGGAAGATAACAAGTATGAAACAAGGCAAGATATGTTTGACCAAAGGTTCATAACAGCTTCATTACTCAAATTGACAACAGGGCTTGACTTATACCTGTCAAGGTATATATACCATCTACCAGGCTTTCATTGTTGAATTTGGAATACAAAAGCCTGGGCTGATGGGAGTTGGGAAATTAGTAGTGGCAGGATGGCATCTGGTGTTGGCTGGCATCATTGGATAAAGTTTTGGAATAGGTGTCTAAACCTTTCTGTTCACTAGTCTGGTCAATTGGTGCAGGTGGGGATATTAGGCATCTCCTAGGTTCAGTTTTTTTGGAAAATATTCATCTGTATCTCATTAGCAGGACATCAGAAATCTTCAGGGCATCTTTCACAGTGACTTGCTATTACTTGAGTGTAGGTTATGTTGCCAAATCTGGGACTTTTGCTTGTAATTTCCTATGCTAGTTGCAAAGATTTTACTATAAGCTGGTTTTCATTTGAATTATCTTCAAATTTTAGCTCAAAAAACGTGGGGCTGGGCCCTTGGCCTCTGGGCTTGCGGGCCAGGGAGGGCAGGAGCCAGGATTTGATCCTTGTTCTGGGACTCACTTTATGATTGAAGCAAAATGTCATTGATGACACCTCTGGTTATTGTAGCTAATAAAGATCATCCACAAAGATCAGGGCACCCAGGAAGGATGTTATGGGGGATGGGTTGGGAAGTAGCTGAGGCTTTAAATTTACCTCAACATTGCAGATATTTTAATGATGAGCATATCCCAAGCCAAATGTCTAGTGGCCTTGAAATCTTATATTGGTCCTCAGGTTCACTATGAAACTAGGAGCAAGGAAGAGGGATGGAGGAGAAGAGGAGATATTGGAAAGAGAGGGATCCTTGAAGGGTTGCCAGGGCTGGTTTAACTTTTTTCTAGGAGGTTCAGATCCTTTAGAAATCTTTTCCTGGGCAGAGAAAACCTTTAATGGGCTCTAAATTATTGGCTGACCTATAGGAAGAGAAACCATCTGAGGAAGATTTATTTCCCTGACTGGGTGAAAGTTGAGAGGATGAAAGATCTGGTGAATTGGGCTTGGGATGCCCTGGAACTTTGGGAGATGCAAGCAGGGGCTGTCTAGGAACTTGGCATTTTAGCTTGGGTTAACCTTGAAAAGGTTAGGGTCAGCAAAGGGTTTAATGGAGAACCATAAAAAGGATGAGAAGATAAGTTCAAAATGGCAAAAGAAGATAAACCAAGGATTGGGCAGTGTAAAAGAAATAAATATGGCAATGATATTGAGCTGGCATAAATTTGAAAGGGGTAGGTCCAGCATAAAGTTTCAGGCTTGAGCCATATCTTAAAGTGTAAAAGGTGGAATATGGGACTAAATTAATGCTAAAGCTGGGAAAATTTAGAGGGAAGTAAGAAAAAAGCTTTTATTTGTTAGGGGGTTATCAGAAAAAATAAAGAGTTGGCAAGTTGGTCACTTATAACCAGCAAAAAACAAATAATCACTTTTGGATGCAAAGAGGTGTATTATTTCTCTCAACTTTATAGGATACAGCTAAAAAGCTATTTTTATATAAGTATTGATCAAGTCAACCCAGGCTTCAAAATTTAAGCCCAATTAAAGGGTTTTTAATAAAGTAGAATATAAAATAAACATCATTAAAAATTAATTTCACAAAAAGGGTTTATTAGGATCAACCAAATAATGGGAAGAGCAATGAGAGAGCTATGTACCATAATGTGTCATTAATGAGTTGAGACTTATTCTTTACCAGTAGAATATATCAATAGTCAATTTGGTGGGTATTAATACCACTGTAATTTAGGCTTTATTCTTGGCCTTTGGTTTTTAAAGTTTATAATTTTATGGCTATTGGATCATGTCGATGAAGCGGAATGTTGACTTTCTGTTTTTAATTAAAAATATATTAAATCTTTTAATAAAAGATGTTTAATCTACGTGACGCTGATTGCCACAGCAATAGATAATAGATTGAAGTAAATTCAAGATGTGCAACTGAGTAAAGAAGATAATACTGAATATGGAGGAATTGTGCTTGAGGGCTTATTTACCCTCTGAACAACAATCAAATAATAATAAATAAAATGGTATTAGTATATTTTAATTAAATCATTAGATTTTTGATAGTTTTAATGTTTATTAATAAGTTTAGATATAAATCATAACTTATTTTAGCTTATGGATAAGTGGAATTATAGATATTGGTCAACTTCCATGTTTTTGCACTCCTGAATTACCAGTAAAATAGCTTAAATGGCTTCTACGAAAAGCTATTTTGGATTTAAAAAGACTTGTAATTGACTTCACGGTTGTCCTATTGGGAGATCTATAAATTTAAAACTGTAGTTTCAAAGTTGTCTGTAAAAATATGCACGGTTATGTTAAGAGTATAAGTAGTTTGTAAGCTAATGATGGAGTAGCCCATATCGATAGATTAAGCCTAAGAGCTCATCCGAATGTTTATCCACTTCAAGAAAAACAGTATATGACTGCTCTGAAGCCAGGTGTTGGTACTTTAAACAAATTGGGTATAGATTACTATAACAATAACAGAAGTTTGAATTAAGTTTATTAGATATTTGATACAATGAGGTTGAGGCTAGGATTAGAGTTGATTGAATTTATCAAAGGGGATGTCTTCCTCATGAAACACGAGGTCGTTTGTGACTTTAGATGGCAGTTCATTGTGGGGCTGGCTTGCATAAACTTCGGGAGTAGCAGGAGGCCCATCAGGTGCAGCATGTACCAAATTCAGCACAAAAAGGGAGAAGGAGACAAATTTCATTCTTTGAAGCTCAACCGTAGCACCTCAACCTTATATACATCTTCTGCATGGGTGATGGCTACGGCGCAGGGGTTGGAAACTTGCTAAAGTGACAGAGTTCTTAAAAGTCACCAGGCCAAATACACAATTCAAGCTTTTTTAAACAACACAACCAATAAAGTGGATGCTTCCACATCAAAAGCAAGCTCCAATCTGTACTTGCAGAATAGGCTAGGAATCCATAGCCAAACAATTTGGCAATGTTTAAAGGAAAGGTTTCCTGACCCGCCAAAAGCAGCCAAACTAAAGGCATACAATGCCATCTCGTTTTGATTGGCTGCTACTTGAGTACAATTTCTCAAGATCCAAGGCAACTCTGAATAATCCATCATGTATAAAAAGCTATCCACTAGCTACGCACTTGGGTCTGGCATTACAATCACTAGCCCTAAACGGAAGACACTTACCACTAAATCTTCAAAACATCTAGCTTCTTAAGCATCATGCCCACTAATTCCCATGGAATCTCAATACCCAAGCACTCATTTCAACTGTGCAGGTTAAAACCAACCCTTCCAAGTGTAAGGACCTCTACCATCTTTCATCCAGGGCAGTGCATTCTCCTAACCAAAAGGGGTACCCGTCTGATCTCTGACAACACTATCTCCAGCAAATTGACAGATTTCAAGGCCTGCTAGGTGCAAATATACTTTATAAGAATAAGGATCCAACCCAAATTTCTTATTCATACACATGCCCAGTATCTCTAATACATATTCCACACCCCATTAATTTCTAGACATTTTAGATTAGGAGTTGATACAACAGTTAAATTTGAACCTTTTAATCTAACAGTAAAAACACAAGGTACACATCTGTAGACCTATCCTTCCAATGTCATAACTGTGCTGTAAGCTGCAGCTACCCAAAAGGAAACAAAGAGAGATTGATTTTAAATATAAGATTTATTGAGAGAGAAGAGGGGGCTTTATACCCAATGATATGCTGCTCGGAGATGGCTTATGGAAAAGGATTTCTTAAGGCTGATATTTGGTAACATGTGACTGATCCTATTGGCAGTATAGGTGTATTGCTAGCTGGGGTAATTAAAAAGCTTACAGCCAGGTGGCATATATAGATGGTTGCTAAAATTATGTGATGAGTCAAGTCAAGTCATAAGTTGGATGACTATCCAGCCTGTTAGGAAATATGCTCATCACAACACCCTCCCCTTGGTCCTCTGGGACGTCAGAAAGCAGGTCATTGGGGGCCCTGGCTATGTAATGTTCAAGCTGTTGTGCAGTAGCTGATATGATGCTTTCCCATTGTCAGATCCTGCCCTTATACATGCTTAATAAATCATGATGCATAACCTTGTCCTTGTATCTTTTCCCAAGACCTTGTACCAATTAGGTGTGGTTTGAAGAGACCTGTAAGACAATGATGGACCTCAATTTATTGGGTTGAAGCTTGAAGAAATCAGGGTTCAGTACCCATACTTTGTCTCCAACCTCAAACCTCTGTAGGATAAATTGCTCCATGGCTTTGACCCATTTAGCTTCCTGCTCCAGCTGTGTTGCTTGGATGGCAATCATCTTTGGGCTGTCCTGTTGGGGAAACTTGGCCTGTAAGACTAGTCTGTTGTAAGGTCAGAAGCCATTTTTTAAATGACAGTAAGCTAAAGGATTTGACCCTAAAAAGTTTATGTTGGCCAAATAAAGAAATGTTGGTAAAGTCTGCACAAGTAATTTAGATCAAGGCGCCCAACAACCTGTAAGAAGTAAAACAAGCCCAAGTCAATTTATTGAACCTGGGAGTCTACAGCAAAGACCAGTTTAACAATAGAAGACATATTTAAAAAGCCAGCCTCTAGATCAAGAAAATATCTGCATCAGTTGGAGGATTAAAACTGTTAAGAACTAAAGTCTGGGAACTATTGTAAAAGTTACTTAATCAGCAGTAAGGGGCTCAGATGGTATTGTGGTGCAAGATAAAAACTAAGGATTCAAGCATTTTCAAGAAATAAATAGAGCTGAGAGAAGAAAATGCAGGCCACACAACCTAACAAGTACCTTTTTGAGGGGCAAGTCAAACAAGATCAACTTAAAGTTGAGGCTGAGAAAACTCAAGCTATTCATTCTTGCTTGAGGGGTTGAGGTTAATAGTTGGAGCTTGAAGTTAACCGGAAATGGTTAAATAACTGATGTGGTTGGGGATCAAGTCAGAAGGTCAAGTGGTAATCATTAGAGAGAAAGTAGCAATAGAGATAACTTGGAAAAGTTTATCTAGAAGTCAAAGGAGTGGGTCAGAAGTGGGTCAGGGGATGGCATGGCCTTTGAGGAAGAAGCAATCAAGCAAAAATAAGCAGAAAACCCAGTCCTAGGATCCAAAATTGGGTTTTTTGGTAAAAGAAGTAAGTACTCTAATCTTAAACTAAAATCAAACTGTAGCAAAAGGCTTTGAGTTTAAACCTGTTGTGGTTTTAAGGTAATCTTTGGAATAATTACTAACTTAAAGTCTTTAGGTAAATGCACCAGAATGAAGGAAAACGCCTTAAAATAAGGAAATAGGGGCATACAAGAGAGTAATTGCTGTTGGAGAAGTATTTGGATAGGGGTGAAGACCAAGAATTTATGAAAATTTGTTCATAAAAGCAGGTATAAAAGGTGAATCATAACACCTGTAAGGTCTGAAGCTTTTAGGAAAATAGTTATAAACTAAAGACTTAATGACCAATATATTTATGTTAGTTGAATAAAAAATCTAGAAAAAACCTGTAAAAGTAGTTGGACAAGAGCCCTCTAATAGTTTGTAAGAGGATACTGTAAATTCAGAACCTAAACGTAAAAAAGCGGGATTGCCAAATATTTTTGCGTAAACTCACCAACTTACTGGAATATTTTTCATCCTTCTATATAAAAAAGTAAGTTGTTCTGGGATGAAAATTACTCCATTAAGTTGGTGAGTTCACGCAAAAGAATTTGACAATCCTGCATTTTTACCTTTAGGTTCTGAATTTAAAGTAAACAAGGGCCAAGTTGGTTAATTAAGATAAAAAAGGTAAATAGATACCAGCTTTCACAATAGAGGGTTGGTCTAAAGAGCTGACTTCAGGATCAGGATACTGTCCAGGATCAACCATAGGGCTGGAACTTCTAACAAAAAAGGACTGAGTACTGTTATAAAAATACTAAGGCGGTGGAATGAGCACTCATAAAGGCATGATATAAAACTTGTTAGCTTTAACAAGAATGGAACATGCAAGCAAAAAAACAGATTACCAAAAAGGACCATCTATAAAACCTAACAAGGATATTTTTAGGGTTCAAGTCAAATAGTCTCAACTTACTGTTGAGGCTGGTGGCTCCAAGCATTTATTACTGACAAAAAGGAGGTGATGTGCATGAGGAGAAGGGCTAGCTCCAAGAAGTAAAATTGGAATAAATGTTGGGCAAACAGAGGCTCAAAAACTTCAGTCAAGTTGGTTAATCTTGGTTTGACTAGGCTGGCCAGATAATCACCAGAGGTGCAGAGGGGGAAGTGTGAAGAAAGAGTGAACAAAAGCTGACTTGGGTCAGCACAAGCAAAAAGGAAAACAAGCCTGAAGACTTGAATTTAAAAGAAAATCTAAGTTCAAGAATGGAAACTGAAAAGGTAAGCAGCAGGTGATGTGATTTAACACCAACTAGATTAAGCTGGGTTTTTCAAGAAATAATAATTTGAGTAAAGGCTAGAAGTAAAAAACAGTCCTAAAAAATATGAAACCATACCAAGGAAGGTGTGGAGTTCAGACTGTCTTTTGGGGGCGGCATGTCACAAAAAGCATTGAACTTCTCTGGGCTAGGTCTCATTTCTTTTGTGCCAATAAGATAGCCCAGGAAAATTAAGTCTTTCTGGTGTCAATTATATACTACTGTGAAGTATATTAAACAAGATAAAGATGAAAATTAAGAAGAGAATGATACTTTATTGAATATAAAAAATGGTTATTATATAGTATCATGAGAAGCCACATACTGTTCATGTATGTTATGTATGTCATGGAGCTTATCCAAGTAATGCTCTATTTAATATTTGAAAGGTTAGTCCCTGTATAAGATGAACGGCTGATAAGAGTGCCACCAACTGTGACAGATCCAGGTCCAACAAGTCCTTCCTGCCATTATCCTGCCCTTGACTCTTATTGCTATTACCTTTCTTTGACAAAGCTTTGAGGAGCTTTGTCTCCAGGGAGGCAACTTTATGGGATAACACTTTGTTATCATCCCGCCAACGGGCCATGATCTCAACGCTCTTTCCCTCTCTTGTCCTTAAAGCCTCAATTTCACAATTCACCTTTGCTTTCACTTTCTGTAAGATTTTGTCCCATCCTACTAACAGGTTCCAGGAATCCCACACATAGATTTGGTTTCCTTGGGTGGGAGTTCCTTCTTTTGCAAAGCAATTGGAGTATAACTCTTTGAAAGCAGCCTTTACTTCCACCAAGGACGCCTCAGGCACAGTATTGGTGACCTCCAAGCTTGCCCAAGCTTCCTCCAACAAACTTGTAGGAACCTCTTTCCTGGCAGTAGTGGTTTCTAAACAAATTACTCCAAATTTGGCCCTTTCAAATTTTAACAAAAAAGACATAATAATTGAAAAGGTAGTTGAGGGGAAAGCGTCAAAATTGACAATATATCTTTATTAAAGTTTAGCTGTTTTTGCTTATATACCATTTGGGGCATATTTGGCTGAAAACCCCTCCTGTTCCTGAATTAACCTATGATTCATCTCATGTGGTCTATGAAATTTGAGTCATCCAAACCTAGATCTTTACCTAAAAGATCACCAATATTTCTCAACCTATGAGAATCAACCTACAATGGGAAGAAGTCACCTGACTCCATTCATCTCATTGTACCAATTCAGCATGGAGCTTCCTCAGCTCCCGGCGCCAAAACCCTGTGGATTAAACATCCCAAAACTCAGCTATTAATGTTCCAACTGGGAACCAGCTGATTAACCCTGAATTCCTAGGCATCCTTACCTTTATTTAGTTATCTTTGCATTTAATGATTTTTTGCCTTAAAACCCATTAAAATGCTTTGAAACTCAAACCAGGCGCCACCACGGCGCTTCACAAATCCATTAGGTGGCGCAGCAGCGCTTTTAACCCAAAATTTGGGGGTTTACTTATGGTTGACCTTAACCAAACTTCTTGATACAGTCAAGGCAATTTAACCAATATAATTAAATTCTCATTAATTATATTCCCGTGTATTTATTAATTAATCTTCCCAATTAATTAAACTGTTTTTGAGACACCCAGTTTCCCAGATTGACTCAGCCAATCTTGCCTTCTGTTCTTTTATTAAACCTAGATATCCAGTTTTCAGGAATCTTTCCCTTAAGACTTCCAATCCAACCTATCTACATGCAACAATCAGAAAAACAGAGATAACTTTATATTTCAGAGCATTTATTTGGCTAAATACTCAATAGTGACTGTTGTATGGTCACACCAACCTAATAATTAATTGGGAAATCACTTGGGGAACTACTTCCCCAATAGGGAGTAATTGTAAATGTTGCAGCACCGGTAAAACATGCATTTAGAGGGTTTGGCTAACAGTCAATTATCTTTGGGAGTTTGTAGCACTGCATGCAGACCAATATTGTGTTGGGCTTTGGATTGGCTATGAAACCACCCTTGTCCAGATATACTGGTGCATGCTGGCCAATGTTATTAGAAAACACTTAATTGATGTATTTGGAAAAGTTGAAGGGCAAATTAGCCATTTCAAAGTTAACTAACTCACCCCTGAAGGAAACATACTTGGTTCTAAAGGCAGATTTGGGGATATCTTACTCCCTGAGTCTTATTTGATTGCATCCCAAGGTAAAGTATATTTTGGAGATTGATTTGTGTCTCACAATGTGGTAAACATTTTTTATTAGCAGTAGAGGGTAGCAATTCTTCACAGTGACTTCACACAGCGCTCTGTACTCTACCACTAGCCTGAGTGAGCTGTATTTCTTTGCCAAAAACGACTGCAGCACTGTAGAGGGACTATAAAGGCTTGATTAGTCCTTTTTCTAGTGCCTCTGCCAATTTTTAAACAAAGCATTGTCTTCTTTGGGCGTCAGCTTATAGATGGATTGTGCCTTGGGCAGACTTTCCCTGATCTGGATAAAGTGTTTGATGTGTCTCTGGGGTAGAAATTCAGGTAAAGTCCCTTTTAAGATTTCAGGATACTGTGCAACTATTGGATATAATGTGTATTGATCTGTACTGCTGGTTTCTGCTGCGTGAAAACACACTATATAATAGTTGTAGGTATCCCATTTAATTTATTGAGGTCATCCTGCTCTTCTTGGGTTCCTGTACTGCTTAAAAATACATGGTCACTGAGAAATTATTTTGCAGATCTGGGATAGATGTGGTGGTAGGACTGTGGTGCTCCTGCTCCTGGGAGGTCACCAAAGTGTGTACTGGGTCAAAGCCAGGGACCAATTGGGCTTATGTGACATCCTCAGAGATACTAGTTCCACGGAAAGAAAAAAGTGAATCATCTGTCAAATACAAAAGGGACTCATATGTCCCCCAATAGTCATTGGCAATTGATAACTTGGGGAAAATGTGTTTCACAGCAATACATGGTCTACCAAAGCAGTTCTGTTATCTAGGGACTGTTTGCATGATAATCTAAAGTCTAATAATGTCTCTGATACCAAGGTTATTTATACTGCTTTACTCATTCCTCAACCAGGAGTTTTTATGAGTGAACAGACTGATTTTCTGCCTCTTTTGGTCCTCTTGGTTATCTCCAAAATCCTCATTACTAGGGAAATTCTCTGTCACAAAAGGGAGAATAGGTGTCAGGAAACCAGGAATAGGTAGAGGCATTAGGTGACTCAGGATGGGGTACCACCAGTCAGTGGGTAATGCCCACCATAGGATGGGGTTTAACTAGATAATGTAAGATAAGGGTTGCTCAAGTAAGGACCAGGGCCCAGAGTTGGACACCATAGAGTCCACCAATCCTGTCAAAGTAATGTAGCGTACTACAAACATTTGAGTGGACATGGTCTCAGCGGCGGTGGAGGGTTCTATTGGGCAGTCAGGTTGAGGAGTTAAGGGCGGAGTCATGGGGACAAAGTAGGCAGGCAGATAATTGTACTTGTCTTTGAACAATCTTGGCGGCCTCTTGTACCACTTTCCTTTGTGTCCTATGTATTTGATTTCTCTAGTGCTTGCCAAGGGGTCAGAAATGAGGATATTTTCCAAGTTAAACCCTGAGTAGGTGGGGTTGGGCAGGTATTTGGTAAAATGCACAGGTCCAAAGGGTGATCCAAGGGGACAGTATAGTGCCTGAGAAGGGTTGGCAGGTTAATCTCTAGAGTGGACAGTCACCTGGCTATCTACTTGACCCAAGTTGAGATGAAAGATCACTAAAACTAAATAAGGTAGGATTTTATTGAAACAAAGGTTCATAAATCTTTATTATTAAAAATGAAAATATTGTTATCCTCAAACCGCTGGGGTTTGTACACCAAGTGATTTTACTTCTTTGATGTTTGCGGACTTCAGGTTTGTGGATAATTCACTGGCAGGGCATGGATCTTGGCTTAGGGTTTCAAGGGCAGCAGATCCTGGTTGGGCTTGCTCTAGTGAACAGAAGTGGTGATGCTTTTTCTGCCGCTGCTGTTCACTATATCATCTGAGCCAGCCAATTGCATTGCCCATTCTGGACTGGAGACTGGTGGCAGCTGGTGTTCATTGGCAGGGCTAGTATTATGCCTTTTTTAAACCTCCTTTAGGCAAGCCACAACCTCTGCGTAGGTCTGGGTCCTCAGTGGCACAAGGTTGGCAGCAATCTGGTGGTCATTTGGGGAGATCTCCTTTAACAAGCCAGCGGGTCACAGAGTAAATCAATAACTTGAGTCTGTGACTCAACAGGTTGGCAGGTCCCTGTCCATACTGGGTGACTCAATTTGTCTTTGGAGAATCAGGGTTTGATTCTGAGGTTTTTAATGAAGGTATTGAACTTTCAATCTTGGCTGCTGGCAGACTGGCAGGTACCTGTCTATCCTGGTTGGTGCAAGGCATTTTCTGAGGAACAGGGTTTGATTCCTAGGCTTTCAATACAAATATTAAAATATCATTAATGACAATAGGGGTCAAGATAGTCTTTATTAGCAAAAGAAAGATCCCCTTAGAAATCCTATGATTTGCTACCACTTTGGAGTCTTTTTGACCATCTATTCCTTCATAAAGGACTTCTGAACGCTTCATAAGATATTTGATTATTCCAAACCAACAAGAGATGTAACCACAAGATGCAGATCAAGCGCTAAACAAATATTCTTCTTGCAATCAAAGGATTTTTGAAAGATCCCTGCAACTTTCCAGCCAGCTCCTACTTATAGTGCCTTGGTACCAGCGTTTCTGCATTCAGAATGGCTTTCTTCAAAAGCTTAAACTACTGACACTCATTTCCTTCTATAATAAAATAAGCTTACACACTTATTTTATCAAAATCTTAAAGTATTAATCCACTGTTTTCTCAATCATGTATTAAGATTTTGTCTTCCAAATAGTAATATTAATCAGTAAGCATGTCCTCAACTTAAGAAATTGTTGCAATGTCCAAAAATTTACCATTTCTGATGTTCCACCACAATCCAACTAGGAAGTCAATTCCCACCACTCAAGCCGCTTGAAGCGTTAACACTTTGAACACCAAAGAGTTAACTGGTTCCCTGTTCCAGAACCAATCTTCTTTGCCTTCTGGTCTATCCTTTAAAAGAACTAAAAATTCATTTGTTTATCTTTTTTCCTCCTTATTTGTTTCTATATTCTCTTTTAATATATATTTTTATCTTGTTCTTAAGTCATCCTTGGTGACTTAAACCTAGTTCTTCTCTCCCTTTTATCTACTGGCCACTATAGATTAATTAAACCTAGCCCTTCTATCTCTTGTTTCTATTGAATTTTATAAATGTCATCCATATTTGCCTTATCTATCTTGTTAGTCACCATATGTGTCTTCCACTAAGGCCTTCAGAGGCGAGATTAAATCTCTAAATGCTAAACTATATCCTTTTTTCTCCTCAAGTGGTTAGCTTGGGAATTTGCAGAGTAACCAACTCCACTTCCTGGGAATCTATCATCCCTTGGTTTGAGCAGCTGCTTCTCTGTACAGCTGCCCTGAAGGTGGCCTCAGGCACTCTATGATTGAAAGAAGATATTAAAACTATCTCTTAAATCCAGATATAAGACATAGGCAGAGAAAATCTCAGACCCTTTTTGGCAGGAATAACCTAGCTGTATTCCCACCACAGATGGTATCAGGATTTAGTGCTGCTTTAGCACTCCATCATCCCAGGTTCTACCTACTGTATTATCCCCCAGTTGGTCTTCTGGAAATGCAATGCTGCCTCAGCATCCTCACCTTTCAAGGACAGCCCAAATGTATTATCAACCCAGCTGGTCTAGAGGTGCTTACACCGTCTTATAATGACATAACTGAGTACTCTCTTTACCCTTCTCATGTATCAATAGAGGCCTACCCTACTGGCACCCTTAGGCATAAACCAAACCCCAATCACCTTGATTGAGCATAACCCCAGCCAATACTTGGCAAAAAACAAAACACCAAACATTTATCTCTATCAGACAACCATTCTCTACTTGGAAAACATTAGTCCATACCTCAAAACAGCTTTTCATGTGGATCATCACACCTTGGATGCATCAGGGACCAAAAAGCTTTTAAAAAGATTTTGTGTTTTCAGGAGTGTGAATCATATAAAATCTGATAACAGGTATAAAAAAGGCTTTCTCCCCTCTTTCTCTTCTATTTTTATCTCCTCTCCTCTTCTTTCTTATCTAAAATTATCTTCTATGGTATCTTTTTTACTGTGTGTATTAGATAAAAATAAGATGATACAATGTTAACTCCATAAAAAGTTATCTCTCTGCTATACAATTTTGAACTATTTATATCATTTTTTGGTAAGGTTACAGTGTTTTTAAATAAAAATATCCAAGTCCTCATTTTTATATAAATTTAAGTAGCAGGCTCTTGATATATTTGAAGGTTGTAACTTACTATAAATAAGATATAGTCATATTTATTTTATTAAGTATAACATTGTATAGTATAGCTTTTGTAAGAACTTTTGGTTCTACTATTGGAACTGGTGGTCCAATTATCATTTGCTTTATTGGGTATATGTTTAGTCTTAGCCATTCAGAGGAATGTGTTGATTGTATGTTGACAAGTGTTATCTATGAGGTCTGGTTGTTCCTTGGAAGGGCAACAACTGGCAATGTCCAAGGGAGATAATAATGTAAGTGATGGCTTCTCTAAGCGGTGAATTTTTAGGATCTTTGAGAACTGACAATGGTCTTTGAACTTGGATTATCTTCTACAGTGAAAACGTTCTACAATAGGTATATCTTATTTTGCCTGTCCTTTATTAGTCCAATGGAAGGGCTTTTATAGAGCTTGCGCCCTCTTACCAGGATAATACATCTGACTCTTCTGTGACAGAAATCAGCAGATAATAAGAAGAGGTCTCCAGGTGGTGGGGAATAACCACCCAAATCCACATGAAGTTGATGATTAACCACCACCAAAGATTCAAATACAGTTTGGTAAACTTTCCAAAAGAAACACAGGGGTTTAACAAAATGATTAAACCCAACCAAATGAGTCCTAGATATATAGCCTTAGAAAGGATTAAAGTGCCTTCAGTATAGAACTCTGGACATTGAAAAGACGTAACTGTCTCAGCTTCAGATTCTGCAGGAATTACACCAAGATTTAGAGGCATTGAAGTAATTTTAGGGGGAACCAACAACATAGTACCCAAGGCAAGGCCTCATCTTCCAGTGATAATCCAACTCAAGATCAAGTTATACGGGATGTAGTGGAGTAGACCAACTACTGGATGCATTGTTAAATAAAAGTTAGACCAGGAGAATGTTTGGTTTATTGAGTAATTTAGGAAGGACTCAACTCTTAAGAGTAAATCAGTGAAAGTTTTCCAATATGTACCAAATTTTTACTAAGCAATATCACCTGGATCCATGGCTCCTATTCTGTCTGCATAATCTAAAGAGTACCTTGTCCAGTATGCAAAAAACCCTTGAGTGATTAATTTTTGTCAAACATTCTGATAAATGAGGTTGTATCAAGTGACTATCAGATTATGTCTATTTATCAGTGTTGACTTGCATGGGGTGATTGAATTAAGCTGATAAACCAGGGCGCAGTAACTTATTTCTAATCAACAGTATGATTTTAATCTGTCAACTCAGTCAAATTAGTTAACTGTTTGCCCAACTTCTGGGCTTTGCAATTAGGACAGGTAATACCAGTCATTATGGAAACTACTGTGACATTACCCTCCAATTTAGGCTGAGGAACAATACCCCTGTCAGGAAGGTGGATCAAGGAAAAATTCTTGTGAGCAGGAGGAAGTTTTATGTCTGCCAAGGTAGGCTCAGGATGACCAACAGAAGTAGCATTCCAATTGTAAAACTCTCAAATGAGATCAGAGGAGTTAGAGCAGTCATAGTGGGGAGCTCAGGAATTTTTGAAATCATGATAGCCCTTCTAAAATATCATTTACTCAAGTCAACAACAATTCTTATGGGAATCCAAAAATGTAATCCAATTCATACTCAGGCTCCCCTTCCACCAAAATGGGTTGGGAAGAAGACACCTCCGTATCACATAAAGGTGTGATAAGACACTCATGGAAGGCGTGGAAGATCTTAAAAGAGGACAGTAACTCCAACCAATAGGCCAAGGGACCAATCCGGTGCTCAACTTTGAAGGGACCTACACACTTTGGATCCAATTTGAAACATGGGACCTTCAACTTCATATTACAGGAATCAACCATGACCAGATCACCTGTCTGGTATGTGGGACCTTCCCGGCGCTTGCAATCTGTGTATTCATTTTAAGTTGTCACAGAAGCAGCAAGAGTAACCTGGAGCTCCTTATGGACCTGCTTCAATGCAGCAGATTGATTAGTTGCAGCCTCTATGTTGCTAACCAGTCTAGGACCCATGTTGGCCAAAGAATTGTAACTCACATTGGCAAATAATGGTGAGACCTGAGTTGATGTGAGTGGAGCATTATTATATGACAACTCCACCATTGGTAGGGTTGAGCACCAGTTATCCTATCACATATTTATGTAGCATCTTAGATAGACCTCCAAACTTTGGGTTATCCTCTCCATTTGTCCATTAAACTGGGGATTAAAAGCATTAGAACAGCAGAGCTTGATGCTGAGAATCCTAGTGAAGGCTTCCCATAACTGAGCAATAAATTGGGGTCCCCAATCACTTAATATCTCCATGGATATGCCATGAAGTGAGAAGATTCTATCTACAATCAACCTTGTGTCTTAACTGATATATTTGTGGTTGAGCAAGGAAAAGAATGTAACACTTTTTTAAACCAATCTAACACCACCATGCTTGCATTGAACCCATTAGAGCTGGGAAGTTTGACAATAAAATCCACAGATGATGATGTCCAAGGCCCTGTAGCTGGTTGTAGTGGAACAAACAAACCAGTATTCTTGTTCCTGATTGCCTTAGACCAAACACACACCAAGCAATCTTAAACACAGGCTACTAACTGCACTTTCAGGCCTTTTAAGAGAATTGCTGGCAGATTAATTCAACTGTCTTGTTTTTCCCCAGGTGGCCTGCTGTTGAAAAAGTATGATGGACCTCCATGATTTCATTCCTGATAGTTCCCTCTGGGACCCATAGACAGCCTTGATAATAAAGCACCAGCACTATCTTGTGGTATCCCTGTGGCTGACCAACTGGATGCTCACAGGATAATTCCAATAACCTGTCATAACCCTTGGACAACAGCTGCAAGAACTTGACCTTAGGATACAAGTCTAAATCTGCACCCTTTGCCAAGGACGTGGTGGCAAGTGTAGCAGGCGGCGTCAGCATAAAGGGGACCATAGACTCATCCTGAATCAGAGTATGTATATTGAACTCAGCATCCAAACTTGTATTAGGGAGGTGTGAAGGGTTCCTGCTCAACACGTCAGCCAAGTGGTTATCTATCCCTTTGATGAACTTATAACAGAGCTTGTATATAGTCAAGTCCCTATGCCATCTGGATTGGCAACCTGAAAAAAAACCTTGTTTAGCAATTATACAAGAGAACCTTAGGATCAGTCCTTATTGTAAATGAATGGTGTGCCAACATCATATGATGATGCCAGTGCTTCAGAGATTCTACAACTACCAAAAATTCCTTGTTTTAGATCATATAATTCTGTTCCTGCGCTTCCATTTTGTGAGAGAAATAGCCCACATGTCTCTCAATGCCATCACTAGCAGTTTTCAGCAACACCTCTGCCACAGCGTATTTTGAAGAGTATGTGGATACTATAAATGGAAACTCCAGATCCACATATTGTAATACAAGAAATGACAACATGAGGGTCTTGACTGCTAAGGATGCTTTTTCACACTCATGCGTCCAGACTAGAGCTGTCTTCCCACTGGCTGAATACAAGGGAGCTGCTACTTCAGACAGATGTGGGGTGAACTTCTTCAAGAAAGTACAGATACCCAAGAAGCTACAAAGCTGAGCTACTGTCACAGGAGCTGTGTTCTCACAAACTTCTTCCTCCTTATCAGGTGCAATATCATGACCATCCTCAAAGATAATTTCCCCCAAAAAGGTAATATTACATTTAAAGAATTCCCACTTCCTTTGCTTAATGATCAGATTAGCCTGAAGGATACACTATACTACCACTGACAAGTGGGCCTTATGGGACTCCTCATCTGGGGAAAACACCAAAATATTGTCCATGTAAGCAATGACACACACCCACAGTAGGTCTCCTAGAACCAAATCTATCAACCACTGAAAGCATGAAGGGGCATTTTTAATCCAAAATGAATGGCACAGAACTGAAAGATACCCTTTTTGGCTCTGAAATCAGTCAACTACTACATTCCTTCTGCTATCCTAATCTGATTGAAAACATTCAAAAGATCAAGTTTAGAGAAAACCTTAGCCTTTTCAATGCAGCAAGAGATCTGAGCTTCAAGAGGCAAAGGGTAGGGATCTGAAATAGTGATGTTGTTTATATTTCCATAGTCCACACATGGCTGTAACAAACCATCTGACTTCCAAACAAACAGCAATGGAGAACATATTGACAAAGCCTTCTTAAAAATGTAGCCTTTTGCCAACATATCCCGGGTTCACTCTTCCAAACATGTGTCCTCCTTCAGGGTTAACGGGTAAGTGGAAGAAGCAACACAAATGAGATCAACAGTAAACTTGAAGTCAAAACAAAACTGAGTATGCTCAAGAAGAATCTTTCCCCTAGTGGTGTCAAAAGCCGCTGATCAAGGTTGAAGGCATACCAGTAAAGCCAAATTCAAAGGCATGGGAACAGGAACTTCTTGGATAGTCTGGGTAGACTGCTCCAACTCAGACATTACCAACTTTGGAATATGAATGATAATACCCAAAGAATGGTCAACCTGCAATTTTTCCTTCAGAAGAGTTGACATGTTATGATCCTGCCACCACCCCACTCCCAAGATAATAGGATACATGAGGGTAGTGCATATAGAGAATTAAACAGTAAAGGACTGACCTGAAAGGGAAAAGCTACTGTTTTATTCAATTGAAAAGACAGGAACATTTGGCAATTCCCTCCTCTGACCAAAATGCCAGGATGATACTTTAACTGCAACAAATCTGCAGTTTTGACACTCATAAAGTTTCTGAAGCACCAGTATCCAAAAATAGCAGGACAGAAGATAGTGTGACCATTATCAATTCTACCATAAAACAAGAATTAGCCAGAAGTAGATTTATTTGCCATGAACAAAGCAACTTCAGCAGGATCCTGATTCTCTTCAGTAGTACGGACTGTGGATAAGGAGGCAGGATGCTCCTGAAAGTAATGTTCAATCATTTTTTGAACCGCTCAGGAAGAATGGGGTGGTTGCAGTCAATAGAAACCATTAGTAACTCACCCAATTCAACACAAGACAACTTAGTTAAAGCACATATTTCAACATAGCCAGGGAGCTTTCAGAAGTTGCTGCTGCAACTACCTCTTCACCATCTGCTGGTTTATTCAAGATTGCCAACTGAGGATGAGAGGATGCACACAAGGTGCGCTCTTTAACAGGACCAGAAGAAATTGCAGTAGGACATGAACCAGGAAACCACAAGCAAGCAACAGGGTTGGCTTTGATTTCCAAAACATCTTGTTTGGAAGCAGAAGGATTTGAAAGCAGAGAAAATATTTGGATTACCAGGGCCTCAGGTTTGGTTAACAGGGAATCCTAAACTGCTAAGTCCTGTGCAGTTTGGTCAACTGCTAACCACAACACTGAGAGCTTATTTGCTTCAGAAACATCAATGGTTTGACAATAAGCCAGAAACTGAGGAAGGAATACCAACAGTGAACCAGTACCCTAATGAAAGGTGTACAACTTCTGGCAGACTTTTAGCTCCTCAATAGATACACACACAGTATTTAGCAAAGGTTATAAAGATGTACTCTCAGTTAAAACATGTGGGTTGCGCTCCATCACAAATAACAACCATTTGCGCGCATCCATCAAAACCTTTGTCATCATATGATAAACCTGATATTTTTGACTAAGGGTGGAGACAGAATAGGATGATAAGGCCAACACCACCTCACAAGAAATTTTGTCAGTGGGCAGAGCAGGATAGTAGTACAGACACCAAAACAACATGACACCACAGAACCAGGAAACAGCATAACCAGTCTTGACCACTGCAACCAGAGAAGGCTACCACATATTAAAAAATAATCTAAACTGAAAGCTCAAGATGGAGATTATACAGATGAATATTGTAAGCGCCAATATCTTGACGGAGCAGGAGAAGAGGAACACAATCTCATGACAAACTGCTTCCAAAAACTCAGATGTAGGAGAGTTGAGTAATGTGACAGAAATGAACAGATAATAAGAAGAGGTATCCAGGTGGTGGGGAATAACCATCCAGATCCACATGAAGTTGATGATTAACCACCACCAAAGATTCAAATACTGTATGATAAATTTCCAAAAGAAACACAGGGGTTTAACAAAATGATTAGACCCAACCAAAAGAGTCCTTGACATTTAGCCTGAGAAAGGATTAAAGGTTCCTCAGCATACAACTCTGGACATTGAGAAGACGTAACTGTCTCAGCTTCAGATTCTGCAGGAATTACACCAAGATTTGGAGGCATTGGAGTAATGTTAGGGGGAACTGACAATATAGTATCCAAGGCAGGGCCCCATCTTTCAGTGATAATCTGACTCAAGATCAAGTTATATGGGTTGTAGCAGAGTAGACCAACTAACAGATGCATTGTTAGATAAAAGTTAGATCAGGAGAAAATTTGGTTTATTGAGTAATTTAGGGAGGACTAACTCCTAAGAGTCAAGCAGCTAAAAATTTCTAATATGTACCAAATTTTGACTAAGCAATACCACCTGGATCCACAGCTCCTATTCTGTCTGCATCATCTTAAGATTACCTCCTCCAGTACGCAAAAAAACCTTGGGTGCTTAATCTTTTCAAATGTTCTGATAAATGAAGTTGTATTGAGTGGATATCAAATTACATCTATTTATCAGTTTCAACTTGCATGGGGGTGATCAAATCAAGCTGACAAACCAGGGCGGCAGTAACCCATTTTCAATCAACAGATGATATAAATCTGTCAACTTGGACAAATTAGTTAACTGTTTGCCCGGCTTCCAGGCTTTGAAATTAGGACATGTAATACCAGGCATTATGGAAACTACTGTGACAGCTTTTAACTCTTGCTCGGCCAGTCTTTCTATCCAAGACTGCCGGAATCAACCTCAAGAGTCAGGAATCCATGAAATTACATGGGATTCAATTGCATATTATTCTATACTAGATACTGTTTATCTCATAGCTATGAATAATTCATTGACATGTTAGTGGCAGCGGTGCCAATTGATTGTTCTATTTTTAGTGCATAACTTCCACATAGTTAGGTCTTCTTTGACAATAGAAATTTGCAGTGGCACCAGCAGGCTGCCAGTGCAAAAAGGTGCCAATCCTCATTATTCTTGGAGAATCTTGTCATATTCTTAAAGCCTCAATGCCAAACCTATTTTGCTCCTGACTTGGTGGGGCACTAAGGCATTCCGGAATAACTCTGGCAAAACAGGATTTGACCTCAATTGATGGCCTAAGATGCTCCTGGTTAGCCTTGCATCTATTGACCCAAATCCATTTACCAAAAGCTTTTGAGATCAGTTAAGCTTGATTGCAATCTATCAGAAGCTTCTTTTATTGATGACTTGGTAGGCCATCATCTTATAAAGATTTTGGCATATCTGTTCACTAGCCATTTTACTAAGGTAAGGCAAAGTCAACAGTAATTTCCTGACAGCTTTAATAATTAAGTAATGTAATCTATAGTATTTTAATGGCAAGCTTCTATAATAGTTAATCATTGAAATAATATCACTAAAAATAACTAAAACTATATGCCTTTATCTCTTAGGAAGCATCCTTTATTTTACTTAAACTAAAGTATTGTTATAGCTTTACATAAGCTTTAATGAAATTGAAAATTAAAAAAATATTACAGCTTATAAAGCAGTCTTTGTTTAGTATCATATTTTATATTGTATTGAATACAATTACATATAAATTATAGTCTAATTTTGCTTTTGAAACTAAAAAGATTTTCTTTAAAAAACAGTGAGTTTCAGCATCTTTTTATTATCTGGAATATAGTTTTTATTGCATAAATTAACTCCTTAGGGTCTCTTTAGTCTATTAGAATCTTTAAATTTTATAGTTTTGTATTAAGAACTGTATGGTTTTTGCTTCAAAGTTAACATTCAGAAAATGGATTTTTGCACTTCGACCTTTGATATTTTCGATTTTTGCACGTTTGGGAGTCCCATTTTCGATTTCTACTCTTTCGCCATAAGTAGCTTCGACCTAAGAAACTTTCCCACTAAATGATGGTTGCACCTCCAATTGGATCCTCTATCATAAACTTGCAACTTTCAGCTAATTTACAACTGTTTGGCAGTACTCCTTTTCAAGAGTGGATCCCTGGCATCGCGGTATACAGATATGTTTATATTGCCCAGAAGGTCAAGTTGGGACCATCAAGCTTACTGTCATCTACAATGGCGTAGCAAACCTTTTAACCGTTTTTACCGATTTATTTTATATTTATGAAATAGGGATATCTGGAATCGAAGCCACCATCTTGAAGATACGTTAGTTTTGTTGAATTTAACTTGGCTGAATTGATTATAGCACATGTACTAACTTTAAGGCTACAATTTAAAAAAAACCTGTAATGTGTTCATGCATATGGCTTGCTGTACTACAAACAAATGCCTTTTTCAAGGATGTAAGCTATTGCTGTATATTTGAAAATGCTTTACTTTAAGGATGTGAGGGTTGGATTTAAAATGGTTGGGTATTGATAGGCAAAGGATGTATCTTATTTTTTGTGCTAAGGTTTCAGATCAGTTGGGCTAGCGCATGTGCCAAAAAAAGGTTATCGTGGGGTTTGCACTATTCATGGATAGATTTTATTGAGAATTCTAAGCTTCTCGGTTGAAGGTAGACGCGTAAGCGGAGCTGAGTTTTGGCATTGTGAGTAGCTTTGTAACTTGGTAATGGTGCGTTCATTCAAGTCGTATGGATTTAGCAGATGTTTTAATTGCTTGAATAGGTTCGCTAAAGCAAGTGATTAGCTGGAAACAAGTGTATTAAGGTTGGGGTTTATGATGTCATAGTTGAGAGTAAAATTGGGAAGCTGTGGCTTTTCGCTTTAAACCTGTATATGAATGGAATTATGACTACAGCGAGGTGATGCCTTGGCTTGATTTATGAAATAATTCTGGGATATTGTAAAGGGTATTTATTAAGTCGATCATAGAATGAGCAATGAGTACCATGCAAGGCAGGTAGGATAGATTATGCGATTTGCTTCAATGGGGCATTAGAAGCCGCCACTTTTTGCCAGAATTCAGGCAGCAGGAAGGGTTGAGCCGCAACAACCACTGATGGCTGGGGGTATAAAGCAGTCCCCTCTAAAGTTACTCGAGTATGAAATCTCCAATCTTCTCGCTAGTGCTGCTTACCGTGACTCAGGCTTTGCCAGTCAAAACTCCAAGAGAAACTTATCCAAGTGAGTTTCCCTTTGAAGTTAGAAGCCAGCTGATGATTGACGATGCGGACATTAATCTGGATGAGTACATGAAGACGTTCAGAGAGCAGTTCCCATATGTTGTCAGTGCTGATATTGCTGAAACGTCTACAACAGCTCCGCTGGCCTACAAGCGCTCCGATCCTCTCGAACTTGGGCACAACCGCCCTGACGCCCCCGAGATCGACTACAAGCGGTCCACCACCCCCAAGGCCGATCACAAGCGACCCGCCAAGCATTAGCCAAGCTTATGCAGCCAATTTACTTCTAATTTCCCAATCAATAAAGCTAATTCCTTGAGAACCCACACATCTTTTTTGCAATACAATAGTTTTTAAAGCTATGGCACTAGGAAAACTGAGATTTAAACGAAACCAACTCAGATTCAAACAAAATAAAACCAATTAAAATTTATCAATTAACAATATATTTGGGCTCATTTCTATTTCGTTTTGAGATGCTTTGATTTTGTTTACATCTGAGTTGAGTTCTTTTACAGATGAACTATTTTGCTTACTGATGAGTTTTTTTGCTTGGCGCCATAGCTTTGAAAACCGCTGTACTAATGATTAGGGCTGTGTCAGATTTCAGATGGGTGGCTCCTTTTCTTAAAAGGAGCACCTGTCCGAAATCTAGAAATGATTTTGAGAGAATCTTCTTTGAGAAGATTATCTCAGAATTGTTTCCTTCTACACCCTCAGAAGGGTGTTCTATTTCAGATTTTTTTTAAATAAAATATATATTTTTTAAATTTTCTTTTTTAAAAAATCAAAATAATCAAATTCAAATTTAATAAGTTTTAAAAAATAAATTTTATTGTGAATTATTTTTAAAAATTAACTCAAATCTGGAAAGCGAAAAGCCTTCCACCACCTTCTTTTTTGGTGATTTTGGATTCCCCCAGCGTAGGGGAATCCAAAAGAAGGTTACAGGGAAGGGTAGACGGGACGATTACGGCATTTGCCATTATCATCCCTTTTTTGGGCCGCCATAACCCTACTAATGATCCATTGAAACACCCCACCTTTTCATTGGCTTGAGGGTGATAAAGAGCTCTCAACACATGCCCAAGGATATTCCTGGAACATTAGGTTTTCATGAAGTCTCCCACCAGCTTCCAACTTCTGACTGTGATAAGTTGTTTGAGACATCCAAATCAGGCTACAGTTTCTTCCCCGAAAAGCAAGTCACAGCAGTGGGGGTACAGTTGGCAGCTGCCCATGCAGCTGGCCAATAATTGAAGGAATCAAAATCAGTGAAGGTGTATTTCTTGCCTATTTTGTCATCAGTTAGGGTCCCTAAAATATCAAGAGCCCACTGCTAAAGGTTCCTTGGCTTCTACTGGAAGTAAAGACTTAGGAAATGTAGGAGTTGATGGGGGATTTTTATATCACAAATAGACCCACAGAAGATTCAGGTTAACTTGACACATTTTTGGTCACCATACCTTGCACTTCATGATTTGATACCAGCTGGGGCTACATATGCAACCCAGGGTACTGTGGTACTGGAGGATGGTATCTCCATGTTGTGCTGTATGGATATAGAGTGGCTTTCCTATACCCCAGCTTGACGGCAGATGTTCCTGGTACCTGTGACATGCTGCCCTGCATTAGCATTTAATTTATATATGGTTACCAATTTGTCCCCTCATGGTGGGTGGTCTTGGGATTTAGGTACAGCATATGTCATCCAGGGTGCCTACCATTGTTACCAGTGATAGCCTCAACATATAACCTGGAGAGTTTTTGATCATGACCGGCCCATTCCCAAATTTCTATTCTATCTTCAAATGATATGGGACTGATGTTTAACCCATCCTGTCTTAAATCAAGACAGATGTGACTGTGTGTTAAAGTACTGGAGAAGCTGGTGGCCAGAAAGTACAAAAGAGGGAAGCTGATACCATATAAATAGCAACACCATCTCTTCATGCAATATACAATAATAGCTAGCCCCATATCATGATGTGGCAGAGCTTATCAGTGTATACCAGTTTGTGGGATTTATAGGCTATAGGGAGAAGGTCTCTACCATCAGTCTTTACATGGAGGACCCCCAGAGCGTGGTCTTGGCATCATCTTTGAGTGCATACAGTAGTTTATAACCCATGGAGATAAAAAATCACTTTAGTCTAAAGGAAAGCTAAATCAGCCTAAAGCAAGTCAACTCAGCTCAGAGGAAATAGAATATGACTAAAAAGTTTGCTAACCAATGTAGATCCATTGACTTTCAATCTCTCTTTGAGCTCAGCCAATTTTGTTCTCATCTGAGTTGATTTTTTATCTCAACAGGCTATAAAGCTACTTTGCTGGCGATTGTGTCTATGAAACTGCATAACTGAAGCGGTGACAAGACTCTGCTTGGGTTTCTAAAAGGACTGGTTCCCTATAGATACCCAATCCACCTGTTTCTTAGTGTCTAAAAGCTTGATGAATGTGCTATTAGATCACCACAGTTAGGGATGGGTCCCCCACATTTGCAACCATCCCCAGAGATGTACACAATTGGCTGACATAAATGGGAGGCAGCATACCTGTGATAGCTTTCATTTTGGACAGATTAGGCTTGATGCTGGCAGCCAAGATTTTATATCCAATGAGAAGTATTTCTGTATAAAAAGCTCACACTTTGAAGGGGTTGCCTTCAATTGATACATGTGGGGGTGACAAAGATGATGTGTAGGTGTTAGAGGTGCCCCTTGGGGTTATTTCTGAACACATAATGCCATCATGATATGCTAAAGCACACTTTAAAATAATCTCCTTGAAATCTTCATCCATTAACTTTGAAAATATGGATGATGAGTTCCTCATGCCAAAGGTCATGACTTGGCACTCAAAAGGCCTCTAGTGTATGCTAAAGACGGGTTTAGCCTCCTCCTCAGGTGCAATAAAGACTTAATTTTGCCCTGGAGAAGAGTTAATCTCAAGGAAAGTTTTTTTCATCTTTAAGCATATAAAAATTCATTGATCAGGGGTGGGGTTAATGATTTTTGACAGCAACCTTGTGAGGGCGCTGTAGTCTGTGATAAGATTTAAGGAACCATCCTTCTTGGTCACAAAAAATACTACAGCCCCACATAGAGATAGAGAGAGATGGATAAAATATTTGTCCAATGCATCTGAAGCATGTTAACATATGTATCTCATCCTCCTTAGATGTAGTAAAATAAAGGGAGTGCATTCTGAGGGACCCTTAGATTTTAATGAGTTCTTTACTTCACAAGAAGGAAGAAGAGGTTTCAGGATCTCACTGAGCACTTCTTTGAACTTTTTGAGAAGTTCTTGAAGTACTTGTAAATTTGTGATGATAGAGAGGGTACCAGTTCCTTGGAGTAGATGACCTTGACTAACCTTTTATTAGAGTTGAGTTCCCCCCTGAAGTTTTATGAGCTCTCTTATGTTATCTAAACAAAAGCTGTGTCATGAATGAGCTTGATCTTCTTAATGGGGTAGCAGTGTAAACCTATCACATTGCTATGATGCACCTACTTATTCTCAGAAGCCATCAAGGTGCACCCTGGGTCAAAGCCAGGCTCTGGCTGGGTTGGGGTACCATAACCCAGATGAGAATGCTCAGCCAGCAGTAAATAATTTTTTAACTGAAGGCATATGAACTTCAACAGAAGTTTACCTATGCACATTTTGGTTTCTTCTGTATGTATCATAGAAACAATGTGATGATTTTATTCCTATGATTAATAAAGATATTGAAAAACCTATGTAAAATCTCCTCAAAGAAACTACTTTCCCCCTGGTATTTCAGGTTGGAATCATATATTCTAAGCTACCAATATATGCTTTAAGGGAAAAGTCCAAGTTAAGAGTGGTATAAAGAACAAGATGAAACACCGACATAAAGGATAGTAAAGTTTTCTAAGAATTTTAATTTAGGATAAATAACAACTAAAATTAAGAGAGCCAAAATATTGGTAGCAAAGAGCATGAAATTTTGGATCCATGAGTAAGGGGACTACTAAATGGGAAACTTCTTTTTAGGAGACCACCATCCAACTCATGACAGCCTTGGCTGCCAGGTTCACCAAGGGGCCAAAAGCCCCAAGTAAAGATCAATGGTTTAAGGGGAAAATTTGAAGCTTTATTCAATGAGATAGAACTTTCAGGATCATAAATTAACATCCTCCTGATACTCATCTTTCATCTCTGAGTCATCAACAGGAGAACCTTTAAATTGGGTCTGTATTACTTAATGTTAAAGAACACGTGACCAGTTTGAAAGAAACAACTCTGGTCACATTAGTGAATCTGAAATTATTAGCTTAATTTTTAATACAGAAATTGAACCTAAGACCTACCTTGCTTAGAGTTCAAACTTAAATTTAAAAGAAAAATTCCTTTAGAAGGTGTTTAAAATTGTATAATTTAATTTGAAGATTGCTGCAGCCAATCAGAAGCCTTGCAGTTACTTGCTGACGTTATCAACATTAAGCAAAATATCCAAGGCTCTTCATTCAAATTCTTGACTCTAAAGGCCCATTAGTTTCAGGGCCCAGAATGGGCCAAAAAACCCCTATGTTGCATAGGTTTAACGCCTGAAATGGAGCAATTGCGCGACCAAAAAATTGTGTTGTCAATCACACAGATTAACCCAAAGGAAACTTTAATTCCATGTGAAGAATTGAACCCTGGTCAATGCCAAGCCTGGGGATAATTGAAACCCGTTCCAAAGCTGAGTGGAAAAGATTTTAATTGGCTCACACCCTCTGAACCCCAGAATTGGGTACTTGGGTTGCTAAATAGCCCAAAATTCCCCTGCCAGCTTCCCCAGGGCAATAATAATTAAAGGATCCATCTAACTGACAAATCAGGAGTCATCAATGGAACCCAACTTGAGAATAATTCATTGACAACCAATAAGGAGCTGCCAGTAAGTCCAATTGCAGTTTCCCAGCAGGATATAGCTGGGAACACTGGCATCCCCTCTCACTGTTGACATCTTCAAATTAAACAATTTTATGCTCAGGATTCATTATTTTCTTGCAAGAACTATCTACTTTTGCACCAATATGACTATTCTGTTTGCATTTATTCATAACTCCACTAAACTTCACCACCCACATATCTGCTCCCTCCTGGCCACCAATAGTGATCATTTTGCCCTCCATGCTGGAGATTCCTCCTACTTCCCCCTGCTAACTGTGCCTCTTTCCCAGGAATTCAGTAAGTTGGGTTTTATCTATATCACAGTATTGGGGCTGGCCGGTCAGGTCATGTCCCATACTGTGAGTTGGTGTTCCCTAGCTACTGCAATCAACTATCTGATCAGAATTGTGCATATTGTGTACTTGGCCTTCCAGGCCCAGCCCGCCTCCCCTGTGGGAGTCCAGTTGGACTCTAGTATGGGCCATGACAGTTAGGTCCTGTTCTTGCCTTTTCTGCTTCTGAAACAGTTTCTTCTGCTCTTAGTCCTGGCTATTTTAAGTAGAATACTTAAAAAAGAGAGATCATAGCTTTATAATTTAAGTTATGTATTTGTTGAAATATTTTTGAGAGCTGTTTCAATCATCCTCACTGTTTATAAACTGGGAATATAGTATTCCACTTTTCCTGATCCTCTATCTATCCTCCCCCACCTAACTATATATCCAAGTGTTATATCTTACTTTCAATCATTTAATCAATAAAAAAATTCAACCACTTTAATAGCTATTGTTTTTAAGTGGCTTTACATTATCAGTCATGACATCACCTAATCCTCACATCCTGGAAAGATTTGGGGCTAAATGAATTATAATTTTAGTGTTGTTTTAGTTGATATATAATTTTTTGACCTCAATTCCATACCAAGCACCAGGAGTAAAGTGTCTTACTTCCAGAGCAAAGAATGGAGTCCTGTGGCACTATTAGACAGTCTACCACTTTCTTGCTACCTGTTTCTCCTCCTGTTAAGAAGATTGCATTTAAACCCAAACCAACTAGCCCAATTCAGCTAATGTTTCCCAACCCCTTGTCACTGCCTTCCTGCTATCATACTTGAAGGCCTACATGTTTTTAGGAAGTTTCAATACTCTCTTGGGACACTACTGCTTAATTGATGTGATCTTTCACCTGGTGATGATATCTGTCCCCATTGAAAGCTTAATTAATGGATTTAATCCTTCTTCTTGGCCCATAGAGTAGGGAGCTTGATTCCTACAGGGTGGGTTCTCAACAATAATTTTCAAGAAACAAGTTTCCTGGAAAATGAGAAGGGATTGATGAAATTAAATTTTAATCCTAGTTGCAGCTTATTAATTAGGAAGAATTGGTTTCACCTCTTCAGCTGAAATCAGATCATTATGACTCTGACTTATGATTTAATATATTTTATTTTGGATGGCTGTCAGATCAACCAGTAAGCATTAGGGTTAATAGTATTTCATGATTGCAATGGAGTAATTAATCAGAAGTAAATACAGAAGCTCTAAACTAATTTTCTTGTTACTAACAAGGGCTTTTGAGACCCATTACTTATTAATGATGAATTTATGATTCTTCAAGGATTTCAAGGAATTAAGTGTTCTTTATTTTCCCAGTCAACCATCTTTTGGCAAGTTATTTCCAGGAAAAATAATACTACTTTGAAAAGCTAATAGCTCTTATGTATTTGGTTATCTTTAATCACACAACATCAGCTAAATGGATTAGAGTAAGGGGTCTAGAATTCCTTCTAAACTGCTTAATCTGGTCAGGGTTAGATATGAAATTACTAGAAAAATATCCATGTTCTAAATGTAAAACTTGTGAAGGGTTATAAATTATTATTTATTATGATATAGAAAGAATAGTCCTTTGGAAAATTATATATTTTCTCCTGTCTGTGGTATTTTCTTTCCTCTTAGGATCTTTCTTAGATTAGGGGGTCTTTCTGAATGTATATTGGTTTTAATATATAATTAATTTTCTTTATTATTCTAGAATGATCAACTATATTGTGTACTTTTATCTCTTTTCTTTTGTCAGCTTTATGTTTTGTGTTCTAGTTTCTGATTTATAGCTCTTTGTTTCACCCTTTTCCTTTTTAGAATTTTTTTATCAAAAACTTAACTGATTTTCTCAAATTTTCTCTAATCATGACATTAGCCTTTAAACCACCTTTTTAAATAGCCTAAATTTTTCCTGTTGTGTCTTCCTTGGTATTTAATTGGTAGGACAGGCCATTTTGAAAACAGCACTTTGATTTACGCCATCTCAAATTAAATTTGAGATGGCGTTTTTTGCATTAGTGATTTTGAATCACAAAAAATAAAATAAACAATAAAATAGTTATAATTTCCATATATCTTTATAATGTGGCATCTTTAATTTACGCCATCTCAATTCTGTCACTTTGAGTCAGATTAATTTGATCTCATTTCACTAACTTTATTTACATTTGAAATCACCTAGTGTGGGGCGTGTTTACGCTATCTTGACTCTACGCCATTTTGAATCACACTATTTATCTTTAACTAAAATAGGTAGGGAATTCCATTTCAAAAACTGCATCTCAAAAAACGCCATCTCAATTTTCAGCTATTTCAATCTTATAGTAAAAACACCATTTTGATTTACAGCATTTTGACTAAGGAAAAACGGGTTTAAAATTTTAGATTTTTTGAACTACAAAAATTATCCAAAAAATTCCCAAAAAATAAAATTCAAAAAACATTTCTAGGCTTAAAAAAGCAACCAAATTCCAAATCTGCAATAAAAAATGTGGTCAATTAGTAGCAACATAGTTGGATAAAGCCCAAAAGTTAAAATAATCCCAAAAACAACTATTTTCATCTATTTTAACTACAAACTATACTTTAAAATAAGCATAGAATTGTACCAAATACCAAAGAAAGTCAAATAATGATAAAATCAAAGGAAATAAGAGAGAATATAAAGAATAGTTTATTGAAAATAGGCTTAAACATTAGTGGAAAAAGAAACTGAGATGGCTTGAAGATGCTCAAGCTTGCTATCCTTGGGATAGTAGGCAAGGACCACCTTGCTAATCTCTGTATACTTTTTCAATGCTTTGGTCTGCTTGGGGGGGTTGCCTTTGGTCTTCATGCCAGTCTTAAAGAGGCGGGCAGAGATGGGCTGCTGGGTTTTTAAATGGACCATGATCTTATTGAATTTGGGCCTATGAACCCTAACCCTTGTAGCAAACTGGCTATGCCACCCTTCAAGGGAAGAGGTGGTCTTGATGAGGCCTTATTTGACCTGCTTGAAACAGTTCCAGGTGATTGAGTCACCGCCTTTTCTAATGTGGCGTGCTCCCTGATACACTCCAACCAATTGAGTTTCAAAATACTCAATGAACGGAGCAAAGGCTGCCTGGTTGGCAATAATGTAAGGATGGCGGAGGAGGGCATCATAAAAGGCATTGGTCTCCTCCTTTTGCACAAGGGCAAGGGAAGCAAAGCAATTAAAAACGTCCTTTGCTTCTTTGGTGCCTTCAGTGTAGACCAGCTCATAAAGTTCAGAGCACTTTTGGAGGCGGCAGCAGAGTGCCTGCCGGAAGTGGAAGTAGCATACCTGAGGGGAGCTCTTGAAGACTTGAATAAAGGCATTTGCCTGAGCCTGTTCAAAATCCACTATCAGATATTCATGATAGGGAAAGATTTCTGGCTTTTTCTTGATTGGGGTGGGAGTGTCTTCTTCTTGGGAGATGGATTTCTTCTTGCGCCCTCTAGTCTCCTTGGGCTCCTCTTTGATAGTTGGGAGGATTTCATCAAGTTTGGCCTTTAAAATTGTGAGTGCCCGGACATATGTTTCCTGCTTCTTGTTGGGAAGGAAAAAGAAGACAAGGGGAAGAACTAGATTACCAACCTGCCCATGGATATTCCAAAGCTGGCTGAAGAGCTTTGAGCAGGTTGAGAATGTTCCATCTGCAAGCCAGGTCTTGCATTTTAAAAGGTTGCACAGATCCTGGCTTGTAGTAAAGCAGATGATACGCTCTGGGGCATGTTGACCATCATCATGAAGAAGGAATCTTTCCTCATGGCAAGATAGTTTTTGCTCCTCAGTAATGATTAATTGGTCAATGGAGCTTACACTGACGCCTTCAGTGCTCCAAGCATATCTCTGATCAGTGAGATATCTCTGTAATTTTGAGGCGCCACCAAAAGTTGCTAGTTGGGTATCATTTAGATTAAGGAGTGCATTTTTGATGACCTCAGTTGCAGTTTGATCCTTTGTGGTTGGGATCACCTGGCAAAGAAACCAGCGGATCAGTTGATAGAGAGGGTCAAAAGGCTTGACGCAGTCATGCCCAATAGTCAGGGCTTTAAACCAAGTGAACCCATAGGTGGTGAGTCTAGCTGGACAGCCAACATTATCATATTTGAAGTGATGTTGACGGATGGGTTTCTTCTTGTTGTTGAAGCTGAAGCTGTAGCCCTTGTAAACAAAGCCAGCTCCTCCTTTCTTAGTCATTATGTGGTAGCTGGCAGGGTATGTGGTGGGCACAGAAAAGGTGCCATTTTGGTTGCATACATTGTGGATTGAGTTAAGATCCCAGAGCTCAATTGGCTCATCTGCAGGAGCACCAGGCTCCTGCTCCTGCTCCTCTTCATCCTCAGGCTCTGAAGTGGGGCCAGAATGGCAATTGAAGTTGAATAACTTCTCTTGAGGATCAGAGGGGGAGTAAACAAAAGGAGAGTGGGGAGGGGTTGGGCTTGTTTCCTCAGGCTCTAGTGAGGGCGTAGGTGTCTTAGGAGGAGCTTTATCCTTAGCAGGCTGCTTTTAGGGGTAGTTTTGGCCTTCTTGGCTATGAGAGGAGTGATCTTGGACTTTGAAGCCTTGGAGGCCTTGGGCGCAGCTTTAGTGATAGGCTTGGGAGGCATCTAAAAGTGAATTAGCATCAAAATATGGGAATTTTGGGGGTTGTTTTTAAAGAGAAAAATGAGAATGTTTTTAATATAAAAGTAGTAATATTTTTTACATAGAATTTTAGAAGAGATGAAAAAATATATACTATCAAAATTTCAATGTTTTTTATCTTGTAAAAATATTTTTTTATTAGTAACGCAAGTATGCAAAACTTTGAGTTTTGACTGAAAACTTGCAGTCAAAATGGTGTTTTTGAAGTGACGTAATCGAGGTGCTGTAGCTCAAAAACATAGTGTTTTTGAGCATTTTTTATATTAAATTAACAAATTTACGGTGGAGCTACCTCAACTGGGCCAAATAGTAAAACTTGAATTTCTCAAAAACTAGCTTATACAACTGGGGTTAAAAAATACCCAGTTGTTTAGAGGAGATAAATATATATATATTTGCAAAGTTTCAGGCAATTTCTTACATTTTTTATTGATATGGGTTTTAACGTCAATTTGTCCTTTTGAAAAGTGGAAAGCAAGAATCGCAACTGGGAAATTGATATAGCGTAGCATGGCATCATATATAATTCCCCCTTATTTTTCCCTATCCATTGTGCGCATTGAATCAATTGGGTGATATGAAACCCAGTGGAACTTGAAGTGACATAAATCAAAATGGCGTAATCACTTTCTTTTATATTGAAATCACTATTGAAATATTTTATTAAGAGAACTCCTATCAACGTATCCATGTATAGATAAGTTATAAAGTACATATAAAAAACCATTTTTTACCCAGCAATGACAATCACAAGTAGAACTACCATTGTAGTGCTCAAGGATTCTAAGGGTAAGGTTGGAGTAGCTGAGCAGCAACTGGGGGAACACAGCAGGACTATTATCTCCTTAAACAATAGAAATTCTCTATTTGAGCTCTACAAGTAATCAAAGAATGTTAAGTTGGTTGTTATGTTCTATTCAATGATGTCTTTATTGGGGCTATCTGAGGGCCTTATATAGTTGGAAATGGGGGAGGGAAAAGAAAGGGTAAGTCATCCTGACTGAAGTCAGGTGGTTGCAGCAAAAGTAGGGCCAATTTTTGGGAACTAGGTCTAGAATTTGGTTTCAGAATGTTCATCTGGGGGGTCATACTTGTTGGTAAGGAGCAGAAGGTCTCTATACCAAATTAAAAACTGGGGAAGCTGATGAGCTACTAATTGCCTCAATGAAAGTCACCACAATGGGTCACTCTCTAATGCATCTGCGGCTAGCCGCAGATGCATCAATTAGTGGCTAATCGGAAATTGATCTTTATGTTTTGATGGGTAACTCTCCAATCAAAACACAAGAAAGGGCAGCAGTTCCCCTATAGTTTTCTTTATAGGGTAGTAGTCTCAATATGGTAATATCTGCAGGCAGCGCCCTGCACCATAACCATAGTGGCATTATTAAGTTTCTCTTAGTATAAGTGTCTTGGATTAATACTATAGGAGCATCTTCTGATTTTATACAACAGGCTTTGATTTAGTGTTGGAATAAGCTTATTTTAGTTTTAGATAAATTGCGTAAATTGAGATGGTGTAAAATCAAGATGGCGTGAACACACTCTACACTAAGTGATTTCATATATAAATAAAGTTAGCAAAATAAGATTTAATTAATTTGACTTGAAATGACAAAATTGAGATGGTGTATTTTTGAGATGCCACATTATAAAGATATATGTAAATTTTAACTATTTTAGTGTTTATTTTATTTTTTTGTGATTCAAAATCACTAATGCAAAAACCGCCATCTTGAATTTAATTCAAGATGGCGTAAATCAAAGTGCAGTTTTTGAAATGGAATTCCCCACCCTAAAATAAGCTTATACCCAAACTAAAATAAAGCCTGTTGTATAGTGCCAGAAGATGTTCCTATAGTATTAATCTAAGACACTTATACTAAGAAAAACCTAAAAAGACTCCACTATGATAGTCCTTCTAGTGATTGCCATTGCTGGGTAAAAAAACCAGTTTTGTTATATGTAATTTATAACTTTATTATACATGGATACATTGATAAGGGTTCTCTTAATAAAATATTTTAATAGTGATTTTAATATAGGAGGGGGTGATTACGCTATTTTGATTTATGTCACTTTGAATTCTACTGAGTTTCATATCACCCAATTAATTTTATGCGCACAATGGATAGGGGAAAATAAGGGGAAATTACATATGACGCAAGGCTACACTATATTGACCCCCCACTGCAATTCTTGCTTTCCACTTTTCAAAAGGACAAATTGACGTTAAAACCCATATCAATAAAAAATGTAAGAAATTGCCTGAAACTTTGCAAATATATATATATTTATCTCCTCTAAACAACTGGGTACTTTTTAACCCCAGTTGTATAAGCTAGTTTTTGAGAAATTCAAGTTTTACTATTTGGCCCGGTTGAGGTAGCTCCACCGTAAATTTGTTAATTTAATATAAAAAATGCTCAAAAACACTATGTTTTTGAGCTACAGCACCTCGATTACGTCACTTCAAAAACACCATTTTGACTGCAAGTTTTCAGTCAAAACTCAAAGTTTTGCATACTTGCGTTACTAATAAAAAAATATTTTTACAAGATAAAAACATTGAAATTTTGATAGTATATATTTTTTCATCTCTTCTAAAATTCTATGTAAAAAATATTACTACTTTTATATTAAAAACATTCTCATTTTTCTCTTTAAAAACAACCCCCAAATTGCTCATATTATGATACTAATTCACTTTTAGATGCCTCCCAAGTCCATCAACAAAGATGCGTCCAAGGCCACCAAGGCCTCCAAGTCTAAGATCACTCCTCCCAAGGCCAAAAATCCCAAAAAGACCCCTAAAAAGCAGCCTGCTAAGGGTAAAGCTCCCCTCAAGACACCCACACCTTCCCCTGAACCTGAGGAAACAAGCCCAACCCCTCCCCACTCTCCTTTTGTTTACTCCCCTTCAGACCCCCAAGAGAAGTTTTTCAACTTCAACTGCCACTCTGATCCCACCTCAGAGCCTGAAGAGGAAGAGGAACAAGAGCCTGAGCCTGGTGCTCCTGCAGATGAGCAAATTAAGTGCTGTGATCTAAATACCGTCCACAATATCTGCAATCAAAATGGTACCTTTGCTGTGCCCACCACATACCCTGCCAGCTACCACATAATGACTAAGAAAGGAGGAGCTGGCTTTGTTTACAAGGGCTAAAGCTTCAGCTGTAACAATGAAAAGAAACCAATCCGCCAACATCACTATAAATGTGATAATGTTGGGTGCCCTGCTAGGCTCACTACATATGGGTTCACTAGATTCAAGGCCCTGACTACTGGCCATGACTGCGCTGGGCCTTTTGACCCCCTTTACCAACTAATCCACTGGTTTCTTTGCCAGGTCATCCCAACCACCAAAGATCAAACTGCCAACAAGTTTGTCAAAGATTCCCTCCTTAATTTAAATGACACCCAACAAGCCACTGTTAGTGGTGCCTTCAAATTACAGAGATATATCACTGATCAGAGATATGCTCAGAGCACTGAAGGCGTCAGTGCTTCACCAATTGAGCAATTGATCCTTAAGGAGGAACTCAAAATCTATCTTGTCATGAGGAGAGATTCTTTCTTCATAACAACAACCAACATGCCCCAAGAAAATTATTTGCTTTACCACCTCACAGAATCTGTGCAACCTGTTAAACTGAAAAACATGGCTTGCAGATGGAACTTTCTCTACCTGCCCAAAGCTATTTAGCCAGCTTTGGAACATCCTTGGCAGGTTGGAAATTTGGTTCTTCCCCTGGTTTTCTACTTCCTTCCCAACAAGAAGCAGGAAAATTATGTCCCTGCTTTTACAATTTTGAAGGCTAAGTTGGATGAAATCCTCCCAATCATCAAAGAGGAGCCAAAGGAAACTAGAGGGCGCAAGAAAAAGGCCCAGTCACAGGAAGAGGAAGCCTCCCCAAACAAGAATCAGGCAGAAAGCCTTTCCTACCATGAATATTGGGTAGTGGATTTTGAACAGGCTCAGGAAAATGCTTTCATTAGAGTCTTCAAGAGCTCCCCTCAGGGATGCTACTTCCACTTCTGGCAGGCACTCTGCTGCCGCCTCCAAAAGTGCTCTTGTCAGGGATCCAGTCTTGGGCAGCCAGCCTGTTGTTTCCAGGGGTGACCCAGGCCAGGTTTTTTACAGGCAATGCCCACCACAAGATGGGAGTTAACTTAAAAAGGTAGGATGTGGACTTTCCCACCCAGGACCACAGGCTGGCGGCTGGGATTATAGTGTCAATCACCCCTGTGAGAGTGATGTACACAATCCAAAACAGCTTGCCAGAATGGTTGGTTGGGAGGTCAGGTGAAGAAGCGGGCATAGGTTTTGGGGTCATGGGCGGTTCCATGGGCAGTTTGTAAGCAGGGAGATTGTTGAATTTCCCTCTGAACAACTTGGGGGTTGAAAATATCCACAGGCCTTGCCGGTTGTATCTAATTGCTGATTGTATGCGGGCCAAAGGATTGAGTTTGAGCATCTTTTCTGGGGTGTATCCCTTGTATTCAGATTTCAGAGGGTAGTCAGTAAAATGGACGGGTCCAAAGGGTACACCAGGAGGACAGGAAACTGCGGGCAGTGGGGCTAGGGGGCCAGGAGATCTCAAACTGAATTGGTAGATAGCAAATACAAAATAAGGCAATAGCTGTGTGAGCCAAAAATAACATAAGCTTTATTCAAAAATGGCAATAAGTTTGGAGTGTGGGGTCCTTTGGTCTATATAGTATCCCACCTCCAAACTTAACATTTTCCATGGGGAGTTCATCATGACATTGGGAAAGGCAGGCCCGGGGGAACTGGGTGCTTGGGTCTAAAGGCAGAAAAATGGCACTCAGCCTGTGAGTTCTTTCATTGGTCAAGAATCTCAATTTGGCTACCTGATTATCTTGCTTTAGTGCTGTGGTTATGGGACTGGGCTTCAGACTGTGCCTCTTTCCTGGGTTGGCTCCTGATTGGTTGCTGGTGTAGACTTCAAGTTCATGAAGCTAATAGTTTCCAAATCAGTACCTCCATTAGGAGCTGTGATTAGTCTTCCATTTAGTGCAATAATTTCCTTGGTTTGGCTTGTTTCACTGCATGGGCCAACATTCTTGGTATCAGCTTGTGGGGGCTCAATCCCAGAAAGTCACAGGCGGGCGGTCTTGCAGTCCACAGGCCCAGTGGCCCAGGGGGGTCCAGGGTCAGGGTTCAATTCCTGCTCCCGGGCCCGGATTTCCTGAGAGGAAGAATTGTCAATCTTGACACCACTCCCTTCTTCCCCCAAGAGCCCTTCCTTCTGATTCTTCTTGTTCAGGTAGAGTTTGATGGCTTCTTGGGCATTGGTCAGATTGCTCAGCGGTTCCCAAGTACTTTCTTCTAGCGGGTATCCTTTCCACTTGACGTAATACTGGGATTTTTGTAGTGGGTTTGGTTGCCGTGTATGTATTCAACTCCATATTCCTCAGCGCAGCCTGTTTGGATGGGTGGGGGGCTGTCTTAATCCGTTGGTGAGGGAGCAAGTTCCTATCTTTTTTGAACAACAGGGAGCAGTGGAACACATCATTAATCTTTCAGGAGGGGGGTGGGTCTAGATTGAAGGCAACCTTACCAACTAGTTTGGTAATCTTGTGGGGGCCGCTTCTTCTGTGAGCTAATTTTCTGCAGGGCACTGCAGGGGTACATTCCAGGAGTCTAGGTATACTTTGTCTCCAACTTCTAAGGGTTGGCCTGGGTTTTTTTGTGGTCAGCAAAGGCTTTGTATGTTTGCACTGCGCGGTTCAGGTTGATCAAGCATGTTTTTTGTGTGTCGTCAATCTGTTCAATCCAGGAGCGCCCAGTGGTGTTTGATTCCTTTTTGCCAATCTGGAAGTCTCAGGCGGGTCAAACCCATAGTTGGCTTTGAATGGGGACATGTCTGTGGAGGCTTGGTCCTTACTGTTGTAGGTAAGCTGGGCCATGGGTAGCATTTTGGCCCAATTGTCCTGATCAGTGTTGGCATAGCATCAAAGATGTTGTTCAAGGATCTGGTTTACTTGTTCAGTTTGGCTGTCTGTCTGTGAGTGGTAGGAGGTAGATACACATTGCTTGATTCCCAAGTCTTTCATTACTTGTGTCCAATAGTTTGACGTTAATTGGGGCCCTCTGTCTGTGATAGTTTCCTCAGGTGTTCCGTGTTGCGTGAGGATGCGGTCGTGGAAGTGTTGGGGTTGTTTCTGCTGCTGTGCAATTGGTGGTGGTTGGTACAAAGTATTCCATCTTGGTGAAGCAGTCTACCATGACCAGGATTGTATTGAACAAGAGGAATGGAGGAAGTTCCACAATGTAGTCCATGGAGACAGATATCCAAGGTCCATGGGGTATATTCAAGGGTCTTAGAAGTCCTTCAGGTTTTTTTCTGCGAGTTTTGGCCTGCCCACAGGTCTCACACCCCTTCAGGTACGCGCTTACGTCTTGATCCATTTTTGACCAAATAAAGTTCCTTCTGATGCTCCAGAGGGTCTTGAGCCTAACCGGGTATCCAGCCATCTCAGAATTGTGGTAGTCTCTCAAGACGTTGGTTCTGATGTCCTCTTCTGGTACAAAGATCCTGTTGTGGAGCATTAGTGTTTTTCCCTTCAATGATTAGCATTTTTGGTAGTGGGTGCTATCCAAGGATTTGGAGAGATCAGAGATCATGATCTTGGTAAACTTGTTTAGTGTTTGGGCCCTTAGTACTTCTGGTTTTCTGGCTCTGATTTTCATCAATCCCAAGTGAATGCCTAGGCTTGCTGTGTCCAAGAGGACTTGGGTGTTGTGGTTGCAGGTTTCTAGGTGGGTAGGCACCAGGTCAGTTCTTCTACTTAGGGCGCCGGGTACCACGTTCATCTTTCATGGCTTGTAGTCTATGGTCAGAGTGTAGTCAGCCATCTCTAAGGGCCATCTTGCTTGCCGTTGGTTAAGCTGGTGTGGTTTGAAAAAGTAGACCAAGTTCTTGTGGTCTGTCAGGACCTTTACTGGGTGTTCAGCGCCACATAGGTATTGGTGCCAATGTTTCAGGGTCTTCATTATGGCTAGCATCTCCTTGTCATATATTGGGTTGTTCCCTTCTGCGGGTAGCATCTTCTTGGAGTAATATGCTATAGGATGTAGCATACTATCTCCTCCTTCCTAAAGAAGGACCCCGCCCACCACAAAGTCCAAAGCGTTGGTTTCCAGAACAAAAGGTTTGGAGGGATCTGGCATGGCCAGGACAGGGGCAGAGGTGAAGGCAAGTTTCAATATTTCAAAGGCGGTGGTACATTCTGGAGTCCAGGAAAAGGTGACCTTGTCAGAGCAAAGGCGGGTCAGGGGGAGGATAATGTGAGAAAATTTTTGGATGAAATACCTGCAATAATTTTCCAGGCCCAAAAAACTTCTCACCTCTTTCCTGCTTTTGGGAACCAGCAAGAATATTATTGCTTCTACTTTATCCTGTGCCATGGCAAAGCTGCCGGTCTTTACTATGTATCCCAGGAATTCAACTTCAGACTGAAAAAATTCACATTTCTTAAGCTTAGTGTGTAAGTTTGCTTGGGAGAGTTTTTCTAGTATAAGGTCCAGGTGGCGCAGGTGTTCCTTGTGATTCTTGTGTAGATGAGAATGTTGTCCAGATATGCCACACAAAGACGGACAAGGTATTCCTCTAAAACAGTGTTGATCATCCTTTGGAAAGTGCTGGGGGCGTTGCAGAGGCCAAAGGGCATTACAAGGTACTTGTACAGCCCATATTATGTTTTGAAGGCTGTCTTGTACTTGTCTCCATCCTTGGTTCAGATTTGGTTGACTGCATCTCCAAGGTCAATTTTTTAGTACACCTGGGCTCCAGTCAGTACATCACAGAGGTCATTGGCATTGGGAATGGGGTACCAGTTCTTCACCATAATGTTGTTCAGTTTTTGGTAATTCACACATGGACACATTGCACCATTTATTTTTCCTACAAACAGCATGGGCGACAAGCAGGGGGCTTTTGACACCCAGATGAACCTTTTTTGTCATATCCTTGAGGTATGCTTTCAAAGCTACTTGCTTGCGGTGGTTACAGCTGTAGATGGGGCTGTGGTGTGGTTGAGTCCCTGGTAACAGGTCTATGGCGTGGTCGTAGATTGAATGGCTGGGTAGTTTTGTGGCTGCTTCTTCACTAAACACATGGTTCCATCTCTTTAGGGGATTAGGCAGTATCCCAACGCTAGGGTCTATCTTTATGGCCAAGAGTTTTTTGGTAGGGGGTCGGTCATGGCTCATGCAAAAAGGAACAGTGTCACAGGATTCAGGTTGGCCCAATGTGGCGGTTTGCTCACAATAGTTCAGGATCAGGCCATGTCTGTTGGACCAGGAGTCACCCAGTATAAGAGGGTGGGGTAGTCCTGACAAGAGGATCAGGGACGACGGGTATACATTGTGTCTAATGGTCAACAGAAGCTCTTGTTCACACTCATAGCCAATGTCCAAAGAGCTGTTTCCCATGATTACTTGTAGGCTGAGCTATGAGGCTGTCAAGCCTAATTCCTCTGCTAGGCTGGTGTCAATGAAACTTTTATCTGCTCCTGTATCAATAAAGGCTTCAATCTTGCGCTTGTTCCCCGCTACTTCTATGGACACTTGGATGAATTTTTAAGACTGGGAAGAAGTGTTTATTTGCACCAGTGAGATTGGGGCAGTGTTCTTCTTAGGGCAAGCTCTGGTCAAGTGGCCTGCCTTGTGGCAGTGGAAACAGAGTCCTTTGTGGTAGTATTGTTGGAGCTCTTCAGGTATCATCCCTGTTCTGTTGAAGGTTGGTGTTTGGGGTTAGCAGGTCTGGGAGGAGCCAGCATTCTCTTGGTTCATGCTAAGACCCTTGCACAGGGGAATTAGCTTGTCTAGGCTGAGGGTGGGCGGGTGGTGCTTCAACAGGTCCTTCATTGCTAGGTTGACTCCCTTTCAGAAGATAATGGCTGCCAGTTTGTCCTCAAGTTGGGTGCAGATTTTCAGTTTGAGGAATTTGTCAATATACGCTTGGATGAGTCAGGGGCCTTGTCAAATTTCTAACAGGGAGTTCAGGGCGTAGTATCTAGTATCATGATCTTCCCCAGTAGCCATTAACTCAGCCTCAAACTTGGTGTTGTCTAAGCAGAATTCTACGTCTTCAGCTGTGGCCTTGCCAAACCAGTCTAAGGCATCCCCAATAGCATTGAAGCAACCCCAAGGATCTTCTTGGTGTCACTGGCATATGAGAGGGCATTGGTATGGAAATGCAGGCGGAGGACTGGCATGGCACGTCTAGCTTCCTCAAGCGTGAGCTTCCCCATCTGAGGCATCTCTACCTTTGAGAGGGACTGATTCACAATCACGTTTTGCACTTGGGAGGAGGGAGCTTTGTTGGCGTCAGCAGTATTGGCGTTGGTTCTCCTTAGATCATTTGGGTTTGCATTCTTCCACATGGAAGAGATCAGGTTTGTGGTCATCTTATAGGTGTAATAAGTTATTCTCAATAGCAAAAGCATACAAGATACCCCAAGAAATAACATCATGTTGGGGATCAGGGTACCAGGTTTAATAAAGATTGCCATAATGTCAGGGATCCAGTCTTGGGCAGCCAGCCTGTTGTTTCCAGGGGTGACCCAGGCCAGGTTTTTTGCGGACAATGCCCACCATAAGAGGGGAGCTAACTTAAAAGGTAGGATGTGGACTTTCCCACCCAGGACCACAGGCCGGCAGCCGGGATTATAGTGTCAATCACCCCTGTGAGAGTGATGTACACAATCCAAAACAGCTTGCCAGAATGGTTGGTTGGGAGGTCAGGTGAAGAAGCGGGCATAGGTTTTGGGGTCATGGGCAGTTCCATGGGCAGGCTGTAAGCAGGGAGATAGTCAAATTTCCCTCTGAACAACTTGGGGGTTGAAAATATCCACAGGCCTTATTGGTTGTATCTAACTTCAGATTGTATGCAGGCCAAAGGGTTGAGTTCAGGTATCTTTTCCGGGGTGTAGTCCTTGTATTCAGATTTCAGAGGGTAGTTGGTAAATGGACGGGTCCAAAGGGTACACCAGGAGGACAGAAAACTGCGGGTGGTGGGGCTAGGGGGCCAGGAGATCTCAAACTGAATTGGTAGATAGCAAATACAGAATAAGGCAATAGCTGTGTGAGCCAAAAATAACATAACCTTTATTCAAAAATGGCAATAAGTTTGGAGTGTGGGGTCCTTTGGTCTATATAGTATCCCACCTCCAAACTTAACATTTTCCATGGGGGGTTCATCATGACATTGGGAAAAGCAGGCCCGGGGGAACTGGGTGCTTGGGTCCAAAGGCAGAAAAATGGCACTTGGCCTGGGAGTTCTTTCATTGGTCAAGAATCTCAATTTGGCTACCTGATTATCTTGCTTTAGTGCTGTGGTCATGAGACTGGGCTGCAGGCCCATGCCTCTTTCCTGGGTTGGCTCCTGATTGGTTGCTGGTTTAGACTTCAAGTTCATGAAGTTTACAGAAGGACTTTCCTTGCCTCCATTAGGTAAGTCAAGAAGTCCCTCCTCAGGCGCCTCCACTCTCAAGTCTATGCTGGTATTCTTACTTCAGGACTTAGCTGGGTCTTTATCTTGCAGGGGCTCAATCTCAGAAAAACGTGGGCGGGCGTCCCCTTGGTCTGTGGGGCTGGAAGCCCACAAGCATTCAGGGTTGGGGCTCAAATCTTGTTCCCAGGCCTGATTTTCCAAAGGTGGAGAATTGTCAATCCTGAAAGTCACTCTAACTACTTTAATTTTATATTGATATATTTATCCCTACTTATTAAATGTTATCCAAGGTAATGATCCTGGATATTGCTGGAGCAATTAATTATCTCCACTTCAAAAGCATCACAAGTCATTGAGTTCCTGTAGCTATTTCCCCAAATAGCCACCCCAATGGTGGTCTTAAAAGTCTCCATCCTTGTACAATAATTTGGGTGTCCCTCCAACAAGTACCTAAAATAGATGTATAAAAAATGAAGCAGCCTTAATCATTGTGATTAAGCTATCAACCTTGTTTCTAGCCCCAAATGGAACATGACTGCAGCACCTGTTTGGTGTATTCATCACAGTTGTGCTTGTAATTGATAGAAGAGGTGCCCTGATTAATAAATGGGCAGCTGTGGCATAGCTAATCTAGGACTATAAGCACACTGTAGCTGAGTCCAGCCTTTATGGTATCAGAGAGGCTGGCTCAAATTTTACTCATCCTAAATGAGAACATGGCAGCTTTTTAAGGGATGATTACTCTTCTGGAGCCAGCTACTTTAACTGCTTTGAAACAAATAGAGACATGTTCTACTTTTTGTCTGCCCAAAAATTCCTGGTTGAACATGGTGTGGTTAGCATCAGCATCTGCAAGAAGGTGATGAGTATTGTCATCAAAAAAGGGCTAAGCTAATAATATTATTTCATTATGTGGCTGGCATGTAGAATAGAGTTATCAGAGTGTAACGGGAAGATTTCTAAAGTGTCTAACTTGCTTATAGAATAATTGAAGGGGTTTTGGCCAGAAGGGATCAGGAGTGAAAATCAAGTGGGATTACAAAGCCTCTTGTGTCTACACTCCTAGGGCTTTCCCTGATCCTTCTATCTGTGCCAATCAGAGTCCCCCCACAAGGGCGCTTATGGCTGACTTTCTGTTGATGGGGTTGGCAGTATCCTAATTGACTGTGGTTGCTTCCAGATACTATATCAGGCTGCAGGGAAGTTTCAGCAGTATTTGATAATCTCATGATGGCCTGCTTATTTGCTTCTGTAATGATCTTATAGCACTCTTCAATTGTGTTGTGTCTTCCTATGAGAACCCACTTACAAATGCAGGAGTTTAAACCATTTTTTGATGAGATTAGAAGCCTATTTACTTTCTTTGGGGATGCCTTTGGTTGCAGTGATGAGGGCTTGATACCAGGAAGTGAGGTATTTAATGGCACTTCTTATCTTTTTGATACTCAGCAAGTGGTACTCATCACAATGGGTGAAAAAGTCTCACTCCAGTATTTCTTTATGTTTCTTTGAAGGTGGCCCAAATCAATTTTCTTTGTGGCCCACACAGGTGATAAAAAAGCTGTGACTGGTCCAAAAAGAGTTCATAAGAGGTAAAAACCTGCATAGGTTCTGGAACTTGACATAGGAAAAGGCAGTTTTAGTGAAATGTGACCAGCTGGGTATGCCAGTGTTTTCTAAACTTCTACTGAAGGTATACAGATGCAAGCTCAGCATTATTTCAGAGAAGTCCAACTGAAGGGGTGAGGCTCTGAATCTTGCTGGTCCAGGAAGATTTCATCAGAAGCACCAAGCAGTACCAGCTGATCTTGGTGGATGGCATAAAGCTCCTGGATACCCTATTTGGGGATAGACAGGGAAGTTATTTAATTGTGCTAGCACCACAGCCCTTGCCCTGCCATTCCTTGAGGGAACCTTTGTAACACCCGGCTATTTATAAAACCTACCCCTGCTACCGCAGAGCTAGATATAGTCTGTTAGAACTGGTTTAAAAGCTGGGTCAGTAAAAAAATCAACTATTCTGCCAGCAGAACTGTGAGGTTCCTGTCCATCAGTCCATAAAGCGTGTCCTGGGTCATAGCCAGGGACCAGCTGGAAGGGATGATCATTCTCTAGTAAGGGAAACTGTATCTCAGAAATATGTATAGGGGTCAAAATGGGCTTTTATTCACTCTCAGAAGGAAGATCTCCTTAGAAACCTTCTGATATATGGCCTGGGGGGTCAAGGAAACAATATGAGCTTGCCAATACTTGGAGTCCTCCAACAATATCTTGGACTCCTTGTACTTGGTCCTGGACTCCTGCAACTTAGTCTTGTACTTCTGCTCTTTAGACTTGGACTCCTGTGCCTTGAAATTAGACTTCTGCGCCGCGCTTAGGATCCAGCTCATTATTCTTGGGCTCCAGCTCCTTTATCTTGGGCTTAAGATCTCTGTATATCTTTAGTGGTCTTGGTATTCCACTTGTATCAGTCCAACCAAGCTCCTGCTGGTGATAAAAAGGCTTCCAAAAACTTCTCAGCAGAAACTCAAAAGGCCTGGGAAAGACCCTGTCAAATACCCGGAAAGACTTGGAAAGACCCTGTAACTTTCCAGCTAGCTACCTTCTTATAGTTTTCTTTACCCAACGGTTCCGCCTTCAAAATGGCTTTCTTCAAAAGCTTAAACCATTGCTGCTCACTTTTCCCTATAATAACTTAAGCTTACATACTTACTTTCTCAAAAGCTTGAAGTATTAATTCACTATTTCCTCACTTATACTTTAAGCTTTTGGCTTCCAACCAATCATATTCATCAGGAAACATGCCAGAACTCAACCAATGAATGCAGAGCGCAGAAATAGACCATTTCTGAAGTTCCACCGGGATCCAACTAAGAAAACAATTTCCACCGCTCAAACCACTGAAATTGACAACTCTTTGTGCACCAAAGTGTTAACCAGTCCATTATTCTGGCACCAGTCTTCCCTGCATTCAACCTGAACCAATTTAAATAGTAGAATATTATTTAAATTGTTCTTTTTGAACCTCTTCAACGTTTTCCCATATATTTACAAATATAGTAAAATCTAAGGAAAATGTCTCAGCAAAACAACTTTGTAGCCAGCTCTCATAGCAACACACCTTCATCTATCCTATGAACTTAATAAATAAATCTCTTACCCACACTTTTATCCACATTCCTTCTTGAGTTTACTACTAAACCAGGCAAAAAAATTCCACATTTTACCACCTCAGAAAATCAATTTGGCAAAATCTTGGCTCATTTCTCCGGACCACCAGTCCTTCACCATCATCTTCTGGTCCTTTGGCCAGCTCATTTCAGTCTCCAACAGCTCATCAGTAATCTGGCTACTCCTTTATCATGACCATCTACTACTGCTTCATGATCTCTGAGACCTTCAACTTATCCTCACTAGGAACCACCTTGGTTCCACCTGCACAAAGAACCATTTTTGCTCCCAAACTTCAATATGAGCCAACAGTCCCTCAACTAGTCTTCACTGTGATCAAACAGTCCTTCTTACTAGTCTTCTCTGATGATTCCATGAACCACCTTGGTTCTTTATCTCAGTCCCTGTTACCAGAACCTGTAGACCCAGGCATGAGTCTACATTGAACTGGCATTTGACTGGGTCCTTGCAAGTGGCAATCCACTTAGGCCATTCAACCATAGATCAATGTATATGCATTGTTTTTACTCACCCAGGTGATTAAATCTGGACTTTCAGTCGCAAATTAATCAGCTTTACTTCCCAGAGGCCTGATCACACCAAGTTCTGCAGCTGCTTCCCCAAGCAAACCGCCTTGATGACACCTCTGAGAAAATCTATGCCCTCCAATGCTCACTTTGGGTTCCCCCAAGCTCCCATAGGGGCATAAACAAGGACACCATACCAGTCTGTTAGGTAGGATGCTTGCTCACAGACCTCCTGTACGCGTATCAGGGTATGTAGAGCCTTCAAAGCTCTTTTCCTCCCTGGCAGCCCACGCTACCCGCCAGTGGTCCAAAACTTACAGCCCTGGTAGGTGTCCCCTATCATGCTGGCACAAACTTCTACCCTGGCAGCCTGCTTTACCTTCCAGGGTCTTAACATCCTCTAGCCTGAGCATCAAAAACTACCCATCAGGCTGGATCACACATCACCCCAAAAAGACAAAGTTCCCTGCTGAGCTATCTCATTCTTCACCCCAAGCAGCCACAGTTCCCTGCTGGGTGAAGACCTCTAGCCCACAGCAGCCAATATCTTCTGCTGGGTGGAGACAACATCTGCCTCTAGTAGTCTTTACACCTACTAGCTAGGCCTTACTGTCCCTAGTAGTCAGCATTCCCTACTAGGCCTCTATCTGCAATGAACAACCAAACTTTCACTTGGCCAACATTTGCCCCGCCTGCAGACCATCAAACATGTGGACCATCACAAGAACCAGCTTGGATGCAAACAAAATGGGGTGACCCCAAATCTGTTGTCAATCTAAATAATTTTTTGGTGCATCTCTTGTATCAGAGCTAGGGCTTCTTATTGTTAAAGCTTTAAGACTGCTGTATCAGTGTTAGGGAAGAAAACAGTCTAGAGAGGGGATCAAAAAGGTATTAGGAATATTATTATATTTATTAAAAGTAATGGGGATTCTTATACCAAGATATCATACCATTAGGCCACTAGGAGAGGCTGGAATAGGTGACTTGATCTATATAAGGTATGAACCTGTGCTATATAAGGTCATCTGAGGGATTTTATCATAATTGAGCTCCCTCCTTATAGGGAAATATGAGATTCTGCTATGCCAAGGGAAGTGAGAGGGTCTACAGGGTTATGAATTTCATGGGATGACTTGCTGAGCATCCTATGGATTGAGAGTCACTGTGGAAACTGGGATGCCAAATCCAGCTGCAGACCTGATGGGCAAGGAGTTTCCTTAAAGGAAATTGATCCAGATGGAACAATGGCCCAGATCACTAACAGGGCTGATAAGCTTCCAGAAACACTATTCTCCCCCTGTACCAGCCTATGGTATCTTCAACAGCCTGGAAGTATCTTGGATATACCATCAGCTCTGAAAAGTCACTGGGTAGAGGTTCACCTCCCCCTAATTGATCTTTAATATCATTTTCAGTCTTACCCTAAAAAACCCTCTCATATGATGGATCTAGAACACTATCAATGAAGTAAGTTTTCCCATCTTATCTACCTGTCCTATTTCCCTAAACACTTTCCTCTTTTTCCTTATCTTTATATCATTGTGCCAAGTCTGTATACCTTATCTGAGGTTCATAAAGTGGTTCTCCTCTTTCCTTTAATTAAGTGTCATCTGACATGTGCTTCATGTTACTTTTTACCTGTTTCATAGTTGATTTATGCTGGGGTACTGTGGTGATCCACATGTGTGCGGTTTGCAGGCGAGGGTGAATTTGGCTTCAAATAAAGACGATATGCTAAGAAATGAAAGTGTGTGGTTAGGGGTAAGTGAGGTAAGCCTAGTAGGTAACATGGTCTACTAGGGTAAGTAAGGGGAGCCTAGTAGGTAACATGGTCTACTAGGGTAAGTAAGGCCTGGCTGGTAGGTAACAAAAAACTACCAGAGGCAGTTGTTGCCTCCACCCAGCAGAAGATGTTGGCTGCTTTGGGCTATAGTACTCCACCTAGCAGGGTGGAGACTGAAATAGCAAGCAGGGAACTTTTTTCTGGCTGGGGGGGAGTGTAAGTTTAGACCCCTGGCAGGTAACGCGGGCTGCTAGGGAGGGGAAGAGCTCTGAGGGCTCAACATACCCTAATACGCTTGCAGGAGGTCTGTGAGCAAGCACCCTGCCTAACAGACTAGAAGGGTGTCCTTGTTTATGCCCCCATGGGAGCTTTGGGGAAACCCAAAGTGAGCATTGGAGGGTATAGGCATGCTCAGAGGTGTCACCAGGGTGGCTTGCTTGGGGAAGCAAGCTGCAGAACTTGGTGTGATCAGGCCTCTGGGAAGTAGAGCTGATTACTCTGCAACTGAAAGCCCAGACTTCATCACCTGGGTGAGTAAAGACAATGCATAAACATAGATTTATGGTTGAATGGCCTAAGTGGATTGCCACTTGTGAGGGCCCAGTCAAACGCCACTTCAATGTAGACTCATGCCTGGGTCTACAAGTTCTGGTAATGGGGGCTGAGATAAAGAACTGAGGTGGTTCACGGAATTAGCAGAGAAAACTAGCAAGAGGGACTGTTTGGTCACAGTGAAAGCTAGTTGATGAACTGTTAATTCATATTGAATGGAATGAACCAATATGGTTCAGTGTGTTAAGGGAACAAATGAAGTTCCTAGTGTGGAACTGGTGAAGGATAAGCAGAAAGACAAGAAGACAGGATGGAGAACTAGCAGATCATGGGGTAGGATGGCCAAAGGACCAGAAGTTGGTGCTGAAGAACTGAAGAGTTGAGAGGATGACCTAGCTGGAATGAATACAGAGGCTGGAAGAGCTGGTTTAGTGACTTTTGAGAAGAAGTTTGGATATAAAGAAGCAGTTAAAGAATGATTGAATACTGCCTGATTATGATTAAAAAAGGATTAAAAGTTATATAACGAAAAAGAAAGAGGAGAAAAAATAACCTATAGTTTGTTAGAACTATAAGTACTTTTTAGGGAAAAGATGAGAGAGAAAAAGGACCAGAAAGAAGTTGGAAGAAGAACGGAATAACTGTGAAAGCAAAAGAGCAAATTTTGCCAAGAACAACTAGGGGAGCGAAAGGACAAGCAGCAGGCAGGTTCAAAGATGCAAAAAGTTGACAGAAACACAGAGAAACGCGGAGAAACGTTGAAACATCAAAGGATCAAAAATCGCCTAAGTAAAACATTTTGGAAGCGCTCAAGATTTGCCGGGGAAACGTGATGGGAATTACGGAAAAACCGTTTGAAACGCGGAGCAGTGGTTTACCCGGAGCAGGGCAGCTTGGAGTTCAAACCATGGTCAGGAACAGGTCATCTGGATGAACTGTTTTGGCAAAACTGTTGAAGCAAGGCGTTTGATTGGCTGCAACCCGGAGCTTACTTGATCAGGTTTTTAAGGGCTTTAACTTGAGAGTTAAAGCCTAAAAAATGGGGAGCAGAAGTAGAAAATTCAGGGCTTTCATTGGCTGAAGTAAGTTTGAAAGTTTAATACATTATAGAAGAAGAAAAACAGGATAGTTTAAGCTTTGAAGAACCAGAGTTCTAAGAGAGGATTTTGGTCTGAAACAGGGAGCTATAAAAGGGAGAGCTATCTGAGACTCTTCAGGGACTGAATAAAGTGGATTACAAAGGCCACCAAAGCTACAGAAGGAGCAGGAGACCAAGGATAGGAAGCCAGAGCCAAGTCAGACCACAGGAGCTTAAGATTAAGACAACGGAGCCCACAACCAAGGTGCCGGAGCCCAAGACCAAAGAAAGGGAGCCCAAGAACAAGGAGCAGGAGTCAAAGACCAAGTACAAGGAGTCCAAGATATTGTTAAAGGTCTCCAAGTTTTGGCACATACCCTTTCTTATTTCCTACCCAAAGGTGATATCTCAGAAGGTTTCTAAGGGGATCTTCCTTCTGACGGAGAATAAAGCGCCTATTACAACCCCTATCTGATTTTCCCGTGTAAAAAGAGTATATAAGTCTCATGAGTCAATTTCCATATATTTTCTATCCTAGCCCAGGGGATGAGGAATCCTATTGCCTAGGGTGCAGGAAGTTTGCCTCTAGTAAATCTGCCCAGGAGGAGTGGGAGAAGGTGACTAGGCATTTGGAAATGTCAAATAGAGGAAGAGAGTTCATTGGAGAAGAGTTTGCAAGGCTACTCCAGGATTGGTATTGGCCTACAGGCGGGCTGGCGCCTGCTGAAGTCCAGGTATATGGGGGAGACGCTTGCTTGGTAATTGGAAAGGTACTTGAGGAGTTTGCCCTTATGCAAGCTAAGTATAAGCTTCTCACCAACCCTTCCCCCCTGTTGGAGAATGACGACTCCTCCAAGCCAGTCCCTGGCTACGACCCAGGACACACTATGGGGACTGGTGACCAGGAACCCCACAGGTACCCTTAAACTGTGGTAATTTGTTCCACTCACTATCCCCGGAGTCTGATAACCCTATATGACCCTTTCATACCTGTAGGAGATAAATCTGATCCCAGAGCAGAGCTTCACCTCTCCCAGTGGGGTTCAGAGATGGTCGCCCTACCATCCTAGATACTCCTCCATGACCAAAAATCCCAGCTATATCACCCTGTTGTGAATTGCACAGCTCATGCTATTTTGATGCTAGCTGCAAACTGTGATACCCACACTGGTCTGACCAGTTTTGTAGTTGCCTTTGATAGCAGCCCTGTCCCCTTTAACTGGGGCTTTTCCAAAGCCTGCACGTCCCATGCTATATCCCCTGGCGTACCCTGATCCTGGATTGCATCTCAGGACTCTCCACCCTACATGTCCCCAAAAATAATGGCTGGGCCCCTGGCCTACTGTACAGGCCTTGGACCATTCTCGGATAAAGGTTGGTCTCATCCACATCAGAGCTGGCTTTTATTGGCTTTGGCCCTCCTTCCCCTTCATTCTAAAGGGAGAAGTCCTCCTAAACTGTTTCCAGGAGATTGGAATGGGTCATCAGCTCTGGCCTGAAGGCCAACCTTTGGCTATCTTGGACCTTGACCATTTCAGTATAAAGATTCCACGCTGTTTAACCCTGGATGTCAACCCCAAGAGCCTAAAATGATGTACTCCCTCCATGGGTTTGCTGACTCCTTGTTCTTACTATCAAATCACTGGGTTTCAGGCAGCTCTGATGGGTACAGATACTTTGCCAAGCCTGTGAATTGGGTCATATTAGTCATCCCAGTTGGCCTCTGGCTTACATGTGTTTATTACCAGGGTCAAGTTACTTGCATGGCCTATTATCTTTGGGTTCTTGGATTGCCACCCACCAAGGCGGACCCTCAGGGTTCCAGACTACTGGGGAACAAGAAAGATTGAGTTGAAACCATCACCCTGAGTTACTGCGGCATGTGAAGGTTTCCTCTTGCACAAGCAATTGTGTCAGGCCCTTGGTGCCCTACCCCAAACAGCTCAGCCATATGTGAAATATTCTCCCCTCAGGCATCTTCAGTGTCATTCAACTTTCTGATAAGAACTGTAGAACAGAGCTAGCACTTATCTAGCCGGACAGCAAAGAGGAGGCTTGAAAGGACCCCCAGGAAACCCTGATCCCTGCTTTATAGTGATACCTGATAGCTGATTAGTGGGCTATGATCCTTAGGAAGTCTAACATATGTATTGCATTTTAACTATCCTTTGTGCTGGCAATTATCTGGCAAACATTCACAGTGGAGGGCCCCTAGAGGGTACCAGTTGATCATCACTTCCACAACCTTGGCCTGTTATCTTTGGGGTGCTACCTGCTCAAATGTAGGTAGCAATTGTAGGCCTTTACAAGCCTTTTGGGTGGGCAAATTCAAACCATTCTAGTTATTAATCAGTGGGTTTTGGGAAGGCATTCCAGCCCACAGAGGTAAATTACCTCTGCTGCCTGCAATCAGTGAAGTTCTTCATGTGCTGGTGATGCTTCTGGATAAGATAGTTTGGCAGCTTCTTAGATAAAAGCCCAAGTTAAGAAACATGTGTTGTGAGATATGAAGCTAGTCTTTATATGTACTTTTAATAAAGGTGGTGATATCTCAGGGTTGTTCATGGTAGGATAGAAGCTGGAGCTTGGTATAGGGTGGGAAGTTTCTTGGGATGACTGAATAAAAGCTCTGCTTGATCTTTGGGGGAAATGGCTTTATTGAGGTTCAGATATAAGCTTATCTGCTTATAAGGCTGGATAGGCTAGGGGAATCTTAGTAGCCAGCGTGTGGAGGTTTAAGATGTTTAGGGGTGCTGATCACTGGCTAGATGATCCTTTTTGTATCATTGATGTACTGTCAGCAAGCATAGAATAGGGTTTATTATGTAGGTGGGGATTTCTGGGTAATATGTGTGAAGCTTAAGGATAATGTTCCACCATGTTCATGTTTGATGAATGCAGCCTAGTTTTGATGACTTGAGGGCATACTTGTAAAGTCACTCCCCCCTTTGGCCCTGGATATAACTATCTTCCCTTGGCGCACCAAGAAATCTGCTTGGATTCAAGCTAAACCCCTTAATTCTCTTGGGGATTTAGCCCACATAGGGCTGCATTGGATTTCAAGGGAATCTTCTCAAAGAAGATTCCTGTCAGGAAATCCTGATCTATCAGGGTTGATTGATCCATATTCCCATCACTAAAGCTATGGGTCAACAATAGACAGGCCAAAGCCAGATGCAAGACATCTATTCTGGAATACAGAGAAACTATATTAAGACTATTATAGTTTACAATCTAGAAGACATCTGAGACATTCTGGTTCATATGTCATTGGTTGATCCAGAAGCTTATATAATTAGGTGCTAGACATTCCAGATTCCAAAAATAGACGCAATTCCACCAAAACAAAAAAAGACGGGAAATTACAGCCTCCTGTTTCACCAAGAAATGGGACAGAAAACCACCCGTGCAATCTGTGCATTAGATTGAGCACAAGATGGGACTCCACCCTATGGATGTCAACTTAGTTGGTCTTAACTAAGTCAAGGGATATCCAGGCTGAAGAGGAGAAATTAATAGCCTAGTATATTGCCTCATTCCAAAACCTTATTCAGGTTTGGAATCCAACTCTGGGGGTGAAACTAGTAGCTTGGGGATGATAGGCTAGCTAGTAAGAGTTATCTGCAGCTAGATGCCAGTCTGGACGCCACCTTTACGCTATAAAAGGCCCTTTCAAGATCACTTGGAAGGCAGACAAATAATAACCATCAACATTACTACTAGACCAAATAGTAGTAGTGTCAAGTGCAATAAGAGTGTATTATTGATACTTTCAGAATCCTGCCAAACCACCTCAGTTGGTGTTGCGTCCCAAAGTCCACAGAAGTCTCCTTTTACTTGACTCCAGTAAAAATGGAACTCTGCCAGTTGCTACACTCTCACACATCAATTGGAAGCACATCTGTCCCCATACAGATATCCTAATATAAGCATGCATAATTGTCATACTCTGCCCCGAAGGGCAGGCTCTTTGAAAAATTATTATTTATAATTAGCTTTCAAATTGAATTTTTCATTATTTTTAATATTTGAAAATTTAAATCAAAGGTTAATATTTAAGTATTTTTAATCAATTACCTTGTTTTTCAAATTTATTTGCTTTTGAATTATTGTTGTCTTTTGCTCTTTCTTCCGCTCTGTCGCTTGCTCTAACTTGTATATATATATATATATCTACTTTAAAGTTAGATAATTTTACTCACTTACCTTTCAAAAACTCCCGCTTACGCCTTTGCTGCTCTCCAGTTTTACGTTGCTGATCTGCAACTTCTATTGAGCTAAGCGTCTCTCCTTTCTCCAGGTTCTTCTTGTGGCCTCTCCAGTTGCTCCTTTTCTTGGCTGTTTGCCCTCCTGCCAATCTTTACAGGGACTGAGAAGGACAAGTCTATATAATAAAGAACTTGTGAAGAGTAGGATTTAAGCCAAAATTCTAAGTGATTTCTTCCCCTTCAACTTTACAATTTTTAAAAACTTCAATTTTGTCAATTTTTAGAATTTTGTTTCTTTAAATCCATTTTTTTAGTTTAGCTTTTTCCTTAAATCCAAATGGAACTTGTAAAACAACAAGCCTTAGGCTTGTTGTATCCATTTTTCTCCCTTAAGGAGACTTTCAATAGTTATATGTTCCAATTTGTAGATGGAGAATATCCTAATATCAATATTCCTTTAGTTACAAATTGTTCACTATTGAACACTTTATTCTATCTTCTTTGCTTAGGGTTTTTAAACTCTATTACTCCATTTGTTACGCAATATAGGTTTTTAGCGGGGTTTTGTAAGATCCTCTTACAAACAGTACCTACATTCTTATATCTTCTAAATTTGAATCCCAACGCTTTGCACACCTTAGTTTATAATCTTGCACCATTATGGGCAAGACCTTACAATAATACCTTTAATAAAAACAATAACTCTTCTTCTTCAAGAAGATAAAATCTTGACAATTCCCTCGGAATTGTTTCCTCCATACCCACAGAAGACTGTAGTTGTTACAGATATTTTTTAAAATTATTTATTTCTATTTCCTCTCTCTATTTTTAAATTTAAAAGCATTAAATTAAAAATAAAAAATTTTGTTCAAAAAAATTATTACGATTATATTTATTAGATTTATTGAAAATCTGGAAAGCAGAAAGCCTTCTTAGACCTTCTTTTTTTTAGAAATATTGGATTCCCTAGCATAGGGGAATCCAAAAAAATATTAGGGGAAGGGAGGACGGGACAATTACGGCAAATGCCATAATTATCCCTTTTTTGGGCGGATGCAGCCCTAAGCCCACACAATTGACAAGCAATTTTTCCTGGTGTACCCTTCTCAGGTGGCAACCTCTAATGATCAGATTCATGTTCCCACCTGGGAAGAATCTCTGATTAATTTGGACTACTTGTTGGCTTGGGCTCGTCCACATTTAAAATTAATCAAGTCCAATCAGTTAGGTCGTGCTTCTGCTAAATCATCAAATTCCAATTCAACTGGTTTGAATGCTGACTTGCACCATTCCATTGAGACTAGCCAATCAGAGTCAAAACCAGAAATCATTGAACCCCCTTCAGCTCACTGGATTCACCTTGCAAAAGTTCTCCTGTAGCCAATCCAACCCGCGCTCTGGGTCAGGTGACCTTGAATTCTGAAGTTCTCCCTTAAAGCAAGACAGGGGACTTTCAGTCCCATGCTTGCTCATTCTATCAATTAAATTTTTTTGAAACTTTCCTATCTTTGGTTTTTGACTTTGGGGCTTTTTCTGTGTCTCACTTTGTCCTCTGGCTTTGTTAGTAAAAGTTTTCATTATCTCTTACCTTCCCTGCCCTTCCCTGGTTCCCAGCCTCCCTTTCAGAGCCCCATGAGTTGAAGTTATTAGTTACCCTTACCACTCTTGCTTTCAAAAATCTAATCCAAAATTTCAATTCATTAGTAGAATCCTTATACTTGCTTATTTTAAATTGGATTTCATCTCTCATTTGCTTCGCCGCCTCTCCTGTTACCTATACAACCAAAGTAGCATCTCCTGCTTGCTTCTGAAGCGTATAGCTCATGGCCGTTGTCTCCCTAGATCCAAAGTCCCTTTATGAATCAGATCTTTCACTTCCTGGCCCTGTCAGTTAAGTCAGTTTGCTTTAAGAAAGTTTGGAAGTTCCTGTTATCTTTTTCTCTTCTTGTGATATGCTGGTCTCTCTAGCAAAATTTGTGGCTTTTACCCTGGCACCTGCCTGGGTGATGATACAGACTAATTCTCCAGATCTTTGGAGTCATGTTTCCCATTCATTTCACTATTTAGGGAGCAACCTTACCCAACTCATGCATATATTTGAGGACATCACTGGACGTGCTCAGGATATTTCTGTTACCAGTGAGAACATGGTGAAAAGTCTCAACTGTGATGATCTTGAACTATATGCCCTCAAACCAGTCCTCTCAACGCCCCCAAGCTTGGCTTCCCCAATGCCTCCCCCTCCGAGGACCCAGTTGCTCAGGGCCAAGAAGGAGGGTTGGATATCCAAGAGCACACTCCCAAGCGCGCCCCCTGGTTGCTTGGCGGGATGATCTTGATGGGTTTAGATTCCTACTTTCCCCAACTATCTGCTGTGTCCTCTTTGTGGATGCCAGTTTGAGCGGCCATACCAGTCTTGCACTGGATGGTATCCTGGTGGATCCTTCCCCCGGGATGGGAGCAGAACTTAGTTAGTTTAGCCCCTCTCTCTCACAATATCAGCAGATGAGTCTTTGGATTGGTTAGTGGCCCTGTGTAAAAAGGTGTTATTGAAGTTATCTATATACCAAGGTGTGATGCTATACTTTTATTATCTCCCTATATGTAATTGATAGTAGGCTAGGCTTATCTAAAAACTCCCAACCCTAGAATGGGGGATGGTTTATTCTCTCGGCATGTTTTTCTGGGGTTGCTTGCCCCTTGATTTAAACTTGATATTTCTACTCAGAGCTGGGTGCATCAAGAGCTTTGGTACTGGTTCTTTCTTCATGATTGGTTTGATCATCTCATACCATCAGATACCAAAGGTTGATATCTTTCCCTCTATTCACTGGTAATAAATCTTGGACCTGGTACCAAGATCAGCTCTATACACCATCTTTTGAGCAGAATTAAACTCCCTTGAATTGTTTAAAGAGCTTCTGATCCCAACCAACCCCCCTTATTTTTAAGCAAAGTCCTTTTACGGTACCCAGGAATGTGTTTACGTGTTCATGCAAGAATATTTTGGCCTGAAATAAATTTCCCCCGATCAGCTGCAGGACTGGTAACCCCATCGCCTCCTTTAATGACTGGCCAAGCCCCTCAAAAAACATGGCGCCCAGAGATCGAGTTTTTACTAGCTAAGGGTTGGTGATTAAACATCTAAAGGGAACCATCCCACCTTTAAGCTGATGCATATCAGGGTACTATAAGATGTGACTGTCGCAACCAAAAGTTGATCTTCTGATCAAGGTATGTCTAATGCTGAGGTTCAGGTGTAAGCTTAGGGCCTTCCCGTGTTGGGTATTGAGCCCAGGGTGACTTTTTTTGCCATTGGGTAAGCAACCTTTTTATAGATGGAGAGTATCTATAAGCGGTTGACCTAGTTTAACTGGTAAGCTCCATCCTTTGAAGTAATGGTTTGAGGGGGATGGTCAGGCCGGATTGTGCCACCAGACCTTCAGTGAAGGGGATTTATGGCATTTCATATGGCTGTGGAGGTTTCAGGCTTACCTTTCTCCATCATGTTTCTTTGATCAAAGTTGATTCGTTCCAGCGCCTGTTTTCTGAGCAAGGCTTTTATCTTTTCCAAAGCTTTTGTAAGTATATACTTTACTTAGTACTGGCACACCTAGATTTGGGCCTGGGAGGGGAGCTAAAGTTCAACCCATGTAAAGTTGGGAGAATGGATTATTTTGGTTTAAAATGTCTATAGTGCTTTGGAATTTTGGTTTGAATAAATATATGCTTGCTAAAATAAAGCATGTAAGAACTTTGACACCTTTGAATTTGGATTCCACTGAGAAGGTTTGTTTGCTAAGTGATACATAGGATGTAGCAGATAAAATAGAGGTACTGGTGTGTATGGATTATCTTGTTTTTATGGGCATGCTGCCTGGATAGAAATCTTGGTAAGGGGTCAAAGATCAAAAAGGGATATTAAGTGTATCTGGTCAGGGACATTTAAATATTTATTGTTAGAAGAATTTATATTTTTAAATGAGCATGTAAATATTTGGATTTCACCTTGTATCAGGCCTGTTTGGCGGTTGGATAGATTTGCAGGTTGAGTGTTACCCCTATTAAAGCCAATGTATTGAAGACAAGGTCTTACTTGAACCGAGAAGATCGTCAGAGCTTGGTACAGCTGATAGTTCCATCAGACAACTCCTTGTCAATCAAAGGGTTTAGTGGAGGTTCACCACTTATACTAGAAATGTATGCTGACTTGGAAACCTGTTGAAATTTAAATGGGTGGATGCAGTAAAGTGCAATTGATTTCATTGATTCTACGCTTTAGGCTTGGTTTTCACCTAATATCTATAGTTGCTCAATTGATGCATTGCTTCGTGCAAATTTAACAATCCAAGGCTTAACGCTTGCAGCATATTTCAATCTCTGACGTGCTATATGGCTTATCAACCTATAGACTCAATATAATGGCTTAATTTAGTGTTTATTTGAGGAAAGTAACTTTTCAATGCATAACATTCAAGACCAAGGTTTCTTTGAGCCTTGACCACGGATTATGTAAATCAAATGATGGGCCATGCGAATATGTACTCCCTAGTTTTCACCCCATTAAATATTCACACTTGGAAATATCTTTTTGAAAAGGTACTATTAAAAATCATTCACATATGCGAATACAGCTAACCCACCAACTCAAATCATGCCAGAGTACCATTAAAAAGTTGCACCTAAAAACCCCTGGGCTCGGGTATAAAAGCCGAAGCCTTTGATCCCACTAGGGTAGATGAAATCATTGATCACACTCCTTGCTGGGCTGAGCCTTGTGGGATCCTTGAAAACCGAGGGTTCGCTGACTCGGCGCCATGAGTTGGCTTACCGACCCTCTGCATCACCCCCGCCCTACTCTCCCCCATCCTCCAGCCAAGGGCATGCCGCGTCCACCGGAAGTAGAACGGGGGGATCCTCAGATGCCATCGCAGCTCAAGCTGAAGTGCCTTATCCTGACGACGAGTATGAGGAATGCCAGGAGTATTACGACTACTGCTACGACCCTGAAGAGATCAAACCCCCAAGTGCTAGCTCCAGCTCTTATAACCATTAATAAACCATTCTAATCCCATATGGACAACTGTTATCAATACCCATTTATATAGATTAGATAAGGAAGAGACGAGATTAAAATAGATCGAAGGAAGACGTAACTTTTTATCACCAAGCAGCCTACTACATCCTTGTCCCTGTAGGCTAGCGGTACAGTAGTTTTAAGAGCTGTTGAGATAAACGAAACCAAGTCAGCTTAGCACGAAATAGAGGAGGATCCAACCTTCTGCAATTCAATATAAATCCCTTGGATTTCAATTTCATTTAAGCTGTTTTGATTCCGCTTCAGTTTAACTTGTTTCGTTTATCTCACCAGGTTATAAAGCTACTATACTGGGAAGGTTCTCCCCGAAGCTGATCTCCTACCTCAGTATCCATTAGAACCAGCTCAGATCTATACCCCCTAACCCAGATAGGTTTATAACCAACTATCAAGGAAACAGCTTCCCAAGTGAAAGCAATGAAAGATATCCCACCCTCTCCCCCTAGGGTATCAGTTGGGTGAACCTTTGATAACTCCATGGGGGAGTATAGGGCTTGGCTTTAATATTTTTCTTGAATTATGCTCAGCTCAGAAACCCCAACCTCTCCTGCAGCATCCTGGCTTTTCAAAGGGAGAGTCAATCACAACACATTAATTCAAGATGGGGAAATTATAGTTTATTCCAGGACAATCCAAGACCATGATCATCAGTCCACTGCTTGCAATGGATATGGCCACCCCGCCCCATAATCCACCATTTACTCAGGCTAAGCCCTCTAGTTATAATAAACCTTATTCACCAGCTGTTGTAGCATCTACAACCACTCCTTCCCAGGAATTTTTTCTCCCAGGTCAACCCAGCTATCAAATAATCAGAGGCACTCCTACCCAGGGCTGCAGCGTCCCACCCTCAGACAAAGATATTCTTTTTTCTGGCATTCTGGAAGATTGGATATAAAATCCGCTTTGAATAGAAACTATATCACCTTCCACATTTTCAGAAACTTCAGACAGAATCCAGGTTTTGTCCAGGAGTGGGACGCTGCAGCCCTACTCCTACCACACTGTCAAGTTGGATGGGATCAAACATGCCAACCCCTACAAGGAACACTGGTTGGACACGCCCCAAATCTGCCATGGTGTACATGGATGGTATATGGCTTCTCATGATACTATATAGAACTCTACCCCATTATCAAATAAGGGACAGTAGTTTTGAACCCTGCTGAGATAAACAAGATTGGTTCAGGTCAAAATGAAAGTCCCACATCAAAACAAGCCCAACCTTTTTTAATAGAAATAGGAGCTGATCCCACAGGAAATGTATGCTCATTGCAAAGATGTCCGGGCATGGGACACAAACAGAGGACAGGTCTGTCAGGGTTGACCAACAGAAGCCCTGGCTGCTAGAACAGATTGGTTTCAGTCACAAGGCAGAGCTGTCATGCTTACTATGGGGCTGGAGAACCCAATGAACTCTGTTGCTGAAGCAGGAGGCTTGATCCAACGACAGACCTTGATAGCAGCTGCAGCAGATGACAGAAACACTGCTGGAGATCCCATCAACTCCGAGCCACCAGGGGAACCCCTTGGCTCAGGAATTGGCTTGAGCTCACCTCCCATGGCGGCTAACAAAGTGTGACCAAGCCTGTCAGGGATCCAACCTGTGGGGGGTTCCTGAGAACTCGCAGGCGGACGGCCTGCGGGCCCAGCAGGGAGAGCCCACCACAAGATTGGGGCTAACTTTGCAATATAAGATAACAATTTTCCAATGACTGCCCAAGGTCTGCTTACAGGCACCATAGAATCAATCAATTTGGTGAGGATGATATACATCACCCCAAATATCTGAGTGGAAGTGGATTCATTAGTGGCAACAGATTCTTGTGGGCGGTCGGGCCGCAGGGTGAGGGGCGGTGTCATTGGAACCAAATATGCAGGCAGGAAATTATACTTGTCTCGGAATAGCAGAGGGGGCCGGATAATTTTGATGCCTTCTCTGTAAAGGACTTCCATCTCTCTAGTTCTAGCTTTGGGGTTGTGGATGAGGATCTTCTCCAGAGTAAACTCCAAATACGCCAGGCTGGGTGGGTACTCAGTAAAATGTACTGGGTCAAAGGGAGCTCCTGGTGGACGGTAAAGATTTGGGCGGCTGGTCCGCAGTTTCTTGGGATAGGTGAGCACGGGGTGCGGAGCCGCGAGGAGTAGACTGTAAATGAAGTAAAACTAATAACAAGTATGGTATGATCTAGTTGAACCAAAGGTTCATGTCACTTTATTGCAAGGATGGCAATGGGCATCTTCCTGGCGGCCCAGGGTATAAGTATGTCCATCTGTCATGGTAAAACTTTCACAAATTCCATCAGCCCGGGTTTTCCCAATTACCAGGTCTTCCCAGTCTTTGGTGGCATCAATTGTGGGGGTTATTTCATTGGCTGGTTCAAACTGAGAATGCTCAAATTCCCTAGTCAGGTTGTTGGATTGATTGCCTCTGGGTGGCCTGCGTTCTATAGGAAAATTCTCTGATTCCCCTTCTGTGCAGGCCCGAGTTATTTTGGAGTCTGTGGCTGGACCTGCCCATTGATTGGCTGTTTTATCAGGAACCTTTAGTGTGGAGGGTATTGGTGTAGGTACATTTGGTTAATCAAGTTTAAAAGGATTTTCTGAAGTCAACTTCTATTCTGATTTGAGCCCAAAAAACTGCGGGCGGCTGGGCGGCTGGCCCTGCAGGCTGGCGGCCTGCGAGATGCCGGGGTTTGAGTTTTGTAGTTGAGGCTTTTTGATAAGTATAGTTGATAGGAGTTTGTCACTTGTGACAAAGCCCCCTCCACACCCCAGCTTCCAATCCAACCTCCTCCTCTGAAACACCAACAGGGATGACTATAAAGGCACCCCTGTCTGTAACCCCATCCCCTCTCCAACTTCCTCTGTCTGCTACTGCAGAGAACAATCAGGATACCCCTAGATACCCTTTGCCATCCTGCCAGCCTACTATGGCTATCCATGCTCCACCTCATATCCATGAATGAACCTATCATCCCTTGCTCCAACTATTATTATTTGTGCCTAGCCATACAAGCTGTAGGGGTATTTGACTATAGTATATACATTTATTTTCATCCCTGCTGTCATTAATGACATTTCAATACTTGTATTGAAAACCTGGAAATTGAAACCTGAGTCTCAGGAAAAGCCTCATGTTGACCAGAGTGGACAGGAAACCACTCAACTGCCAGTTGGGTCAAACCCTGGATCACCAGAGATAGATGACCTCAAACAGGGGGAACAGAAACATGCCAACCTGTCAAGCGTCAATACTGGAGGTTCAAAATAAACATTGGAGACCCTGGAATTGAACCTCAACCCTCCAAAGACTACTCAAGTCACACAAAGTGGACAGGAACCCGCCAACTTATTAAATTGCAAACCCAAGTTGACAAGTTACTCCAAGACCCGCCAGTCTCCCAAGAAAAATTCCCCAAATGGTCACCAGATTGCTGCCAACCTTGCGCCACCAAAGATCTGGACCTATGCAGAGGTTGTAGCTTGCCTTAAGGAGGTTAAAACAAAACCTACTGTTAACTCTGCCAATGATCACCAGCAGCTGCCAGTCTTCCGTCCAGAATGGGTAGTACAATTGAACTACTCAGGTGATGTGGTAAACAGTAGTGGCGGAACAAAGAATTGCCACTTCTATTCACCAGAGCAGGCACAACCTGGATCTGCTGCCCTCAAGACTCTAAGCCAAGATCCATGCCCCGCCAGTGCCTTGTCTGCAAACCTGAACCCTGCAAAAATTGAAGAAGCAAAAACCCATGGTATAAAAGCCCTGGTGGTATGATGATGACCATATTGTCATTTTTGATGGTAAAGTTTTATGAACCTTTGATTCAAACAAATCTTACCTTATCTATTCTTAGTGATCTTCCATCTTAACTCCTGCCAAGTAGACTATCAGGCAACCACCCCCTCTGGATACCAACCTGCCGACCCTCCCCAGGCACTATACCGTCCCCCAGGAGCCCCTTTGGACCTGTGCATTTTACTGAATACCCGTCTAACCCCACCTATGTGGAGTACAACTTAGAGACCATCCTCATTGCCAATCCCTTGGCAAGGACTAGAGAAACTGAATACATAGGACGTGAAGGAAAGAGGATTGAGGTGCCGCCCTTATTGTTCAAAGACAAGTACAATTATCTGCCTGCCTACTTTGTTCCCATGACTCCACCCTTAACCCCGCGACCTGACCACCCAATGAAGACCCCCACCGCAGCCAACACTATGTCCACCCAACTGTTTGAAGTACTCTACATTACTTTGACGGAAATGGTAGACACTATGGTGCCCAATTCAGGGCCCTGGTCTTTGCTTGGGTGATCTGTTTCCTATATTATCAAGTTAGCACTCATCCTATGGTGGACATTACCCTCTGGCCTGGCCGTATTCTGTCCAGAGCCAACCAATGCATCTACCTATGCGGCAACAGCACCCAATAACTCAAAACTCTAAATCTCCTATGTTTTTTGCTAGACGCGCTAGCTTAATTCTTTTTTTAAAGCATTCTGGGGTGCAAACCCAGAAAACCCAGAAAAATTGTGGCCATCGCAACACAATTTAGTATTAAGCTTAATAAAAAACTCAATCTAACCATATTTTTCCTTTACTTTTGCTAATAAAAATTGGTTTATTTTTTATTTGTTTTCACAACATAAAAGTGTCAATGTTGACACTTTTTAAGCCAAACTTATTTTTAATAACAAAACTGAAACATTTACAGTAAAAAAAGTGCGCATTTAAAAATATTTTTTATTGAATTATTATATTGAAAAAGACAGTGCTCATATAGCTGATTGTTGGAATGTTCATGTTATAAATATATATGTGGCACTTATTACAACTTTAATATATTAAGTGGATTGATGGCTAACAGGGATCCAATAATTTAAGCGTGAGTTACTATGTAAGTTACTATAGAATTTATTATTAAAAATAATGTTGACAATTTTAAATGTTTTTTATTTGCTTGTGATCATCCCCTAGGGTGGAGTTAAGCAAATTAGAGTGGCGCAATTAAGCCTAGGTTAATATGTCACCTCATATAAAGAATGTCATAAGTGACATTGTCAACAGTTTACCCTTTTCAATATCTTAGCCAACGTTTTAACAGCTTCACATATATTCAATAGTAAAATATCATATTACCACTACCCAAATATAATTTTTAATAAAGAAATAAAGAACCTTGATACTTTTTTTACTTATTTTCATATGCTTTTTTTTAATTTTTATATGTGAACAAAAATACACAGAAAATGGTTAATTTTTGCTAGCCCACGTAAATTTAACTAAGTGTACTATGAAAAAACATAGTAAATTTTTAAAAAAATGTTGATAGTGACAATGTTGTCAAAAATAATGTCTACAATTTTTGTAATTGACAGTGAGAATTCATCTTTTTTACTAATTGTTACTCATACTGTAAATTCAGAACCTGAACGTAAAAATGCAGGATTGTCAAATCCTTGGTCCAAATTTCAAATCACTTTTGCGGGATAGACTTTTTTTAATTACTTTGAATTCTTTGAGTATTTATTTGAATATTTGAAAATGCAGGAACTCATAGACACTTTGCAAAGTTCAAGTTGAGCTGCATATTTCCAATGGACAAAATGAATTAACTGGAATCAGATTTGAAGCGTTCAAATCCATTAACCATTTTCATTAAGTTTACTATGTTTTTTGAAATTGTGGGATTGTCAAATCCAAGAACCAAATTTCAAATCACTTTTGAATGCCACTAGTAAACTGAGATATTAATTGCGGGAACTGGAATCCAAATTTAATGTACAGTAAGCACACTAGGAAACACCAACCCAAATAAAGAAGCTCCACCACAACTAAAATCAAACTAAAAATTCAATCTCAATAACCATAATTAGATAAAAAAGTGATTAAACTTTAAAATCATTCAAATCCGGAAACTATACAATATTATTCACTTCAAATCAAAGGATATATAAATTCTGTTACTATTCAAGGCTAAATCAAGAGAAAATAACTACCCACAACTAAACAAATAACTCAAAAAATACTTATTTAATCTAAAATATATTTTTTATTTTATTTTTATGGACCGTCAATTGCATTCCCAACCCGCTCCTGCACCAGCCTGCAGTGCAGCCCATCCACGAGGGCGTCCCAGAGGGTCCAAGAACAGACCCAGAACCCAACTTGAAGGGAGTCATGCCAATACACAGGCCTCCCAAGGTGTCATTGCCAGCCAACCACCTCCTGCGTCCCAGGCCCAATCAACCAGCTTGAATCCCAGGCAGAAGCCACTCTCAAGGCCTGCTACCAAATTCTCCTACACCAGGGTCACCAGGAACACTGAGGTTACTTACACCTCCACTGTGTACCCAGTTATCACCCGGCCCTGCGCTCTTGACCCAAGAGTTGCTACTTCCTGCCCCCACGTCTTTGACACCACCTACGAGCCATTGGCAGCCACTGTTGAGCCATCTGCGCCTGTGATCTATTCCACCATTGATGGTGCCAGCTCAACCAAGAGTGATCCCACCTTCTACACAAAGGTCCCTGTCCCCTGTGTTGAGCCTGGTAGCCAGGATGCTGTGGTACCTGCCAAGGGCCGGCGTTGGTTGACAGATAGTGAGCGTGAAGCTCTCCTCAACTGCTTGAACGGGGGAATGGCGGTTTGGGATATTGCATCCCAATTTGGTGTCACAGCCAGATACATTGCCAACATCAACACCAAGTATGGCAATACCAGGTGAATTGCCAAATCCACCAAAGCAAAAAGACAGCCCAAACTCTTGCAGCCTGTGCACATTGACACAATCAAGCAGTGGGTAGCCAGGGATTGCCACCTGGACACGCTTGCTGTTCAATCAATGCTTGCCACAGAGTTCGGGCTTTCTGTTTCTAAAGCCCTTGTTTACAAAACAATGGTTGATTTGGGCTTCTCTTGGAAGGTGCTCAGAGTTTCTCTGTACAATAGAAACAGTGAAAAGACCATCAAGGATCAACACATTTATGCTGAGACATATCTGGCACTAAAGAAGACTGGGAATGTCTAGTTCTTCTATATCAACAAATTGTTGTTTTCCTCCTCACTCAGGTCCAGGCATGGGTGGGTTGAGAAGGGGTCCAAGGACAGCATAGCCTATTGTGCAGCTGTCCTTTCCCAGATCTATTCAATGGTTGCGCTTCTTGGTCCTCGCGGGTTGGATCAATACCAGATGATTAAAGGCTCCCATAACATCAGGACCTTTCTTGGTTTTCTCCGAGCTGTCAAGGAGTACCTTCAGATAAATTATAGCGGCACAACCAACGTTGTTGTGCTTGATAATGTCGGGCTCCACAAAGTGGATCTGGTTGTGTCCAAGTTCCCCCCCCATCAACAAGAATAGCCACTCCTCCAGCCACTGCCTTGCTGATTGTCCAATGAGACTTCTCTTCCTCCCGCTGTATTCCCCATTCCTGAATCCAATCAAAGAGGTGTTTGGTTGGATCAAGAAAAAGGTGAAACAAGGCCTTCCTCAGGACACTGAGGACCTATTCAATATTCTTGAGGTCAACCAATTTTCAATGCCACCCAATGTGGTGGCAGCTTTTTACAAGCACTAGGAATCCTTCCTCCCTAAAGCCCTGGCCTCTGAGCCAATCAGATAAATGGGCTCTCCGGTTTAATTTGTTTTTATTTTTATTTATTTTGTTTTTATTAGGTCTCAATAATTATTATTTATATATAATAATGTGATGTTTGATTTTATTATAGACATATAAGAATACATAGAAAAGGTAAGTAAAATTAACTATACTAGGTATGAAGAATATATCTTTATTATAATGCACTAAATATTGTATTGACTGTTGCGCTAACAAATGAATAAATTAAAAAAAGATAGAAATATAATTTTTTATTTAAATAATTGTTAATTGTTGATGGTACTTTGGCTTTTTTACGCCACAAATTGGACCTTGCGTGTCATCATATGATCCTTGTTATTTCAGTGCCACTATAGCCACATGACACGGCAACCAATGATTTTTATGTATTCCTTACTAATTTGTACTTAGGACACAGTTCAAGTATATTGAATATGTTTATCAAATCATATTGCAAGGGAAAGGTAATTCAAATTGTAAACAATCATTTGTTTAGAACAATAGTGGAGCGGGCCACATGATGCGGATAAATTTAATTCCATGTTTATCTTTGTGATAAATGGACCCGTACTCAACGAGTAGTAAATAAAAATATTTTTAATTCTTTTTTTTATTTGATGTATTGGCAACTATAACTAATGTCTTTTAATATACTTAGATATATTAATATTATAATTTACATACTAAAATTTAAAATAAAAATTAAAATATTAATTATAAATCTTAAAAGTTAAATATTTAAGTTTAAATAATCAAAATATAGCAATTTTATTAAATTGTGATTTATTCAATATCAAAATATTTGATATTAAATATGTCAATAATAAAGATTTTAACAGTGAATATTTTGATATTAAAATTTTAATATTTAAAAAAAATAAAAAAAATAAAATAAAAATTTTAAGTTGCAAGGGAAAATGATTTATTAGGGGAATGCAAATTGCAAGGGGAATGTGTTTATTCCGGGGAATTATACCCCAAAATTAAATTTTCAGCTAATGCATCTAATTGGGACCACATACTCTTCTGTATGTGGTGGATGACTCTGGCGCCAATTGCTAGAGGGGTGGCGTTCAACACCCTGGTGGTGGCTGAACGTCTTATAAAAGGCAAACAGGTGAGGGAATCAACTAGCAGGTTTTTGGGGGGGCACATAGTACCTGTATAGTGTTGCCAATGCAAATGAATCATAGAGGACGTGCTTGACTGTCCTGTATCCCCGTGGTTTTTTCTGGCGGTCTAGGGCTACACAGCATATGTTGATCTGTATAGGTACATCTTCTAATTTTTTCACGTTAGCTTTCAGTATGTAGTGGAGCAGGATTCCCAGGTACACCGCAACGTGGATTTGTTGCAAGGTATACTTTTCTGAGAACATGCACAATTTTTTGAACGTTTGTACTAACCTATTAATATAGGACGTTTGGTTGAACTTGAAGAGGGTTCTGGGGGGCGCCCAACTTGTATCAGCCCCCCAGGCCTCGGCAAACAATATCAATAAAGGCTTAAAATTATTCACAAGGACTGCTTCCCCAACTTTGTTTGATAGAGCTTTAAAAATTTCATTAAAATTGCAGATTTTAAATATTCATTTCCAATTTGAAAGTCAGTTTTTATTAAATTTTTTCATATTTGTTGATATTTGTGAAGGGGAACCTTTGAACACTTTCATATATGTATTCATCAAAGTTCAGTTTTATATCCCTGTGAATTTCATTCATTTCTTTGATTTTACTTGTTGATCCTAGTTAATAGGCTTCCCTTATCCATGGCAAGCACCCCGCAGGTGGTTGATAATCCCTATCTTGAGCTTCACTATTAAAAAATTATTCATATTCTGTTGAATTATTTTATTTATTTGGGTTTTATTTATTTGTTTTATTGGAGCCACCAGTGACTAGTAAGCCCCATAAAACCAACTCGGCGTAAAAGCTGCCACTTCCGCGACCTCATCCCCATCCCTGGTGATGACTAAAATAAATATAAGTTAAACATAAAAAACTTACTGATTATTTCCCCTGTGGCCCCCTCAGCCACAGGCGCCATATTGGCAAACTTCATGAGTGTTGGATGCTCTTCATTAATTTTCTTAGGCTTAATTTTTCTTATTCTTCTTGCAACTTGTGAATCCTCTTGATTTTCATTTGATAAAGCTTCTGTATTTCTTGATGCGCTTCTGCTTCTTGCTTGTGTTTCATTTTTATCTGTTTACATTTGGTTGATTTCCTCTTTATTGATTTTGATTCCCTTTTGAATTTCTGTTCCTTCAATTAGTTTTATCTTCTTATTGATTTCTTTGGCCCCCTGCCAGAACTCCCACAAATTGTAGGCCGCGTTGTTGAATTCAAGACTTGATAAAATAGTTCCCTGTAGATTAAGTAATTTTTCTTTATTATTTTCATCTATAATATTTCCTAACTTATCCAGGACATCTTCTTTTGACTGTATCAGTGGCTGGCCCTCGTTACCCAGCTTTCCTGTCACTATTTCCCTGATATTTCTTTCTATCTCAACAACCTTTTGAAGGTGTGCTTCTAATTTGTTGATTAAGTTATAGATTGTTGACATATTGTTCAAATTTCATCAAAAAACTGGTTTTTATAGTACTATATTCAGTGCATACATATTTTTCATCATCATTAATAAATTAAAGACAATAAACGTAAATATTGGATTAAAATATTGCAGTTAGATGTCAACTCTTAATATTTTGATATTATGTGCATAACACAATGCATTTTTTTAATAAAATTCATTGTAAACAAGGCTTTTGTCATTGTAATTTATTGAAATGGATTGTGTTTATATTAGGGCCATTAACGCTTAGTACAAATATTGAAAATTAGTGCATTTTACAGCCTGTATATTTACCTATTGGTAATAATTCTATAAACTTTTCAGTTAGATTTTACAAGGTAATAATAATGTAATGTGTTAATAGATTACTGTTTATTGTCATTAATTGGCTGATTTTCTTTGCTGTGGCAATTGTGCATTTTCTGATATTTCCGCACTAGTATCCAATTGGTTGGCTTCACATCCAATTGCTCAGGCAATAGAAAAACAAGCCACCACCCTGAGACTGGATGTGGTCGGGGTGGCGGCTTGTTTTCCTATTGCCTGAGCAATTGGATGTGAAGCCAACCAATTGGATACTAGTGCGGAAATATCAGAAAATGCACAATTGTCACAGCAAAGAAAATCAGCCAATTAATGACAATAAACAGTAATCTATTAACACATTACATTATTATTACCTTGTAAAATCTGACTGAAAAAAAGTTTATAGAATTATTACCAATAGGTAAATATACAGGCTGTAAAATGTACTAATTTTCAATATCTGTACTAAGCGTTAATGGCCCTAATATAAACACAATCCATTTCATTAAATTATAATGGAAAAGGCCAAGTTTACAGTGGATTTTATTAAACAAAATGCATTGAGTTATGTACATAATCAAAATATCAAGAGTTGACGTCTAATTGCAATATTTTAATGCAATATTTACGTTTATTGTCTTTAATTTATTAATGATGATGAAAAATATGTATGCTCATAATTTTAAGCTATTTGTAAAATGTACAGCATTGTATTAATTATGGGAAACATTGATAATGTAAAAAGAAAATATTATTAATTATTAATTGAAAGAGAGATATTGATTTTAATAGTAGTCACCAAGAAAAGATTTATTTACTAATCAAAGGACAGGAAGGGGAGGGAATGGGCAGAATGAACATTGCCTTCATCTGCACCTATGAAAGGGACAGAATCAGAGATGGTGGGGAGGGAATGGGTGGTGGTTTGGGAGTCAGAGTTGGAAGGCAGGTGGCTTGATGGGGGGTTGGTGAGGCAGGGTTTGTTTACTGGGAAGGGGCAGCAAGAGCTGATTGCTTCAATTTCTCAAATTCTTCTTCCGTCACATATGCGGGCTTGACAAAACAGATGGAATGGCGTGGGGGGAGACAGGGGTCCTTTCTGGACTTATCACTATCACTTGCATAGAAGATGATGAGATCAAATAAGTCCTGGACGGACGCGGAAGGGAAAAGCTCATACCCCTTATCAATCTGGGTGCATAGTTTGTTGTAGGTGGCAGGCTTCAAGCGCCTGAGGGCAGAACCAAAATTGTAGAGACATACATCTGCAAGATGCATGTTGGCATAGTTGATGGGGTAGGACCAGCAGGTATGCCCCACAGTCCTGATTTCTTGGGTAGCCCATTCCTGCTGCTCCATCTCTGCACTCAGTACAACTGTGTGCACGGTGTTTTGTGTGGCCCACTCCTCCAGCATGGCCTTGAGCTCTGTCTGGTAGGCATACCCATCTGCAGTGTTCAATATTGCTGAGTAATAATTGACGCCCAATGGGGAACTGCCAATAAAACCCCAAAAAACAATTCAAGATTGGCCCGTGCTTGAATACGTCAGACTGGATGTGCTTCTCTCCAAAGTCTTGGATAATGGCCAAGATCTTAGCGTATGATAGGAAGATGATGTCATTACGGGCCCTAATTGCCCTCCCTATAATAAAATTAATAATGGTTGCATTGTATGGGTTGGTATCCACCAAAATGGGGCCACTAAGAACCTGATTGGATAGGATTCTGGCGGCAACCACAACTCTGTGCATCCATGAATTCACCGTTCTTTTGTTGGTGAAGATGCCGTGGAGTCCCAACTGGAGACGTACCTAGACCAGGGGTATCCACGGGTCACATTCCATAATGGCCATCATAAGGGGATGGGCTGTATCACCTTTGGTTGAGGTACGGGCACCAGTTGGGGTCTTCTTGGTGGGGGGCACAGTTGGTGTGGGCTCGCAGGGTTGCAGCCACAGTGGACTTTGCAAAACCCATTGCAGCCGCAATTTCCCCAAGAGACATAAGCTTTCCTTGCTTTTCAACCATTTTGAGAAAAATCTCCGGAGTGATTAGTTTTCTTCTGTGTCTTTCAGGATGATTGGCTGGGGGAGGGATGTGTTCATCATGGGAACTGGTCAATGCCATCTGATTGGCTGTTTGGGGTTCTGGGCTCTCTGGGTGACCCCATGGCTAAAATGGCTGGTTCTAGATGCCATTGCTGATAAGGGATTTGGGTTGGCAGCTGCCTGTGCATGATGGGCAAACAGGGCCATGCTGGAAGTTGCAGGAGAAAGAACAGACTCCTGGGTGGGGCTTGCAGAGGGGCCTACGGGTTGGGAGTGGCCATAGACAGAGGCTTCACTGTTAAGAGACCCAGTGTAGCCCTGCATAATTTTGTCAAGGCCAGGGAACAGCTCGTTGACTTGGTTGTTGTTGAAAGAAGACATAATAAAATTTTTATTATTTTTTAAACTCGAGAAGAAGAATGTATATTTTAGTCAATTTTATTGTTATATATGTCAATTTTGTGAATATTACAATCTAAATTTTAGCCAACCTAAAACGGAATAGGGTGATTTTTGAGAATGCCTATGATTCCTAAAAGAATTTGCACAAATCCACTCTAGATCCTTTAACATCCTTTTTGAGACACCCATAAATTATATTTATTTCAAATTCATTGCAATTATGATTTAAAACTTGGTTCTTGGATTTGACAATCCCGCAATTTCAGATTTGTTAATTTTCACATGATGTCTGTGATTTGTTTGACATACAGGAAATCTCAAATTGTACATAAGAATCCCGCATTTCTGATTCATGTATCCCGCATTTATTTGTTGGATTTTGTCTTTTGTTAGTTGAGTTATCTGCTCAAGAGATTTGAAATTTGCCAATTTAAATAAACCAAAAAAAGTCAAATTAAATGGTTAATTTTATTAAATATTGTAATTATCACTCAGCTGAGTTGCCCACAAAAGTGATTCAAATTTGGACCAAGGATTTGACAATCCCGCATTTTTACGTTCAGGTTCTGAATTTACAGTAATGTCGATGCTTTTCAGTTCTCACATATAAAATTTTATGTTTTACATAAGAAAACTTCTCATTTTTTGATATGTTGTATTTTTAACTTTTCTCTTTCATATTTTCTAACTTTTAAAATAAATCTATATCTAAATATAGTACTTTTGCATATTTCTTTTAACTTTTAATTTTTTATTTATAACTTTAATGAAATAAAAACTATACAAGTATTTTTTAACTTTTAAATGCCAATAAGAACCATCTAAGATTCACTTTTTATATATTATTTCTTTTAAGTTGTTTTGTTTGTTTTTTACATAAATTGCTTTATTTTAAACCATTTTACTTATTATTTTAGGACTAAAACACTTCCAAACATGTCAGGGAACCAACCCTGACTGGCCAGCTCGCTAGCGTCTGGGAACTGGCGGGTTGTGGACTGGGTGGGCAGGGCCCACCAAAGGATTGGTGCTAACTTAATGAGGTAGGACATTGACTTGCCCAACCACAACCACAGACTGGCGGCAGGGACAATAGTATTTATTACTCCTGTGAGAGTTATATATACAATTCCAAAAAGCTTGTTGATATGGTCCAGTGGGAGTTTGGCGGCGGAGGCAGGCCTTGGCTTGGGGGTGAAGGGTAGCTCCATGTCTATTTGGTAGGCAGGGAGGAAGTTGTATTTATCTCTGAACAGGTCAGGTTTGGTAATGTACCAAGGGCCTTCTCGGTTGTATCTGGTTCTCTCAGTGATTCTGGCCAAGGGGTTCCAGGCTAGTATGTTGTCGGTGGTATAGTCTCTGTACTTGGGCTTTAGGGGATACTCCGTGAAGTGGATGGGACCAAAGGGAGCACCTGGCGGGCAGTACATAGCGGGCGGGTTGTCAGGGGGGTCAGAGAATCTTTGAGTGAACTGGAAGATTACAAGGATAAAATACAGCAATAATTGGGGAAACCAATATCTCATAACCTTTATTTAAAAATGACAATGGGGTTTTGGTCTTGGCCTGACAGGTATTTATCCCACACTCCCAGGCTTCACTTCTTGGTCAGGTTTTCTGAACTCAGGCGGGTTGGCATCAGGTGTCTCAGATGGCAGTGTGGCACTTGGCACTGGCGGTTTGCCACTGGCCGCTTTGGGGTGAGAAGACTTCAAATCCTTCTGTTTATTGATTTGAGTGTTGGGTGCCTCTTTGGGTTCAGTGCCTTCTCCGGGACTTTGGGAGAGTTTGGAATAATTCCCAGGGGGAGATTTGTCTATTTCACCGGGCAAACCGCTGGTGTCAGGCGTTGGCACCTCAGGGGAATTCTTGGCACCTTGCACTGGCAGTTTGCTTGCAGAATCCTGCGGGACAGCTAAGGGTTTGGGCCCTGGCAGGCTGGTAGCAACTTCTTTAATTAGTAGCGGGTTGTTGTGTTCCCAGCCTGTGAGTTTGGCGGTTCACAAAATGTTTTGTCCAGGGTTTGACTCTGGTTTTGTATTTTGAGATTTAGGAGCATCCAAATTGTCATTCCTGACATCATCCCCTTCTTCCCCCAAAATCCCCCCTTTCAGGGCCTTCTTCTCAAGGTATTTTTGGATGGCCTGTTTGGCATTGGTTAGATTGCTCAAGGGTTCCCAGGTGCTTTCTTCCGGGGGTAGCCTGCCCACTTGACGTAGTACTGGGGGGTCTTGTAGTGGACTTGGTTGCTGTGGATGTATTCAACTTTGTACTCAATTGAGTGGTCCTTCCGGATTGGCGGGGGGCTTGACTTGATCTTCTGGTGGGGTAGGGAGTTTCTGTCTTTTTTGAACAACAGGGCACAGTGGAAAATGTTATGGATCTTCCATGTGGGGGGTAGGTCTAACTTGAAGGCTACTTCTCCAATGAGCTTGGTGATCTTGTGTGGTACACTCCTTCTGTGAGCTAGTTTTCTGCAAGGCACATACAGGAGCACGTTACAGGAATCCAATTAGACCTTGTCTCCAACTTGGAGGGGTTTATTGGGGGTCTGTTTTTGATCAGTGAAGGCCTTGTATGTCTGTACGGCTTGGTTCAGGTTTGCTAGGCATACAGTTTGGGTGTTGTGGATCTTTTCAATCCAGGCACATCCCAACAGGTTGGTTTCCTTGTTTCCAATGCTAGGGTCCCATGAGGGGTCAAACCCGTAGTTGGCTTTGAAAGGGGACATTCCAGTAGATGTATGATCTTTGCTGTTGTAGGTGTACTGTGCCATGGGTAGCATCTCAACCCAGTTATCTTGGTTGGTGTTGGCATAGCATTGTAGGTACTGTTCAAGTATTTGGTTCACTTAACCAGTCTGGCCGTTGGTCTGTGGGTGGTAGGAGGTTGATACACAGCGCTTTACTCCCAAGTCCTTCATCACCTGAGTCCAGTAGTTGGAGGTGAATTGTGGTCCTCTATCAGTGATGATTTCTGTCAGAGTGCTGTGTTGGGTTAGGATGCAGTTGTGGAAATGTCTAGCTGTCTCTGTGGCAGTGCAGTGGGTGGTGGTAGGGACAAATAAGACATTTTAGTGAATCTATCTACCATGACTAGGATTGCATTGAACAAATTAGAAGGGGGTAGTTCCACAATATAGTCCATTGAAACAGGCTGCCAGGGTCCCGCCGGTATGTCTAGTGGTCTTAGCAAGCCCTCAGGTTTGGATCTACGGGGTTTTGTTCTTCCACATGCCTCACAGCTTTTGATGTAGGCAGCCACGTCTTTGTCCAGTTGGGGCCAAGCATAATTCTTCTTGATTCCTCAGATTGTCTTGAGTCTGCCAGGGTGGCTGGCCATCTCTGAATTGTGGTAGTCTATGAGTACTTTGGTCCTTGTTTCACCTTCTGTTACGTAGATCTGGTTGTGTAACAGCAGGGTAGTTCTTTTCAATGAGAATCCCTTCCTGTAGTGTCGGCTATCTGGGTCTGAGGTCAAGTTGGTAATGAGTTCTGCTGAATACTTGTCTGATTTCTGCACCTCAATGATGTCAGGTTTACAGGCCATGATCTTCATGAACATCAGTTGGATGCTAGGATGGTGGGGTTGAGGAGTACATGGGTGTTGTGGTCCTTGGTCTCAGCTGTGGTGGGGATCATATCTGCTCTTCTGCTCAGTGCGTCAGGTACTATGTTGACTTTCCTGGGTTTGTAGTCAATTGTCAGGGTGTAGTCAGCCAGTTCTAGAGCCCATCTGGCCTGTCTCTGGTTCAACTGTCTGGGTTTAAAGAATTAAACCAAGTTCTTGTGGTCAATTAGGACTTTTAATGGGAATTCAGTGCCACATAGGTATTGGCGCCAATGTTTCAGGGTCTTCATTATTGCAAGCATCTCCTTGTTGTAGATTGGGTAGTTTCCTTTGGCAGGCAGCATCTTATTGGAGTAATATGCTACAGGATGTAGCATACTATTCCCTCCTTCCTGAAGAAGGACCCCTCCCACTGCAAAGTTTGACGCGTTGGTTTCCAGTACAAATGGCTAAGAGGGATCTGGCATGGCCAGGACGGGGGCAGAGGTGAAGGCGAGTTTCAGGGTCTCAAAGTTGGTGGTGCATTCCAGAGTCCAGGCAAAGGTGACCTTGTCAGAGCATAGGCAGGTCAGGGGCAGGGTGATTTGAGAAATATTTTGGATGAAATCCCTGCAATAATTTGCAAGGCCCAAGAAACTTCTCATGTCTTTTCTACATTTGGGCATTGGCCAAGACGTTATTGCTTCTACTTTGTCTTGTGCCATGGAAAAGCCACCAGTCTTCACTATGTATCCCAGGAATTCAACCTCAGACTGAAAGAATTTTTACTTCTTAAACTTAGCGTGTAAAATGGCTTGAGAGAGCTTCTCTAATATGAGGTCCAGGTGGCGCAGGTGTTCCTCGTGAGACTTGCTGTAGATGAGAATGTTGTCCAAATATGTAACACAGAAGCGGTCAAGGAATTCCCCTAGGACGGTGTTGATCATCCTTCAAAAGGTGCTGGGGGCATTGCAGAGGCCAAAGGGCATCACCAGGTACTTTTACAGCCCATATTGGGGTTTAAAGGCAGTCTTGTACTTGTCTCCATCCTTGATTTGGATTTAGTTGAACACATCTCGGAGGTCAATTTTTGAGTACACCTGGGCTCCAGTCAGTACATCACAGAGGTTGTTAGCATTGGGGATGGGATAGCAGTTCTTCACCGTGATATTGTTCAGCTTTTGGTAATTTACGCAAGGACACATCCCACCATCTTTTTTTCCTACAAACAGCATGGGTAGCAAGCAGGGGGCTTTTGACACCCATATGAACCCTTTGTTTGTCATATCCTCAAGGTATGCTTTCAAGGCCACTTGCTTGTGGTGATTACAGCTGTAGATGGGGCTGTGGTGCAGTTGAGTTCCTGGCAGCAGGTCTATGGCGTGATTGTAGATTGAATGACTGGGTAGTTTGGTGGCTGCCTCTTCACTAAACATGTGGTCCCATTTCTGTAGGGGTGTGGGTAGTATTCCGATGCTAGTTTCTATCTTTATGGTTAAGAATTTGTTAGTAGGGGTTTGGCCATGGCTCATGCAAAAGGGGACAGTGTTGCAAGATTCAGGTTGGCCCAACGTGGTGGTTTGTTTGCAATAGTTCAGGATCAGGCCATGTTTGTCGGACCAGGAGTCACCCAGTATAAGGGGGTAGAGAAGTCTGGGTAGGAGGATCAGGGACAACGGGTACACATTATGTCCAATTGTCAACGGGAGTTCTTGTTCACACTCATAGCCTGTGTCAAGAGAGCTGTTTCCCATGACCACTTGTAGGCTACGCTCTGAAGCTGTCATTCCTAGTTCCTTTGCCAGGCTGGCGTCAATGAAACTTTCATCAGCTCCTGTATCAATAAAAGCTTCAATCTGGCGCTTGTTTCCCAATAGCTCTATGGTCACTTGGATGAATTTGTAAGACTTGGAAGAAGTGTTTATTTGCGCCAGTGAGATTGGGGCAGTGTTCTTCTTAGGGCAGGCTCTGGTCAAGTGGCCCGCCTCATGGCAGTGGAAACAGAGTCCTTTGCAATAGTGCCGTTGGAGCTCTTTGGGTGTCATTCCTGTTCTGTTGGGGGTTGGTGCTTGGGTTTGGCGGGTCTGGGAGGGGCCAGCATTCTCTTGGTTCATGCTAAGGCCCTTGCACAGGGGGACCAGATTGTCTAGGCTGAGGGTGGATGGATGGTGTTTCAACAAGTCCTTCATTGCTAGGTTGACTCCCTTTCAGAAGATGATGGCTGCCAGTTTGTCTTCCAGTTGGGTGCGAGTCTTTAGCTTGAGGAATTTGTCAATGTAAGCTTGGATGGGACAGGCACCCTGTTGGATTTCCAACAAGGAGTTCAGGGCGTAGTATCTGGTGTTGTGGTCTTCCCCTGTGGCCATCAGTTTGGCTTCAAACTTGGCATAGTCCAGGCAAAATTCCATGTCTTTGGCGATGGCTTTGCCAAACCAATCAAGGGTGTCTCCTGATAGCATGGCAGCTATTCCCAGTACCTTTTCAGTGTCACTGGAATAGAACGGGGCATTGGCTTGAAAATGTAGTTGGAGCACTGGCATGGCGCGGCAGGCCTCTTTGAGAGTGAGTTTTTCCATCTGGGGCATCTCCACTTTGGTGAGGGATTGGTTGACTATCACATTCTGAACCTGAGAGGAGGGTCCTTTGGCGGGTTTGGCAATGGGGTCAGAGTTCTTGGGGTCATCTGGGGTTACGTTCATGTTCTTCCACACGGAAGAGATCAGGTTTTTGGTCATCATAAATGTGTAATAAGTGATTATCATTACAAAAAACATACAAGATGCCCCAAGAATAATCAACATCTTGGGGCTCAGGATACCAGTGTTAAAATAGATTGTCATAATGTCAGGGAACCAACCCTGACTGGCCAGCTTGCTAGCGTCTGGGAACTGGTGGGTTACAGACTGGGTGGGCAGGGCCCACCAAAGGATTGGTGCTAACTTAATGAGGTAGGACATTGACTTGCCCAACCATGACCACAGACTGGCGGCAGGGACAATAGTATCTATTACTCCCGTGAGAGTTATATATACAATTCCAAAAAGCTTGTTGGTATAGTCCAGTGGGAGTTTGGCAGCAGAGGCGGAAATTGGCTTGGGGGTTAAGGGTGGCTCCATGTTTATTTGGTAGGCATGGAGGAAGTTGTATTTATCTCTAAACAGGCCAGGTTTGGTAATGTACCAAGGGCCTTCTTGGTTGTATCTGGTTCTCTCAGTGATTCTGACCAAGGGGTCCCAGGCTGGTATGTTATTGGTGGTATAGTCTCTGTACTTGAGCTTTAGGGGATACTCTGTGAAGTGGACGGGACCAAAGGGAGCACCTGGCAGGTGGTACATAGCTGGCAGGGCGTCAGGGGGGTCAGAGGATCTTTGAGTGAACTGGCAGATTACAAGGATAAAATACAGCAATAATTGAGGAAACCAATATCTCATAACCTTTATTTAAAAATGACAATGGGGTTTTGGTCTTGGCCTGACAGGTATTTATCCCACACTGCCAGGCTTCACTTCTTGGTCAGGCTGTTATTGGGTGTCTCAGATGGCAGTGTGGCACTTGGCACTGGCGGTTTGCCACTGGCCGCTTTGGGGTGAGAAGACTTCAAATCCTTCTGTTTATTGATTTGAGTGTTGAGTGCCTCTTTGGGTTCAGTGCCTTCTCCGGGACTTTGGGAGAGTTTGGAGTAATTCCCAGGGGGGAGATTTGTCTATTTCACCAGGCAAACTGCTGGTGTCAGGCGTTGGCACCTCAGGGGAATTCTTGGCATTTTGCACTGGTGGTTTGCTTGCAGAATCCTGCGGGACAGCTAAGGGTTTGGGCCCTGGCAGGCTGGTAGCAACTTCTTTAATTAGTAGTGGGTTGTCGTGTTCCCAGCCTGTGAGTCTGGCAGTTCGCAAAATGTTTTGTCCAGGGTTTGACTCTGGTTCTGTATTTTGAGATTTAGGAGCATTCAAATTGTCATTCCTGACAAAACAGCCCAAAGGAACCAAGTGTCCTTCAAAGCCAACCAAACTCACCAAAAAGAAGCCTGTCTCATCAAAGAAGGCCACTTCAAAACCATCCCCAAAGCCCTCCCCTGAGCCCTCTCCTGAGAAGATCCCTGCTCACTCAACTGGGGGAGAGGAATCTGATGGCTCCCTTACAGAGCACAGTTTTTACAACTCGGCTTCTGACAAGGAGCCAACCAAGAAAAAGCGCTCAGCCCAAAAGTTCCCACCCAAAGATAAGTCTCCTGCACATGAGGAGCACCACAATAAGCCCCCTTCTGCTTCCCCACACCAAACTCCCCCCTTCAAGCTCATCTGGGGATGATTCAAAGCCCTGCCCCAATTACTTCCCTGGCTTCCGCCATGCTCCTGCTGGCCCTTGGGACCCTCTGTTGGCCCACAACATCTGCAACATTGATGGCAAATTTAAGGTCCCCTCTTCCTTGCCCAAATACTTTCCAATCATGAGCGTAAAAGGTGGACTGGCCATGGTGACCAATAGGTATATTTTCTCTTGCAACAATACCAACTGGGGCTTCAAGAGCCGCCATTACACCTGCAAGGACCGCTCCTGCCCAGTGCAGCTCAACACTGAGTGCTGGGACTTGGTCCAAACCATCAAGGGCAAGCATACCTGCATCATGCCAAATACCACCATTGCCCGCCTCCTCAAGTGGTATCTTGTCCAGGTGATGCCCACCTCCAAAGATCTTTCTGCCACCCAGCTGGCTGTGCTTGCTTTCAAGTACCTCTCCCCAACCAACTTGAAGAGGGTGCCAACCCACAATCAGTTGATCAAGTTTGTAAGTGATAGGCGTCAAGCCTCCAATCCCCTGGCCAAGAGCACTACTAAAATTGAAGACCTGGTCCTCACAGATCATCTCAAGAAGACTGTCAGGAATGACAATTTGGATGCTTCTAAATCTCAAAATACAGAACCAGAGTCAGACCCTGGACAAAAAATTTTGCGGACTGCCAGACTCACAGGCTGGGAACACAACAACCCACTACTAATTAAAGAAGTTGCTACCAGCCTGCCAGGGCCCAAACCCTTAGCTGTCCCGCAGGATTCTGCAAGCAAACCACCAGTGCAAAATGCCAAGAATTCCCCTGAGGTGCCAACGCCTGACACCAGTGGTTTTCCTGGTGAAATAGACAAATCTCCCCCTGGGAATTATTCCAAACTCTCCCAAAGTCCCGGAGAAGGCACTGAACCCAAAGAGGCACCCAACACTCAAATCAATAAACAGAAGGATTTGAAGTCTTCTCACCCCAAAGCGGCCAGTGGCAAACCGCCAGTGCCAAGTGCCACACTGCCATCTGAGACACCTGATGCCAACCTGACTGAGTTCAGAAAACCCAACCAAGAAGTGAAGCCTGGCAGTGTGGGATAAATACCTGTCAGTCTAAGACCAAAACCCCATTGTCATTTTTAAATAAAGGTTATGAGATATTGGTTTCCCCAATTATTGCCGTATTTTATCCTTGTAATCTGCCAGTTCACTCAAAGATTCTCTGACCCCCCTGACAACCCGCCCGCTATGTACTGCCCGCCAGGTGCTCCCTTTGGTCCGGTCCACTTCACGGAGTATCTCCTAAAGCCCAAGTACAGAGACTATACCACCAAAAACATACTAGCCCGGGACCCCTTGGCCAGAATCACTGAGAGAACCAGATATAACCAAGAAGGCCCTTGGTACATTAACAAACCTGACCTGTTCAGAGATAAATACAACTTCCTCCCTGCCTACCAAATAAACATGGAGCCACCCTTCACCCCCAATCCTCTGCCCACCTCTGCTGCCAAACTCCCACTGGATTATATCAACAAGCTTTTTGGAATTGTATATATAACTCTCACGGGAGCAATAGATACTATTGTCCCTGCTGCCGGTCTGTGGTTGTGGTTGGGCAAGTCAATGTCCTACCTCATTAAGTTAGCACCAATCCTTTGGTGGGCCCTGCCCACCCAGTCCGCAACCCACCAATTCCCAGACGCTAACAAGCCAGCCAGTCAGGGTTGGTTCCCTGACAAAGACAGAGGATGGTGAGATGTTCCTGCTCCATGACAATGGGCAGGAAGTGGAGGATAGGATTATAGACTACGCCACAACTAAAACCTGGAGCAGCTCAATACTGCTACCACCTGGCTGTGTGACAGCACGTTTACAACCTGCCCAATCATCTTCAAGCAGCTTTGGGTCCTGCATGGGCAGTTTAATGACCAGGTTATCCCCCTTGTTTTCTTTCTCCTTCCTGGTGCCAAAACTGAAGTCTACACCAGAGCCTTCAAGATTGTCTGGGATGCTTTGAGCCCCCTCCCATCAACCAGCTCCCCCCTCCCACTCACGCCACAAGGGCAAATCCCTCCTCTGCTGAGAAGGATGAGTTGACCCTAGCTGCTGAGCAGCTAGCTCATGCGCGCTCACTTGGGCCAAAGGTTATCATAATAGACTTCAAGCAGGCTCAGTTCAGAGCCTTCAAGGCCACCTTTGATGAAGAAGTCTGGGGCTTCTTCTTCCATTTTAGGCAGGACCTTGTCAAGAATCTCAATAGTGAGAAGGACCTTTTTGAGAAGTATCTTAATGATGGTAAGAGGTGCCGCTTTGCCCTGACTCAGTTTGCTGCCTTGGCTTTAGTGCGCCCGGAGCATACTGGAATTGGCTTTGAGGCCCTCCTGAAGGGACGCTTACATCAAGAAGCACTCCACCATCTTCAAGGGTTACTTGGATTACTTTGAGCACCAATGGGTGGGCAAGAAGGTGACTGCCTGGAGAGGTAAGAGCGGGGCCACTGCCCCTTGGAATTGCTAGGGTGCCTGCTTCAAGGGGGAGATGAAGACCACCTCTAGCCTTGAGGTCTGGTACAAGCATCTGAAGGTGAAGTTTGGGTACAACCCCAAATATAACATGTTCTTCTAGAAGCTACAAGAGGAGCAGGCCCGGACTGTCTCCAAGTTTTGCAACCTGGCCAAACGGGTAGCCCCCAAGAAGCAAAAGTACAAGAAGCAGGACTACCAGGAGGACGTTCAGAAGGTGGTAAAGAAAAAGTATAAGGTGGCAGAGATTAAGAAGTACCTTGAGGATGTTGCCACTGCTCTTGCTAGTGGCTTTAATTAGCTTAATAAACCTTGCTTTACCTGTATATTTTTTACTTTTAAACTTTTAATTGTTTAATTTATTTATATTGTGCTAATTTTTTAGGTATAAATGGTAAGTTTCAGATACAGTTTCAATGTGATTTTGTAAGAAATATCTTATATTTTGTTAATTTATCTTTAAGCTATGAGATAATTTCAGTTATGCTTATATAAAGTATAATAAATTAAAATTAGAATTTTCTTATATTTTTAGTTATTATGATATATATAAATATCTTTATTTTTGGTTCATTGGAATTTAATTTTTATGGGAATAAAAAATAATTTTATAATAAAGAGTGTAATTTACATAGTAAACTGAAAAATAGTTGCTTACATCTCCTTATTCTTATTACTTATAGTAATTTTTTATTGCAGTTTTGAACTCTCTGGGGTCATCTTAATATAATAAAGTATTTTAAATAACTTTTTATATTAAGAATGTTCAGGGTAAAGTGTTTTGTTAATTAAAAAAGTGTTGACATCCAGGAAACAACATTAAGTAAACCCAGGTTATCACTTTACTATAGTGTCAACATTAAAAGTGTCAACATGGGCGCTGTTGCCACCTATGCCTGGCTTCTGGACACCTTCCAAGTTGACCAGTGTATCATGCTGCCAGGTCACGGCCTGTGCTTTAGCCTGTGCACAGGATGGTGGCCGGGCTATACTGCTGGCAAACGTCCCAGCTCTCCTGGAGAGGTGGATCAGCTGTTGGATGTAGCTGTCCTGCCATTGCCACAGAGCCCAAGGGCCTGATGGCTGGTGATGCCTGCCAGGACCTCTTCCCAGGAAACTGTATGGGTCCCAACCTGGATCCCTTTATCAGTGAAGATGGAGGGATTGGTATCTGGATGCTCCCGGATATGGATCAGACCCTGTATTTTCTCTCCTTGCTCCTGTCCTGATTGATGTGGGGGTACTAAAGATATCCCCCAGGTATCTCAGACGGTTGCTTTCTAGTAACCTGAAGCTTCTCTGCCCCTGTAGCTCAACTGGTACCAGGGAAGTACCTGAGATGTGCCAGGGTGAAGCGGAGTGAGAGCTTGTTATAGTTGGTTGGATGTGGTATAGACCCTCAAATTGGGATGGTGTTACTGATGAGGAGGCAATGGTGGGAATTCACCTGAAGATGATCACCTTTAATGATCCAGTGTAGTGAGGTGCACCATACTGTGATTCACAGGTACAGGAGGAGGCTCTGATATGTCCTTTTTTATGGGAGCCAGCATTGGCAATGGCCCATTCTCAACCTGGAAAGGTTCAGGAACCCTTCCATCTGAAGGGGGAGGTCCCCAAACCTTTCAAGCACCCAAAGTGTCAAGCCCAACCATTGTGTGATTACAGATCTTATGGGAAAGGTTGAGATAAGTAGGTTGTGAGGCGGGATATTTTGTTTGGGGTGAAGATATCAAACTCCTTAGGAAGTGTAAGGTCTTGCCCATGATGGCGCGGGGTGATAAACTAGGGCCTGCAGGGCATTTGTCTTTTGATTCAGGAGATACAAAAAGGTAGGGAGGGTTTGTAGCATAACTTTGTGAGGACCAGATAAAGGCTTGTAATGGGCTACAAAAGATGTAGTGGAATTTAAGGCCCCCAAAAATAAGGATGTAATAAGGTGGTTAATAAAGATCTATTTTTACCAAGGGGATATCAATACTTGGGTATTCACCATCTGCAAATTGATAATATAACTATTGGAAGATTCTTTAGATAAAAAGATGGATACAGCAAGCCTAATGCTTGTTACCTAACAATCCCATATCAAACTAGAAGAAGGTTAGTTTGAACTAATCCCAATTTGAATCTAAAAATCTTTAAAGTTAAACAATTCTAAGTGAAAGGGCTTAAAATTTAAAGATATATCTAAAGGGAGGTAATTGCCTAGAACTTTAGCTTGAAGCCTACTCTTCTGAAGCTCTTCATTTATAGTAAAATGGGTGTTGATGCTGGCAGCAATAGGAAGGGGGACAAGAGCCAAGAAGCAGGGGCAGTCTGGAGACACCAGGAACAGTATTGAAAAGGGGGAGAGGAAACAAAAGGCTCAGTCTGAGCAACCTGAAGATCTACAACAGCAGAGAGGGAAAAAGAAGGTCTTGCATCATCTGAAGCGTGCAAGGTAATAAAAATATTCTATTACAATCTTCTTTTGGAATAAAATATTATCTAGATCTTTCAAAAGAGAGCAAAAATAAGAAAAAGGCTAACCTAAAGCGCAAATTGAACAATAAATGAAGGTAATGAACTTAGAATAAAAAATATCAATACTTTAAATTAAATCTCTCTAAAGAAAGAGTCAAATTTAAACATTGGTATAATTTTTACCAATGCACCTGATCTTTGGGGCAGGGCATGAAAGGTAGCCTGTTAGAGATTGCTGTTACTTACAGCCCCTGGGTGCATCTTGATGAGGTAGCCTCCTTGTGTTTAGTACTAGTTTAACTTACAGCTACACCAATAGTGGTTCTGTAAGCTGTTACCTGGCCTTCAGGGAGGCCAGGGTTTAATACCCAAGCAGGCAGGGCTTTTGGGTGGGTTTCTTGGGGCAGTGGCGCTTTATCCTGGCTACACCCATGAAGACCATGTCCATGACATCACACTCCCTCTTTGATGATAGAATCTTCTCTCCTCTGGGTGGTGCTGCCACTGAATAGTTATTATGAGCAGGGGTAGCTGTATACCAGATAGAGTGGCCTTCACCAGACCTACTGATTGGATGATGTTAATGTGGGAATCTTGGAGCATTGCTTGGGATTAAGTGAGGGTACAGTGTGGGATCTAAAATTTTCATGGGCTGTTTATCCTTTCTGTGCTGCTAGGTGATGCAGGCGTTTACAGGATAGTTTAGACACATCTATTGATTCTAATGCATATTCCAATCAGCTATCTACTGTTATAGGGCCAGGGGTAGACACAGAAGGTCTTTCATACTTAGTTGGGAGGCACCCATGGAATGTGCTGAATATTTGGAAGAAGGGGGAGGTCTAGGTGATAAGCTGATGATCCAATCTTCTTTAGGACTTTAAAGGGACCTAATATCTTAGGACCCAAATTTTGGCAGGGGATATTGAATTGCATGTCCCAAGAGTCAATCAGCACCTGGTCACCAATCTCATACACTGGGGCTTCTCTTCTCTTCATGGCTGCATACGCTCTGTAAGTTGTCACAGTGTGTTACAAGGGCTCTTGTTGCAACTGAACCAATGAGGATTCAGTATTTGGAATTGGGGAAGAAAACAGTCCAATAGAAAGGACAGAATAATAAGAATAAGGTATTGTTTATTGTGGAATACTGTGATTAATATACCATATGGGGAAAGCCACAAGGGGGTGGCATAGTGGTAAGTTCCATGTAAGGTTTGAAGCCAAGGAATAACTTGTGTGGGGATCAGCAAGTTGAATTGGTAGCGCTCCTAATTAGGATGAAGTACCCGCCATTCAATATTGCCATCAGATTAATCCATGTTGTTAGATACATCAAGGGGCGACTCATTGAGCGCCCCCTGTGTATTGTAAGATACATTTGCAGGCAATTCTGGAAGCTTGGTTGCAACACCCCCCTTGCCCCCTGCTTTTTGTCAGACACCAAGACTGGAGTCTGCAGGAGGTCTGGGAAGGTCCGCATGAACAGCCTTTGTGTGGGAATGGCGCGGCAGGGGCGCAAGCAATCATGGTGAAGCTTCTTGGTATTTCCTTGGGCGTCTTTGAGTTGATAGGTATGATTGTCATAGACAGCGGCTATCTTGAAGGGCCCTAGGTGGTTGGGTTCCAACTTGGAAGAATTGGGATTGAGGGTGTAGACAGGGTCACCTACGGCGTATCCAGCTTTGAGGTGCTTTGTCCCTCCTTCAATCCGCTTGTGTTTGATTCCCCAGGCTTTGGCACAACATTGATCTAGGGATGGGGTTGTTACTAGGGGAGGCTTGTTGGGAACCTTGGACCATAGCTTTCCCTGTTCAACTCCTTTCAGACTGTCAGGCGTCCCAAAGGCCAGGGGGCTGGGGCTGAACCCTGTGCCCCTGTTGATTCTTGCTTGCAGGATAAGTAGAGCAGTGGGCAGGTGTTCAGTCCATGTGGTGTTGGGGTGCTCTTGCAAGAGCTTGGCAATTAGTTGAATCAGTGAGCCATTTAACTGTTCCACGTGTCCATTGGCTTGAGGATGGTAGGGAGCCGTAACTATACATTGGAGTGTGTTCTTGGCGCAGTATGCCTTCATGACATGCCCAACAAGTTTGGGGCCGCCATCCGTGATGAGACGTTTGGGTTGCCCAAAGTGGGCCACAGTTTCCTTGCCAATAAAGCGGGTGATGGTGGTGGTGGTGTGGTTAGTTGTTGCCCAGGCCACTGGCCAGCAAGTGAAGTAGTTGATGGCAGTGATAATGTACTTTTTTCCCAGTCTGTCTTTGGGGAGTGGCCCCACAATGTCAAGGGCCCACTGCTCAAAGGGTTCCATGGCTTTGATGGGCAGGACAGACTTGGGGGTGCAGGTTTGGGCGTGTTCCTTTTATACAGCACGCACTTCTCAAGGAGTTCCAAGATGTCTTGACGCACGCGCAGCCACCAACCCTTCTATTTCATGATCTCAAAGAGGTTACGCCCTCTGATGTGACCCAGGGTTTGGTGGTAGTGCAAAATTGTGTCACCTTGTTGAGTGGTGGGAATGTAAGGCGTCTTTTCACCTGTCTCTGCCTGACAACATATGTTACCAGCATTGTTGGTGAACTGACCTTTGTTGCCCTTCAGCTTGGAGATGGTTACCGAGTTAAGGCCCTTGTAGAGAGTTGTCTCAGGGCGGAGGTAGAGCATGGGCCAATCTGGATCCAAACCATTGTCCCCAGTGATGGACGCTACGTAAAGTTGCAGAAGGGCGTCAGCTGTGACAATTTTCTTCCCAGGCTTGTACTCAATGTGCAACTGGTAAGGGGACAGACGCTCAACTCATCCTGCTTGGTGGCGTGTCAAGTGGGACTGCGTGTTGAAGTACTGAAGTGACTTGTGGTCCGTCAGAACGTGGGGTGGGAAGGTAGCACCTTCCAGGTAACAGTGCCACTTCTCAATGCAGTGAACAATTGCTGCCAACTCTTTATCATGAATGGGATAGTGTTGTTCCAAGTTGGTAAGTTTCCAGGACTCATATGCCACAGGGAGGAAGACACTGTTGTCAGTTTCTACCCTTAGCACACCCCCTATGGCTCTGTCAGAGGCATTGGTCTCAAGTTTGTACTGATAGTTTCAATTGGGGAATTGCAGTACTGGTGCTGTTGTGAGCCTTTGCTTCAACGTTTTGAAGGCTTGATCTCTGACAGGGGTCCAATGGAAGTGCTGCTTGGTGTTGAGGAGCTCAGTGAGAGGTGCAATTAGTTCCCCACAATTGGGAATGAACTTGAGCATGTAGGCAACCATGCCTAAGAATGTCCGCACCTGGCCCACATCAGTGGGGGGCGGCATGCTGGTGATTGCCTTGATTTTGGCAGGGTTGGGCTTTATCCCTTAGGCAGAGATGGTGTGCCCAAGGAATAACAGCTCTGGCTTGAGAAACTTGCATTTGGAGGGTTTAGCTTTTAGCTGGTTTTTCCAAAGGGTGTTGAGGACAGCACAGAGGTGTTGGAGGTGTGTGGTTTAATCTTGACTGAAGACAATAATATTTTCAAGGTACACCACCACACATTTTACAATCAGTTCCTCAAATTCTTTTTTCATCAACATGGCAAAGGTGGAAGGAGCGTTGGTCATTCCAAAGTTCATGACACAACACTCAAACAACCCATAGCGCGTACAGAAGGCAGTTTTTGCCTCATCCCCTGGTGCAATACAGTCCTGGTTGTACCCTTCAGTGAGATCAATCTTGCTAAAGACCTTTGCACCTGCGAGCGTATCAAACAGGCCGTCAATCAGCGGCAGGGGGTACTTATTCTTAACTGTCACCTCATTTAGGGCGCGGTAGTCTGTGACCAGGCAAAGGAACCTGTCCTTCTTGGCTACAAAGAAGACATTGCTTTGTATGAAGAGAGCAAGGGGCAAACGAAGCCATATTGAGCGCGTCCACAAGGTGCTGGTGGAGGGTTTCATTTTCCTTTGGTGTGAGACGGTATAATGGTTGTGCTTTAGGTAACAATCCTTGAAGTTTTACAGCGTGCTGGATCTCCTGGGGAGGATGTAGTTGTTCAAGTGTCTCACTGAATACATCCTTGTACTCCTTGAGGAGTGCAGCAAGCGCTGGTGGTGGTGAAGTGGTCAGGGGGGACTGCAGATGGTTCAGTGTGGATGACTTCAACTGAGCATTGGTTAAAGTCTAGTTTTCCCCCTTGAAATTGTACGAGCCTGTCTCTGTTATTCTGACAAACACAGTATCATGGAGTAATTTGCTCATTTCCACAGGGTAAATCTGGAACCCCACCCCATTTCTATTGAGGGTGATGACAGAGGTATCCCAGTCAATGTAGGGGTGGTTGTGCCAAAGCCAGTCAAGGCCAGCAATTATGTTGTGGCTGCGCCCTGCCATGATTGGCCCAGGGGCTTAACCTGGATGTTCCCCATTCTCACAGAGAAGGGTACCGTCTCATGGGTAATTGTCACTCTACAGGAGTCAGCTACTCATACTGCCTTGAACCTGCTGGGCACCCAGTCCAGTTGTTGAGAGTCGGCAAACACCTGGTCCACCATAGTGTGGTTGGCCCCGGTATCTACCAGTAATTTATGGGTGTTCCCACAGAAACAGAAGGGATAAGTGTGTTACTTTATTTGAAGAGTGACTCGCTTGCAGTACAGGGCCGTCACTGTGGACTTGGAAGATGTCCAGGGTTTTGACTTCATGGATGTTGTAGTCACAGGGGTTCTTTGCAAGCAAGGATTGAGAGGATGAGTTAGGTGGGGTTGCAAGGCCTCTTGTTGCTACAACCCCCAGGCTTTTCCCTGATCCTGAATCTGCACTAGCTGGAGCTCACCCTTGGGGGGCGTTTAGTCCCATTATCCTGCTGACAGGGCTGGCAGCAGCCCACTTGATTGTGGCCATTGCCAGGTGTTGTACATGGTTAGGATGGAGCGTCACTGGTATAGCAGAAGCCCATTTAGGCCTGGTTGTTAGCCTCCACAATGGCCTTGTAGCAGTCATTGATGGAGGTTCAGCAACCTACGGGGACCCACTTGCAGATATGGGGTTTTAACCCATTGATGATGAGAGTGAGTAGCATCGCATTTCTGTCAGTCATGGCTTTGGGGGCAGCATCAAGAGCTTGTTGCCAGGCAGCAAGGTACTCAGGAACAGACCCAATTTGTTTGATTGCTAGAAGAGGAGTCCCCACAACAATGGAGGAGAATGTTTTGCTGTAGCAGGACTTGGCGGCGTCTCAGAATGCCACCCAGGTAACATTGAGTTCCTGGCTGGCCCAGTTGGTGAATCACAAAGCAGCAGGCCCTGTGAGGCAACCAGACGCAGTGGCAAACCACATGGGCTCAGGAACCTGAAAGATACAGAGGCGGGTTTCAGTAGATTGGAGCCAACTGACAATGTTGGCCCCCTTGACGCCTCCCGCAAAGTATTTGAGCTGAAGGTTGAGCATTTGTTAGGACAGGTCTGACTGGGGCAGGATGATGCTGGTGTTGCGCTGCCTGAGGCAGAGCCAATTGTACACGCTTGTGAGAACTAACTGGTCTTGATAGATGACATACCTGTCAGGGATGTCCCCCTTGGGGATTGGCAGGAAAGTTTCTTGTTGGGGAGTAGCCATACGGCCCGTACTCTGTCCTTTCTTAGGGGGGATTTTTTTTAGATAGGTTGTCAACCTACCGCTGCTACCACTGTTGCAACTGAACCTATGATGATTCAGTATTTGGAATTGGGGAAGAAAACAGTCCAATAGAAAGGTCAGAATAATAAGAATAAGGTATTGTTTATTGTGGAATACTGTGATTAATATACCATATGGGGAAAGCCACAAGGGGGTGGCATAGTGGGAGGTTCCATGTAAGGTTCAAAGCTGAGGAATAACTTGTGCAGGGATCAGCAAGTCAAATTGATAGTGCTCCTAATTAGGATGAAGTACCTGACATTCAATATTGCCATCAGATTAATCCATGCCATTAGATACGTCAAGGGGCAACTCATTGAGCGCCCCCTGTGTATTGTAAGATATGTTAGCAGGCAAGTCTGGAAGCTTGGTTGTAACACTCTTTGACTTCTTTGTTTATCTCTTTAAGGAGGCTGCCTGTAAGGATGACAATCCTACTTTGCTACCTGAGAGTGAGCTAAAATTACTTTGGAGATTGTAGCTGTAACTTGCATAGAATGAGGAGATATTAGATAAGGATTAGGGGTGTTATTGTAGACAAGTTGAGCCATTGGGATGTTTTGGAACCAGTTGCCTTGTTCAGTTTTAGATTAGCATCTAAGAAATCTCTCTAAAAATTAATTCACCTTCACTTTTTATCTATGGAACTGGGGATGATAGGTTGTTGATCTACATAGCTTGATGCCAAGGAGTCTGAGGAATCCCTCCATAATTGAGATGTGGATTGAGGGCCTTTGTCACTTATAATCTCCTGGAGAATTGTGATGGGTGAACACATTGAAAAAAAGCTTGGCTATAAACCTGATGTGATTGTAGTCTGGCAGGGAATAAAGTGTCTTATATTTGTGAAACAATCTAGCACTATCATGATTGCATCATAGTCATTGGATGAGGGAGCTAAAATATGAAGGCCACTGGCAGTGATGACCATGGACTGTTTTAAATCTATAGAGGGACCAGTAGACCTTTTTGTTTAAGTCAGGAGGTCTTTTATCTTAGAAAAACCACACAACCTTTCAGGTACTTTGCTACATCATATGGGTCATTATTTAATATTAATCTAAGGCGCCAGCTTAAGAATTTTAAAGCCTTTTAACTTATTTAGTATCATTTGAGTCATAAAATCATGTATTTTTGAACATTAATATAATACTCAGTTTACTGAAGAAAATTTCAAAAGTGTAAAATATACAAATAATAAAAATAAATCTTATTTTGTTACCTGTATTTTTTGCTAAACCCCTTTTTCTATTTTGATAAGCTAAGAATCAAATATATGAGTTTCATGGGAGAGTAATAGCAACCCCAAAGCTATAACTGCTATTACTGTATCTTTGGCTCATATAATTAATTTCTTAGTTATTTTTAGAAAAAAGTTGTTGTCTTTAAAATAATATTTACCCTGTGTGAAATATAAGTTTTTGTAATGTTTCCAACTTCATGAAAATGTCCTACTAATCCATTAGCAGTATCAGCTCTCTTTGTTTCTCTGTCATCTTTGCAGAACTTTGCACAATACTTTATTTTGGAGTACTCCTTAACATCCTTAAACATCAAAGGTGAAACATATAGCTCACCATATTTCATTAAATATGAAAGGTTAACATAAAAAGCTTTGACTTCAAGCCAGCTTCTTTTAGGCCTAGATTTTCTATCATAAATTTAAAAAAGGTTTTTGGGAAACATTTGATTTATTGACAAGTGAATCATATAAAACCTTTCTTTTTCCTCTCTCTCAAAAACTGTTTTGAGATCATATATATTTTATATACATCTCATTTTCCTTTTTTAATTATTTAAATGATACACCAAAATGACCATCAATAATATGTTTGTCATGACACTCTTTAAATCTATTAAGCTTAATTGTTCCTTTTATAATTCTAGGAACCTCTTTAAAAAGATGATATAAGAATTCATAAGATCTTAAAGGATTACCCCTATCAGTCCAAACTTTTATATTTTTAATATTCTTAAATTTATCTTTTTTAAGCAGACTTATCAAACACTGACCTGAAAACAAAGAGTCATGAGATAAAATTTCAGATAAAAAGTCATGATACCCATATTTAATTTTTTCATTTTCTTAAAAAGCAATTGCAAATCCTAATAAAGAAATAGGTATTTTTTCATAAAAACAATTATTTGTCTCTATAAGACCCCCACCTATTTTAAAGTTTTCTTTATAGTCTATTACTATAACACATGAATTATCATCAAGCTTATTTATATCACTAATATATTATTTATTTTGATACTTATAAAACTTTTCATGTAGGTCAATTGATCCCAAATTTTCTTTAATAGACTTTGGTAATGGCATCTTCTTTATATTCAAATCCTCTTTCTTTATTTCTAATAACTCTTTTACATTGCAAATGTTACACATATCAGTTTGTTTTTTTGCTTTTAATTATATTATTAGAAATAAGCTTATAGTAAGTGGAAGGTGAAACAGACATGTTGTTTTTATTTTCATATCTTCTGTCATGCCCTGCCCCAAAGGGCAGGCTTTTTAGTTTTGTATTTGGTTGTTTTTGCACTGCTAAATCTTTCTTTATTTTTTAATATTGAAATTTTAAAGTAAGTAGTTAATAATTAAGTATTTTAAACTTGATTACCTTGTTTCACGTCAATTTGTGTTTGAATCAATGTTGTTGTTGTCATCTTTCTCTTTCCCAGCTATTCTATTAGCTTATATATTCCTATTTTAAAGTTAGAATGTTTATAATTTTATTTTACACTTCAAAACTCCTGGTTACATTGTTTTCACCTTCCCCAGTTTTCATGTTGCTGATCTGTGGTCTATTCTGGCTTTTATTTTCTCCTACTCCTCCAGGTTCCTTGTTCAGATGTCTCCAGTTGCTCCTTTTTCTTGGCTGTTTCCCCTATGCCTATCATTTTTACAACTGAAAATGCGCCTATATAATAAAGAGCTTGTGAAGAGTAGGCTTTAAGCCAAAATTCTAAGTGGTTTATACCCTTCAAATCTTTATCAATCTTTAACTTGAGATCTTAGTTTTTAGAAATTTATACATTTTTTTATTAATTCATTTTAAAGTTTTGTCTTTTCTTTTCTTGAATAAATGGAAGTTGTAAAACAGCAAGCCTTAGGCTTGTTGTATCCATTATTTTCCTTTAAGGAATCTTTTAATAGTTATATGTACCAGTTTGCTGATGGAGAGTATCCCAATATTGACATTCCCTTAGTTACTAATTGTTCACTATTAAATATTTTGTTTTATCTTCTTTGTTTAGGGTTATTAAACTCTATCACTCCTTTTGTAACCCAGTATAGGTTCTTGGCAGAATTATGTAAAATCATATTATAGACAGTTCCTATCTTTTTATACCTTCTGAATCTTAACCCTAATGCTCTACACACTTTAGTTTATAACCTTGCACCATTATGGGCAAGACCTTATGGCCACTTGCCTCCATTAGGCAAAGCAAGTGAAACTGGTTGCTTTCTCACATGGCTCTTTCTACTGTGCCTCTCTACTCTCCTCCATTTAGGAAAGTCCTTCTGTCTGGGCCTCCTTTCCCTTGGTGGAAATTCCCCTGCCTCTATATTATATAACTGCAGCATTATCTAAATAAATACCATTTTTGTCATTATATCCTTATATTCTTCTTTCTTATCAAAGGCTGTCACTATACCAACTACAGGTATAGGATTAAGGGTTAGGATCTTTGACTAACTGTTTGTAGAAAATAGCACCCTATACTGCTACATTTATGACACCAAGCCTCGGTGGGTTTAGCTGGGCCTGGACAAGCTAAATTTAGCTGCTCAGAACTCCCAGTTCAAGCCCACTCTCTATTTAGAAATTTGGAGTTCCTAATTGGGAACCCCTTTGTTAATCAATTTATTTTAACTCAGCAATGCCTGTCAAGCCAGTCCCAAAATGGTAATCAAATTGGAAAAGAACCCATGACACCTGCAGCCAAACCTACCAGAACCAATGACCAGTCAGAAAAAAATAGGCCACCAGCAAGCCAAGCAACTGTTCCTGAAGACCCCAAAAATGATGATGAAGCAGCCAACTAATCAGAAGAATTTGAGATGCCAAACCTTGCCACCCAGATAGAACCAGAAGAATGCTCAGAGGCACCTGTATGTTAATGAGTATATGAGCCTGAAGCATCAGAAATATTCTGTATTACCATTTTTACCAATAAAGTTGTTATGAACCTTTGGTTCACCAGTCTGATTCCTTACATATTTTTGATACACTTCCATCTGCAATTACTGAAGCGCCAGTACTCATCCTCAGAGATTGAAAGCCAAGTGCCAGTTGACAAAACAGAAGCATTTGACTACTACTGCCCTCCTGATGCTCTGTTTGGTCCTGTGCACTTCACTGAGTATCCTCATAACCCTGACCACAAGCCCTGAACCTTGGAAGACTTTCAGTGTTATACTTGCCCAGATGCTCCCAAGGATCCATATTAAATAATCCGTGATTGCAGAGAAATCACTATACATCTTTTGATCTTCAACAGGAAATACAATAATCCTGCCGCCTACGTAATCCCAATGGAACTACCTATGGCTCCCAAACCAACCATCTCAACCCACCCACTTCTGATGCCACTGGCCAGAGTAGTCAATTCCTGGTAGTGCTATACCTGGCATTCACAGGATTTATTGATTCTGCTTTGCCAGCAGCAGGACCCTGGGCCGTGGCTGGAAAGGCCCTCTCCTACCTGGTAAAGTTAGGTCCCATCATCTGATGGGCCATGCTTGTACCTGCATTTGCTCTTCCCTCACCTGATGGAGCATCACAGTACTCCTGGTATCCTGACATTTAGTGCTCTGTTGTTTTGTTTCTTTTATTATATAATGAAATCTTAAACCAAGCTAAACTAAGTTAAAGTCTATTTTCATGGATTTATTTTGTCTGTTTATAGTTTTTAAATTAGAATATGTATCATCCAACTGCTATTTTTTAGTTTTCATATCTTAATTAGTTATTTTTTTGGTTTTAAGCAACCTATTTTAGAGTCAATAAATTGATTTCTGACTGATTTTTTTAGATTTCATTTCATATTTAGATACTCATAATAATATTTTTATGATTTATGTTTCAGCGCATGTACCTTATTTATGATAGATGGGTAGCATACCTGTTTACACCTCACTTCACACAACAAATGAGTGATTTTATTTTTGGATTGAGTTATCACTGTGCTTTATTTTTTTGGTTGAGTTTTGACTCATTGCAAATGAGTGTATTTTTTACAAATATGTATAGTAAAGATATGTACATTAAAAGATAGCTGAAATGATTTTTTTATGATTCCATGAATTTTTTAGCACAGTTTAACTGTTTAATTTTATAACCTGAGCTGTTTGTTGTTTTGTTGAGCCATTTTTCACATTAAATTCCCAAATTTTTGTTAAAATAATGTATATTTTACACTGGTACTTGAATTTTGTTTATGTTTGAGCGCAGTTTGCTTACAGATGCTCAATTTTGCTTGCTGCATAGCTTAGAAACCTAATATGTTTAAAGTGATGAGATTCTGTCACAACTCATATTGGTTACTGGTTGCTGTCAGGAATGACATTTTTCCCTCTTTCAACCCCAATAGTTGAAACAGAATTTAATCCTGGAACAAACTGGACCACAGGCTGCCAGCCTTGAGGACCAGAGGCCTGATTGTTTGGATTTTTTAGGATCAAATATTCTGGTATTTGACTCACTGATTCCTGAAAATGCAAAGATTCTAATGTGATTATGACATCAGTGGTCCATGCTGAAATTCCTGAACACTTGCCTAATGAAAGCACAGGGATTCCTATCATTATCCTGATGAGCCTAATGCTCATCTTGGTACTCAATCAAATCCTTGGCCCCATGGGAAGAACTAACCAACAAGCCTCCCCAATAACACTGTCCCAGAACATAAGGACCTTACAACTATTCTTCACATTCCAGCCAATGAGACCCCTTGCTGTATTAATACCATTTTAACACTATTGAAGCTGAGCAGCCTGCCCATCTAAATTAATCATTCTTAACCATTAGATTCCTGACTAATAGAGGTAAATTCTGGTAGTGGGGTACTATATGAACCCCTAGGCTCCACTCCAGACTTTATTGCCATTTCAAAAAATATATGAGATTTTGGTTTTCCCAATTATTCCCTTAGTTGATCTTAGTTATTTGCCTATTTAACACCTATTCTTCCTGTCTGCCAGCCCCTCTGCATACAGTTTTCTGTCTGCAAGGTGCATCTTATGATCCTGTTTACTTTATAAAATACCCATTAAAACCCAAGTACAAGTATTAAACCACTTAAAAAATATTAGAGAGCAACCTTCTGGCCTGCACTAAGGAATTGACTAGATTCAACAGGAAGGGTTACTGGCATGTAACTGATTTTTGACTGTTCAGAGATAAATACAACTTCTGCCCTTTTTACCAACTAGACACAAAGCCACTTTCCACCCCCAAACTTATGCCTGTGTTTGCCTCTGAATCCCCCATGAATAACACCAATAATCTATTTGGAATAGTGTGCATTATCTTCTTGGGGGTGATAGACACTATAATCTTAGCTTATGGCTTGTGTTATTGGGTAAGAAAATCTATATAGTACATATTTAAGTTAGCACCAATTGTCACAGCCTATAACAGAGCCCAGCTGAACTCTCACAGGAGTGGAAGAGGCCATGTACACAATAGGAGCAATCCCAAAGAGATAGTTTGCAGTAGTAGCCCAATGACACCAAGTCCCAGTGTGGGGTACAAACTGATTAGATAACCCTAAAATGTGATATATACAACCCCCAGTTTGCTGAAGTCATGGATAGAAAGGGCCTCTAGGATGAGGGGGGACAGTTGGAGCTTCCTTTATTGAGCTGGGATGTTGGCCTTCTAAGACATTGGAGAAGTAGCCCAAGGGAGAAAGATCCAGGTGATGAGGGTAGGATTATTTCTGGTCAGAAATGTGGTCAGGTACAACTAGAAAAAGTTATTGGAGTTCTGGTGGTTGCTTATGTAGCAAGGAATATTGTTGGTATGATTTCTGTAGTGATGCAAATAAAAGATATAAATTGGTACAAAAATAGTAAATTCCTTCAAACAATAAATCCCTCTGTTGCATATGACTTTTATTATGAAGATGTCAATAATGAGAAAGGTTCCTATTCATCATCTGTATACTTACTTAGGGAACATTTAATTCCAGTGCCACTAATAGGTTAGTGGCATTCTCTCCAGTAGCATTATTTTGGTTTTGGGATCCAGTTTATTTGTGTGTGTAGGGTAAAGAACATTAACTACAGTTACAATGTGGTGTTTGGCCCTTGTTTACCAGGGTGCTCCACCAATTATCAAACTTTGCAATCACACTTGGGCAATTATGCAAGTGTACATTTTTCCCACTCAACCATTTTCTGATGATTTTTAAGTAGATTAGCTTTAAAAGCTATAGTACTAAGCAAAATAACTCATATGTAAGAAAAGCAACTCATTTTTAAGCAAAATATATGCATCTCATAACAAAATAGAAGTGAACCCAAATCTATTGTTAATTAATATAAATTCATTATTTAAAAAATTAGTTGCATCTGAAATAATTTTTTACAGATGAGTTGATTTTGCTTACAGATGAGTTTTTTTGCTTAGTGCCATAGCTTTGAAAACTACTTTATAAATCCACTCTTACGGCTAATATTTGGGTTTTGTGGCATGTGGGCCTTGTGAATTCCTGGCCTTTTGAGATTGTTGGTAGTTAGTTTTGCATCAGGTGGATTATTATTCAAAGGGTTTCATGCATGTTGAGGTGTCATGGCTATGTGTGTCATCAGGGTATCAGAGACATCTTGGGCCCTGACAGATTGACAATAAAGAAATGTTATCATTACATCTGATCTTTTCTCTTTCTGTCTTTAGATAAAGCTAAAGAGACTTTTATTTCTTCTACTTCTACTAAAGAGCTCAAGCTACCTATCTTCTTACTGATATTATCTAACAGTCATACCTGCTGCCTGTCTATAACAATGGACATATTGCAGTGTTGTCCCATTTTCTCTGCCAAAGGCAAAGCCAACACAACAACCTTATTAAAAATCCATTTTCTATCTCTTGGACTATAGTTTATCCCAAGTTCTTTGAGTACTGGAAAATTGTTATTTTAGTTGCAATATGAGCATGGGATGGAAGTAGTATTGTGCTTCAAAGTTAGAAATTAAGTAACAGGCCTCTCAACAAGCCACAATAGATCTTGTGAATCTTAAATTTAGAAAGTCCGGGAGACAGCTTGGAAGGATAATAAAATCTGCTGGAAAAGCTAAAAGTGTCAGAAAAGCAACCTTGGATGGTCTTCTCATCATCTTCTGGGATTGGGCGGGCTGCAGGCCAGGCAGGCAAAGCCCATCATAGGGTTGGAGATAACTTAAATGGGTACAATATATATATTCCCACCCAAAACTACATACCAGCAGCCAGGATGATAGTGTCAATCACCTTCAAAAGGGTGATGTACACTATTACAAATAGCTTATTGAAACTGTCTAGAGGAAGCTCAGAGGCAGACACAGGCATCAGTTTGGGGGTGAAAGGTGGCTTCATGTCTAGTTGATAGGCAGGGGAGAAAGTTGTATTTGTCTTTAAATAGTCAGGGCTCAGTGGTAAACCAAGATCCCTTTCTATTATATCAGGTCAACTCTTTAGTATGGCCCAAAGGTCATGCAATAGTATATTCTTAGTGGTGTATTCTTGATATTCAGGTTTCAAAGAGTATTATGTAAAGTGAATGGGACCAAAGAGGGCGCCTGGGGGGAAAACTTGCTGGCAGTGGGGCAGGCAGGCCAGAAAGATTAGAGTTGAACTGAAAAATTACTAAGATAAAATACAATAATAGTTGGGGAAAACAATATCTCATAACCTTTATTCAAAAATGGTGATAAAGTCTGGTGCAGGGTTAAAGGGTTTATAAGTATCCTGTTACTAGACTTTAATTCTAATGAACAGAATCCAGTTGGCAGGAAATGGGAATTCAGACAGGCGGGTGGCCTGGGTTTTGGGGTGGCAAAATGGCACTGGCGCAGGGGGGTGTTCATTGGCTGAATCTTTGAGAAGGGTAGTGCAGCCCTTCTGTTCTGCAGCAATATTCTTGGGGTGGCCTACTGATCCATGCTATCTTCAGAAGAGGGGTTCAGATTGGTTACCAGGGACAACATCAGGCTCATCAGACCAATGATGGGGGCTTCTTTGCCTCCATTAAGCAATTGGTTGTGTTCTTTGGTGGGCACCATCATTAGCAAGAACTTATTGGTTCCTTCAGTTGCAATATTATCTGCAGTTTGAACCAGAGAGGATTTGATCCCAAAAAAAACAGGATGGGCAGCCTGCAGATGAACTTGACCAGGGTTTGAATCCTGTTCCAAACCTTAGGTTTACTAGGAGAAAAAAATGACATTCCTGGCAAAAAGAGCCTGGCTTGCTGATATCACTTGAAGATAGATGCAATAAATAAATTATGATGCTAAAGGAGCTCATTCAAGCTTAAATTAAAACTGCTACTGTTTATTTAGTTAAATTGAATGTTATGCAAATAATAAATAGAATCTAATTGACTGCTAATTTAAACCATAATCATTTGATTAAAGGAATGGCTATAGCTTAAGTATAATCAAAGCAGCCTTTATTTCTATGAATTGCATCTTAAAACTTGAAAAAACAAGCAACAATCTATGAGCTATCAGAATCTTCTGATGAGGAGGCATTTGAGGTATTGGCTGTTGTAAACTGGCAGATAGATGTAGTTCTCACTAGAGATCTCCATGGGGATGGAGAATCTGCTGTAGGTGTTCTTTTCTGAGTGAGACTTTTAGGCAGGAGACATTTAGAATCCTCTGATGAGGAGGCATTTGAGGTATTGGCTGTTGTAGACTGGCAGATAGATGTAGTTCTCACCAGAGATCTCCGCGGGGATGAAGAATCTGCTGTATGGGTTCCTGTCAGAGAAGGTCTTTTAGGTAGGGGAGACTTAGAAGCAGATAATTTGGAACTAGGGATGGACTTGAGCTTTTTGGTAGGGTGTCTCTCATCCTGAGAACTTAAAGAAGCATCCAAATCAAGAGGTACATCTGTTAGAAAGAGAAATAGAGAAGGTGCGCTTGAGGCTTGTAGATGGAGCTTGGGGGAGAAGATCCTCATCAGAATCAAAGAAAAGAATTGGGCTTGTTACAGTAGGGGATGTATCAAGTCCAAATGTGCCATCATCTTCAAGGATTATAGTATCTGAGTGAGGTAGGTAAGGTGTGGAAGAACTTGAGGCAGATTCAGGAAATCTTTCAGAGAATGCTTTAGTGCCAATCCGGCCAGAGAGACATATATCTTCTTCACTATCTTTTGATGCCAGGGAGAGAGCTTCTTGTAAGTTAGAGAGATGTGGTAGAAGAAGATGCACAGGATATCCTTGAATGATCTCTTCTAGAAGGCCAAGAGATAACAGTCTGGATGTACTGGTTTGATCAGAAATTTGCTGACAAAGAATGGATACAAGCTCTCCATGAGGCTTGCTGTGGGTCAGATAGCTTAGAAATTTAATAGCCTGAACTCTACCAAGTGCAGATTGAGAGTTGAGCTTCATAAACACTTTGTCCATTATATCTTTAAGAGGGAACATAGTCTTACTATCTAAGGTAGAATGAATATGTGTCAAAAGTTTAAAGGCATGATGAGATAATAGTGTATCATCACTGAGGATGCAATTCCCAAGTGGGATAAGCAAAGGGAGAAGAGAATCTCTTAGCACAAGTGAGGACACAAGCTCAAGATTGATTTTGAGCTGTAAGCAATATAAGGTGGAAATAAGTGTGCTGGATGCACAAGCCTCTGCGCAAAGGATGCTAAATCGGGCAACAAGAAGCTGAAGGCCAGATAGTAATGACATTGTAGACAGTTGGTTTACTTAAAAGGAGGGTTGGATTAGAAATTAAGCATAAGAACAAGCTTAACAATTAAAAAAGATGATCATAATAGAGAAAGGTAAGTCAAAATTTAAATAACTACATTTTCAATCAATTTTTATAAGTTTAAAGATAAAAAAAGCACCATAGGAAGCTTAAATAGCATAATTTTACATTTAAAAATTTGTGAGACACCTATTTATTATAATTAAAGCTATGGATGAGATATTATAGGTGATATTAACAGAAAGAATCTACATTTTCCTATATTGGGACAAAACTCTATCCAATCTTGAAAGAAAAAAATGACATTAATAAATCACTTAAAGATGAGAGATTTAAAAATAAACGTAAAAAATTCTAGCTGAATTCAAACACAAGTAAAAAAGATAGCTTTAGGAGGAAAGAGAAGCTCTGAAAACTATTTTATTTGATGAAGGAAAGTATAGAAGAGATCAACAGGGAAATAGAGCAGATGGTTTTACTTGGATATACAGGTAACAAGGGTAAATAAAATAGAAAACTTGTAGAGTAGTTTTCAAAGCTCTGGTGCAAAGCAAAAAAACTCATCTGTAAGCAATAACAACTGAGATTTAAATGAAAACAGTTGAGATTAAAAGGAAATCAACTCAGAAGAAAACAAAATAGACATGAACCCAAATCTATTGGTAATCAACAAAAATTATTTGGTTTGAATTTCATTTGCATCTGAATTGATTTCACATAAATCTCAACTGTTTTCACTTAAATCTCAGTTGTTTTTGCTTACAGATGAGTTCTTGGCTTATTGTCAGCTTTGAAAACTACTGTAGAAGTCAAGCTGAAAATAAAATTTAAATAGATAAAAGAATTATTTGATGCTTTTAAGCCTACAACTTACCAGTAGTTACTAGATAGTACTAAATAATGAGAGCAAAGAGTGTGTGGGATACTCAAAGCAGTAGTAAATACCTCTGATTCTCAGCAACAATCTCAACTATTGGCTTTGAAAAAAATTTGAATGATGGACTTCAATTAATATGTATAAAGGCAAATATTTCTGTCTGTCGTGTCAGCTTGAGTACACTCAAGCCATAAAGAATTGATTTGATTTTTCAATATGATTCAAATTTAAAGCCGACCGTTAAGCCAAAAGCTTGATTTTGCTCATCCTTTAAATGCAATCCCTTACAAGCATTTTTGAAATCATGAAGGTTGAATCCAAAGGAGTGTGGCCAAATTATTCAAAATGAGAATATAAGCCACCCGAGCTTTAATATATTTTTTATATTTATTAATTTTTTAAACTGTGGTTCGACCATTGAAACTATGTCGATGAGGCTTATCTGCATAGCTATCCAACTCCAGGATGCCTGGATTATAATTTAATTGGGAGCAAACGATGATTGAATGAAATCGGAATTTGGGTTGATTCGCTAGACTTTAATATTATTTAATGCATAAATATATGATGCGATAACTTGACTGCAGAAAATATGAGCATAATAACTTTAACAAGATACAGTTCATATTTTACCATAAATGATAGTTTAAGAAGAGATTGTTTGGCTTTCATATTTTAAAATTTATTTATTTCAACTGCAAATATAGAAAGAATTCACTTGGATGCATTAAGTGGTCTCAATGGCAACAGATCAAAGGGAATAGATGAATAGTACACTTTTTTAAAGGGAACACGTAATGGATAGTACACTTGATTCAAGTGGCCTCGAATTGCAATAGAGCTGATTTATGGATTAATTGATCCGATTGGCTTAGGATTGTTAAGAGTTAACCTTGTTTAGAATCACGTCATCTTAATAAGGAAATGGGACTAAACTAACAGCAGTTAAATTAAGATTTAATAAAAAAATTTCCAGAAATTTCGGGTTGATATATAACTTTTTCATAGAATTTCAATCAAAACAACACCAAGCATGATACTCTAACTGCTTTAGATACTCAGATATTTTGCGAAAGACTGAAATTTAGCTTGTGTCATAATTAAAAGCCTGTAATCAATTCATTACACTTAAATTTACTCTTAATAGACATTAAAAACTTGAAACAACATATCTCTGAATACCAAGATGATCTTAATTTTCAATAAATTATTTTAAAGTTATAGATAAGTTATATATTTTGATATAATTTAGAAAATAAAATATCATGTTTTAATATTGTTATTTCGTCTTTTCTAAACTTAATAGTGATACTTTACTTATTTAGATTTAATCTTTATTTTATTTATATTTAGAATATAATTTTATTTTAAATAAATAAAATTTAAATCAACTTTTAATAAAAACTTTAAATATGATTTTTTAAATTAACTCGATTATAAATAAATAATTCCAAGCTAAAATCCAATAAACTATATTAACTTGATATACTAGATTGAATTTTATATCTGTCCTCGGACAGGGCAACCCATAGTAAGTTAATAATGATTGCTTGTATATTGTGCACTAATTGCTACAGTATGAAGGCTTTATTTGGGATTGTGTCGGAAATAAAAAGGGCAACATCAACAATTTAGTAGCTGAACTTGAAGCTGCCCTTCAAAAAGGTTGTGGAAATAGAACAGAATAAACACTGTTTAGTTCACTAAACAGCTAGCTCATGAAGGAACAGAAGTTATTCAAAAAGACAAAAAAAACATAAATTAAAATGGCAGCAAATATAAACAGAAACAATAAAGAAATCATCCTACGTCTACAGAGGAATTCTTGAAAACTTAAATTTTAAATCACACATAGAATCCATGGAAATTCTGAAAAGGCACCACCTCTGATGTGCCAGAAAAGTCAATCTTTCAATGTTCAAAGTGTATCAACAATCCAGATCAAAAGATCACCACATATCAATTAAGAAAATATCTAAGGAAATAAACCAATGGACAAAGGCAACAAAAAATTACTATAAGTGAAAATGAAAATATAATAAACATAAATAAAAATGTACAATCAGCAAACATCAATATGAATACCCTAGCAATAAGACATTATATATCAAGTTCAAAAATGTCTATCAATCCACCTCATTTATCAAGAAAACTATCAATACTAATAGAAAATGAATCAGGCTCACAAAAGCAAAATCAACCAAATACATATCAGGACATATCAAGAATAACAAGACAGAAAAAATTAAAAAAATCAAGACAAGTGGTGGAGGAGTGCCCTCACTCTTCTCAAATATGAGAAAACAGCTCATGTGGCTGAAGAAGCCATGAGAGAACAAGTGTGGTGTGGCAGGAGGGATGCCAAAAGAACAAATCTGGGCTACACCCACTTTTGCCCTTTTACAGCATCCCACCTGGGTATGTGTCTAGGTATCCTAGCTGAAAACATTTTTTGTCTTTTTAAACCAGCGGCCTTCTAAAATCTTTATCTTATACTCTAGTTAGTAAAAGGAAAGATGTGTTCAGGCTGGCTGCCAAAAGAGCAAAGCTGTTTTTTGCTCAGCTTCACTCTTTTATGGCAGCCCGCCAGTACATGTTTCTAGTCCATAGCTAGTAAAAACTATGATTAAAAATAGGTGTCAAGTTATATCTTTTGGACTTTAAATTTTTAGGCTTTTAACAATTGTTATCATAAATATTTTTAGTGAAAACCCATGGGTGATGGCAGCCTGCTAGTATGTGTTGCTAGTCTCATACCTGGTAAAAAGCTGCATAAAGATGTGGGCACCCTTATGGTTTCTTGGTAGCAATTATTTAGATTTAGTCAATGAAATAATATTAGAAATTGATGAGTATATAAAGTTTAGTAGTTTGCAGGCTACCAAAAGAAAACAGCTGTGCTATCTCAGCCCCATTTTGCAAAGCTTTCCAGTTATCTTTTTCTTGTTTCCTGGCAGAATTTGTTTTTGGTAGTTTAGCAAATTTTTTAATTTCATTATTTTATTTGTTAAAAGATGGTTCAGTGGCACACAAAGTTATAGTTTTCTATAATAAAAGGATATATTTAGTGTTTTTGCAACTTTTATAGAGAATTATGGGTTATTGATTTATAAATAAGCTACCAACCTATTTTCATAGGTATTTTTGAATGTTTATTATTATTATCTTTTGCCACTTAAGAGTTATAGTAAAGTTTCTAAATTTATATTTATTTATTCAATCATTGCCTTGAGCTTAGAGCTTCCACAAATTCAAGCTTGGTGGATTAAAAATTAATTCAAAACTTCCATTTAATTTAACATAATATAAAAAGTCTATACATAAATCATTTAAAAAGTTATTTGATCTATGTTGTTCTGGCAGTAAAACTTTAAAGCTGCTTAAAAAGTAGAGATTTTAAAGCTTGAGACAAATTAAAAAATACAAAAAAAGATAAAGATATAGATTGTAAAGTATTTTTTTAATAATATATGATATTTTTATTACTTGGTTAATTCCCAACATATAATAAAGTGTCATTTGGAATAAAAAAGACTTAAAATCAGTCAACAAAAATATTGGTAATAAATATTTCTTGCTCTCAATAAAAACTTACCCAGCCTAGAATCTGTTTGTGGCAATGACCAAGGCTTTTTTTAAATTTAGGTTAGAATCTGGCAGTTAAAAGTCTTACCTAATCCAAGATCTGAAGCTGGTAAAAAGCTTTTTATAAAAAAAGGTTAGTGATTAGAGAAAAACGTACCCAGCCCAAGATTGGCTTCAGGGTAAAAGTTTGGCCTTTTAAATCTAGGCTGGTAATTTAGTGAAAAAATTTACCACCCCAAGATCTACTGTAGACTAAGTCTATCTAAAAGAATTGAAGGTTAGTTGTTTATTTTAGAAAATAGTTACCTGAAATGCAGCTATATTTTAAAAAATTTTGAGAATCAAGATATTGCTTACCAAACCTTAATCTACTTCAGGGCAAAAATCTGGTTTTTAAATTTATGTTAGTAAAATTGATCTGTTAAAATGACTTACCCACCCCAAGATCTACTGTGGACCAATTCCATCTAAAATGATTTGAAGAAGATTAGTAGTTTATTTAAAAGGGTTGCCTGAAATTAAGCCCTGGATTGATTTTGAATTGAAATAGTTTTTTTAAACTTATTACCTTTATAAAGTAAAGTTAGCTTTGAATTTTTAAAAAAATGCTTACCTTGAATATCCTTGATCTACTATGCTTAAAACATTTAGTATTATGTGTATATTTTAAAGCTTACCTTTGAGTTGAAGTGAATCTATAGAATTTAAAGTGAGAAAGTTATTACTGTGTTTAGTTAAGGCTTACCTTGGCTTAGTAAATCTAATCTTGTCTGTTTGGTGGAGAAATAGACTGATTGACCAATCATAATCAATGAAGACATTTCTAGCTCCAATGGTTATCAGTAAGTTTCAAAAGAAAAATTCAATGTCTTACCATAATATCAAATCAGATTAATTTACATCTATTTAATAAAAATTCTACTTTAAAGTAAACTGCTGTAGGTATGGATGCTGTGAGACACTGCAAAGTGTCCAGCAACCCCTTCAAGCGGCAGCATCAGCCATTATATTGAACTAATTTATAAGCACAAATTTATGTGTTGTTAGCCTTTGTTGGACTTAAACAAAGGTATGTTCTTCCAAGTAAAACATATGTAAATAATTTCCCCAGAAACTTGAGCGGTTATATATGATAAATTGATAAGAATTCATGTTTATTACTAACTTATGTTATTCATATATCAAACTGAAGTCAAAATTCATAAAGTGGTCTCATACTTATGTCACAACATCTACAATTACTCCCTCTTGGGAAACTAATTCCCCGAGTGACTTGCCAAATGATTCCCCAACTAATCATTAAGTTGGTAGCACTGTTATCATTTGGCCATTTATTACGGGGATCAAGCATTTCAAATCCTAAGCAGAACACAACTTGGACAAGCCTTGTGACTTAAGAGGAACAATCACTTGGATAAGCCCCATGACTATCATGATGTACATGTACAGTATGTGGCTTCCCATGATACTATATAATATCCTATATTCATACCCAATAAAGTATCATTCTCTTTTTAATTTTTACCTTTATCTTGTTTATTATACTTCCCAGAAGTATATACTCAACAGTGATAGCACAGGTAGGTTATCTACACCTATGCAAATCAAAGGAAAAAATCCTCCCAAGAAAAGAATCCTGCAGATGGCACTCCCCATAGGCTGGAGAGACTACAAAGAAGAACAGGATGTCCCTACAGGATTTGTTGTCTTCAACAATCTCCTTATCCCTACCAAACAGTACAACCTCAATACTCTTGGAATTTTGAACCCACCTCCAACTCCAATCCCGCAAACAACTGAAATACCCAATATTGTATTCCAGCGCCTACACCCAGCAGATATTGGAACATTTGCAGGATTACACCAAGAAAATGCCAACCTTTGGATTCAAAGCACATAAACAAGTTTACAAAAGTGCGCTACCCCACAGACTCTGGGCCAGCAAAATTGCCCTACACATCATGGGGGCTGCCTCACACTTTGTAAGTGAATGGTTTGACCAACATCTTGACCACAGTGGAGACTGGGATATGTTGAAAGCTGCCTTCTTCAAAAATTTTGCCATAAAAGACTCTGAAGTGGTGATCATAAAAGAACTCAGAACTTTCAAAATGACAGGAACAATTGAGGACTACATTGCAGCATATGAAGGCATACATAACTGAGCTCACAACACCATTAACTTTGATGAAACCGGACTACAATTGGACTTCTACTATGGCCTCCCCACACACATTATATGTCAGTTTGATATGTCATGCTGTAAGAATCCCCAAGATCTATTCTTAGAGAGAAAACACACCACACAGAAGTCTGACAACCTACACACATAAAACAAAAAATGAGAGTCCCACAGCAAAGAAGGACCCTTGCCCAAACAGGAAAAACAACTGAGCCAATAACACCCATCCTCAAAACATGAATTGCACTGCTCAAGATAACCAAGCAAGCACTGAAGACACCAACAAGGATAGAAAAGCTCAGGGGAGTGCTTAGGCAAGTTGTCCACTCCTACTTTGCAAGACTTATACAGGGACCAAGACGTGGATACAATTACCATGATCCAAGTACCCTCCAGCAATCCTATACTGTTTGCTGCCCAAACCAGAAATAAACTACTCACTAATCCTTTCTACTTTTGAAGATATCAGGGCACAGCACTATTTGAAACTGGAGCAGACCAATCCCTTGTTGACAAAAAATTTCCAACCTCATGAAACTACCCACAGTCCAAAGTAACATCAAGAAAGTTATCATGGCAGATAATAGAATTACCCCAGTCACCAGAGAAGAGAACCCCTTCCACACCCAAATAGGATATGTACAAAATATGCTTAGTGGCCCAATCATATCAATCCACAAGTATGATGTTGTACTTGGTTTGGACTGGATGAGAAAGACCAAACCTCATATTGACTGTTATAGTGCTACCCTCACCATACAACAAGGCAAGTTGCACCACCATGTGTACCCAACTCATCTTGATACACTCATGAGAGACCATGTATTTGTAAAGGTTATGAAAACAGAAGAGGAAAAGGGCTCTAGCAAAATCAACTGGAACACTTGCACATATGAGATTATTTGCTTTAAAAATACAGAAACCACATATAAAATTGACCCAATCCAAGCACAGCTAGTCATATAATTCCCTTCAGTTTCCAAGAAACTTTACCAGGGCTACTGTAAAATTGGGGCATCCAATATGAAATCAACCTCAAAGAAAGTGTTCCAAAAGCACAACCTATTTACTGCCTAAAACCATAAGAAGACAACACCCTAAAGGCCTACCTAGACAAAGCACTTGAAAAAGGACTCATACGACCTTCTAAATCTCCTTTTGGTGTGGCTGTCTTTTTTTAGCAAAGAAAGATGAAGGACTCCAACTAGTCACAGAATACAGGGCACTCAACAATATCACAATTAAGAACAGGTATCACCTGTCCCTGATTAATGACCGTTTTGATGCCCTGGGGGGTCCCAAGTCTTCACAAAAATTGACTTGACAGCAGGTTATCACCAAATTTGCATCAAACCAGAGGACATACAAAAAACAGATTTCAGAACAAAGTAAGATTCTTTTGAATGTGTGGTCCAAGAATTTGGCATGACAAACGCCCCAAGCACCTTTGTAACCTTTATGAATGAGATCTTCAAGTAACACATTGGAAAAAGGGCCATCATCTACCTAGACAACATAATCATATACAGTACAACTGTAGAACAACACTGGAAAGATGTCCACCTGGTCCTATGCACCCTCAAAGATAACTAACTTATATTAAAACCCTCAGAATATGACTTCTTTTTGTCCAGACTCCCATTCCTAGGACACATTATCAGTAAGGACAGAATAAAACCAGACCCAGAAAAGATACAAGCCATAACCAACATGCCAGAACCATAAAATAAGAGTAATATTTGTACATTACTAGGCATGATAGCCTACATTAGAAAATTCATCCCAGACTGGGGAGCTCTGATAGCCCCCTGTCAGCCATTACAGGAAAACATCCAAGTTTGTCTGTACGCCGCTACAAGACCAACACTTTTTCCAACTAGAAGAATGAATGGTTAACGGCCCCATCTTACAATATCCAAACTGTGAAAGGATATACAAGTCAGAAACTGTTGCATCTAATTACACAATAGGAGGAGTAAACCAAATTCAAACTTCAGAAAAATATTTCCTCCCTGTAGCATATGAATCAAAAAGACTATCTGATGATGAACAACAATATCTGATACATGACAAAGAGCTGGTAGCTATTGTTCACTGTCTTATGAAGTGATAATGTTACCTGGAAGGTGCACAAATATTCAAAGTGCTAATCAACCACAAGTCATTGGTGTTATTCAAGAGTCAACAACATCTATCTAGATAACAAGATGAATGGATGAGTCTTATAAAAAGGTACCCTATGATAATTGAATATAAACCAGGCAAAGAGATTCTTACCACAGACGCCCTATCAAGGCTATACTGTAAACATATCCTATGCACTGATGGAGACCCCAATTGGCCCATGTTAATCATGAGGAATCTCCAAGAGGGGTTCTCACCTGGTAAACCAATGGACATCCAAGAGAAAGTCTTCAATAACAAACATCTGTTCAAAAATATATGGCACTCTACACCACATCTTACCAAGTAGAGATACAGTGCCATGTGTACTGTCAACACAAAATATTGACACAATTCTTTGCTATCATTGAGACTTGAGCCATACCAATAGCAGTAGTCTGCAGGAATATCTTAAGTCTTTCTACTGGTGGCCCAACATGTTAGACACCATCACAGAGGTTCTAGATCAATGCAAAGTCTGTGAAAAGTACGCCCACTCCAAGGCATCCCCAAGTCATTAATACCAGTGTCAATCATCCAACCTTTCAAGGTGTGGTCACTGGATATTGTGGGACCAATGTGTCAGGATTTACAATGCTTTACCCCTGGAAAGCTGGTCCCAAGGGCGGGATTTGAACCCTGAACCTGAATTCTTGCGGGCCGCCAGCCCCATGGACCAAGGGCCCACCTGCCCGCATTTTTCTGAGATTGAGTCTCTGCAAGCTGGAGCCCCTGCTAAGTCCCAAAGCCAGAAACCAGCGCATGTTCATTTATGATGGTGCCTGAGGAGGAGCTTATCAAATTTCCTAATGGAGGCAGAGAAATTTCTGCTGTGAACTTCATGAATTGGAAGTCCTCTCAGATGACCAATCAAATTCTTCTGCCAAGAGAAATCACAGGCTTTAGATCCAACCCTGTGACCACAGCTAAAAATCAAGTGACTAATTTTGACAGTCTGACCAATGAGAGAACACCCAGCCAAGGTGCCATTTTGCTGCTCCCACACCCAAGCCTCCTGGCCACCCACCCATATTTTTCACAATGTTTTGATGAAACCATCATGGGAATTACTAAGTTTGGAGGCGGGATTCTATATATGCCTATAGATTCTGCGCTCAACCCTTATTGCCATTTTTGAATAAAGGTTATGTTATTTTGGCTCACACAGCTATTGCCTTATTTTGTATTTGCTATCTATCAATTCAGTTCAAGATCTCCTAGCCCTCCTGCTCCACCACCTGCAGTTTTCTGTCCTCCTGGTGTACCATTTGGACCTGTCCATTTTACCAACTACCCTCTGAAGTCTGAATACAAGGACTACACCCTGGAAAAGATACTTGAATTTGATTCTTTGGCTCACATACAATCTGCAGTTAGATATAACCAACAAGGTCTGTGGATATTCTCAACACCCAAGTTATATAGAGGGAAATTCAACTATCTCCCTGCTTATGACTTTCTCATGGAACTGCCTGTGACCCCCAAACCTATGCCTGCTTCCTCACCCAACCTTCCAACCAACCACACTGGTAAGCTGTTTGGGATTGTGTACATCACCCTCACAGGTATGATTGACACTATAATCCTGGCCGCCGGCCCATGGTCCTGGGTGGGTAAATCAGTCTCCTACCTTTTTAAGTTAGCTCCTCTCTTGTGGTGGGCTTTGCCTGCAAAAAACCCAGCCCAAGTTACCCCTGAAAACAACGAGCCAGCCGCTCAAGACTGGATCCCTGACACAATGCCTGATAATAACAAAGGCAAAAAGTACATTATAACAGCTATCAACTATGCAACCAGGTGGTCTGTAGCAAAAGCTACAAAAGAACATAAAGGAAATGATGTGAGAAAATTTATTGGCAAAGAGATCATAGCTAAGTTTGGCAAACCTGACCTCCTGATCACAGACAGAGGAACTGAACTTAAAGCCATTGACACCAATATCCACCTTGCCAATAATGGAATAAAAAACACTATAGCCAGTCCCTATCACCCGCAAGCAAATGGAAGAGTAGAACAACTAAGCAGCTCCCTAGTAGAGGCCCTCAGTAAGTTATCTGCTAACAATCCATTAGCTTAGACTGACATGCTACCAACATCACTTATGATGTGCAGAACACAGTTTAACCGCAATACTGTAAAAGTCTGTATGAAATTGTCTATGGGCATAAGCCTGCTATTTTTAGCACTATCTCAGGACCACATTTACCTCTACCTAAGAAGGTACCGGATGACAACAACCCTGATGTACAGTGCTCCAGGAAGTACCAAGAGGACAAGGAAAAGAAAAAAGTGGAAAGAGAAGCAATCCAACTACAACTGATCCGCTTTTAAGTTAGGGATAAGATCTGGGTTGTTAACCACAACATGCACAAGTTGAATCCAGGATTACAAGGATCAGGCATTGTTATAGAAGTCAAGCACAACAATACTTAGCTCATCAAAGGTATTGGCACTCAAACAGAACTCAAACATATGCACCATGACCGCCTCTGCCTGTGCAAAGCAAGAACAGCACAAAATAACTCCTGGCTCCCTTTACCCAATACCAAACTGGATCAATACCAAGCCCAAATCCCCAACACTCTCAAGAAAATTCCTAAGTTTACACCTTCCAGCAACCCAGGGGGAAATGTCACAACATCTCCAATTACTCCCTCTCAGGAAACTAATTCCACAAGTGACTCACCAAATGATTCCCCAACTAATCATTAATTTGGTAGCACTGCTATCATTTGGCCATCTATTATGGGGATCAAAAATTTCAATTCCTAAGTAGAACACAACTTGGAGAAACCTTGTGACTTAAGAGGAACAATCACTTGAATAAGCCTCATGACTTCCATGATGTACATGAATAGTATTTGGCTTCCCATGATACCATATAATATCCTATATTCATATCTAATAAAGTATCATTCTCTTCTTAATCTTTCCTTTTATCTTGTTTATTAAACTTCCCAGAAGTATATACATGACACTTACCACATCAGGCATATGGGGCCTTAAGCACAAATATTTACCCCATCATCTCTCTCTTAACAACCCAGAAGAACAAAAAATAACAAGAATTATGAAAAGATACTCAGAAAGCAAGGATGATTCCAATGTGATTTTGACAACAACATAACACACTACAATGGGTTGTCAAGGTATATGAAAACAGAAATGATATGAAATATTATCAAATTAATAAAATCAGAGAAGATTTCATAACCACTTTTTTTATCAATGAATGTGTACAGAACTTCTTTACATAATAAACTCATATGAAGTCATATTGAAGAAAATAGTAGTTCAAATAGGAAGGGAGAATATTGCTGAAGTGGTGGCATATGAATTTGGGTGCAGCATACCAGGGCACACTAGAGATGCTCCAGTAGTTAATAAAATGAAGCACTGCTTTTTTAAATCCACCATATTGTCCACAGCCAAAAAATAGAAAGTAACACTCTCATTCAATTATAAAAAACTTGTATAAATCTTATAAAAGTTTCTTGGTTAATAAAAAATAAGCTTTGTTCATTCTTCAAGCTATATAAAAGCCAGCAATTTCATTTGAAATTTACCTAGGCATCTTGCTCCATTGCATAATTAAGAAAAACAAAATTTTAAAGAGATACATATTGTTCCAGTTCAACCTTTGTCAGATTGCATTAGAGAATCAGAAGATACTGCAGGAAAACAAGGTAGTGGAGCATATTTTTATAGACATATTTTTACTTGCTGCTTTATATGGCTACTACATCCTCCTTGAGAAGAACCTCCTAGTCAATTTGCTCATATTATTGCTATTTAAACCAAAAGTAGCCACCACAGGGATTATGAGTGCCACCCTACTTACTGTTGCAACTGAGTTTCCAGACTTGCCTGCTAATGCATCTTATGATACACAGGGGGTGCTCAATGAGTTGCCCCTTGACGTATTAACAACATGGATTAATCTGATGGCAATATCAAATGGCAGGTACTTCATCCTAATTAGGAGTGTTACTAATTTGACTTGCTGATCCCCGCACAAGTTATTCCTTGGCTTTTACCTTACAAGGAACTTCCCACTATGCCACCCCCTTGTGGCCTTGTGGCTTTCCCCATATGGTATATTAATCATAATACTCTACAATAAACAATACCTTATTCATATTAATCTGTCATTTCTATTGGACTGTTGTCTTCCCCAATTCCAAATACTGAATCCTCATTGGTTCAGTTGCAACAGTGGTAGCAGCAGTAGGTTGACAACCTACCTAAAACAAAATTCCCCCAAAGAAAGGACAGAGTACAGGCTGTATGGCTACTCCCCAACAAGAAACCTTCCTGCCAATCCCCAAGGGGGACATCCTCAATGGGTATGTCATCTATCAAGAACAGCTAGTCCTCACAAGTGTGTACAATTGGCTCTGCCTTGAGCAGCGTGACGCCAGCATCACCCTGCCACAGTCAGACCTGTCCCAACGCATGCTCAACCTTCAGCTAGAATCCTTTGCAGGGGGCATCAAGGGAGCTGACATTGTCAGTTGGCTCCAATCTACTGAAACCCGCCTCCATATCTGTCAGGTTCCTGATCCCATGTGGGTCGCCACATTGTCTGGTTGCCTCACGGGGCCTGCTGCTGTGTGGTTCATCAACTGGGCCAGCCAGGAACTTGACGTTACCTGGGCGGCATTCCAAGATGCTGCCAAGTCCTGCTACAGCAAAACCTTCTCCCCCATTGTTGTGGGGACTCCTCTTCTAGAAATCAAACAAACTGGGTCCGTTCCTGAGTACCTTGCCGCCTGGCAACAAGCTCTTGCTGCCGCCCCCAAAGCCATGACTAACGGAAATGAAATGCTACTCACTCTCATCATCAATGGGTTAAAACCCCATATCTGCAAGTGGGTCCCCGTAGGTTGCTGCACCTCCATTCATGACTGCTACAAGGCCATTGTGGAGGCTAAAAACCAGGCCTCAATGGGCTTCCACCGTACCAGTGAAGCTCCATCCCAACCATGTACAACACCTGGAAATGGCCACAATCAAGTGGGCTGCCACCAGCCCCGTCAGCAGGATAATGGGACTAAACGCCCCCGCAAGGGGGAAGCTCCAGCTTGCGCAGATTGAGGATTTGGGAAAATTCTGTGGGTTGTAGCAACAAGAGACCCTGCAACCCCGCCTAATCCATCTTCTTAATCCTTGCTTGCAAAGAACCCCTGTGACTACAATATCCATGAAGTCAAAACCCTGGACAACTTCCAAGTTCACAGTGACAACCCCGTATTGCAAGCAAGTCACTCCTCAAATAAAGTAACACACTTATCCTATCCCTTTTGTTTCTGTGGGAACACCCACAAATTACTGATAGATACCGGGACCAACCACACTATGGTGGACCAGGCGTTTGCTGACTCTCAACAACTGGACTGAGTGCCCAGCAGGTTCAAGGCAGTACAAGTGGCTGACTCCTGCAGAGTTGCAATCACCCACAAGACAGTGCCCTTCTCTGTAAGAATGGGGAACATCCAGGTTAAGCTCTCTGGGCTAATCATGGCCAGGCTCAGCCACAACGTAATTGCTGGCCTCAACTGGCTTTGGCACAACCGTCCCTACATTGATTGGGATACCTCTGTCATCAACCTCAATAGAAATGGGATGGGATTCCAGATCTACCCTGTGGAAATGAGCAAGTTACTCCACAATACTGTGTTTTTTAGGATAACAGAGACAGGATTGTACAACTTCAAGGGGCAAAAAATAGACTTCAACCAATGTTCAGTCAAAGTTATCCGCGCTGAACCATCTGCTGTCCCTCCCTTGACCACTTCACCACCACCAGCGCTTGCTGCACTCCTCAAGGAGTACAAGGACATGTTCAGTGAGACACTTGAACAACTAACTCCCCCGGGAGATCCAGCATGCTGTGAAACTTCAAGGATTGTTACCTAAAGCACAACCATTATACCATCTTACACCAAAGGAAGATGAGACCCTCCATCATCAACTTGTGGACGCCCTTGGTAAGGGCTTCATTTGCCCCTTGCTCTCTCCATACGGAGAAGCTGTCTTCTTTGTAGCCAAGAAGGATGGGTCCCTTTGCTTGGTCACAGACTACTGCGCCATAAATGAGGTGACAGTTAAGAATAAGTACCCCCTGCCGCTGATTGACGGCCTGTTTGATACACTTGTAGGTGCAAAGATCTTTAGCAAGATTGATCTCACTGCAGGGTACAACCAGGTCTGCATTGCACCAGGGGATGAGGCAAAAACTGCCTTCTGCACGTGCTACAGGTTGTTTGAGTGTCATGTCATGAACTTTGGAATGACAATGCTCCTTCCACCTTTGCCATGTTGATGAACAAAGCATTTGAGGACCTGATTAGAAAATGTGTTGTTGTGTACCTTTACAAAACTACTGTCTTCAGTCAAGATCAAACACACACCTCCAACACCTCCGTAAAATCCTTGACACCCTTCAGAAAAACCAGCTAAAAGCTAAACCCTCCAAATACAAGTTCCTCAAGTTAGAGCTGTTATTCCTTGGGCACACCATCTCTGCCCAAGGGATAAAGCCCAACCCTGCCAAAATCAAGGCAATCACCAGCATGCTGCCCCCCATTGATGTGGGCCAGGTGCAGACATTCTTAGGCATGGTTGCCTACGTGCACAAGTTCATTCCCAATTGCAGAGAACTGATTGCACCTCTCACTGAGCTCCTCAACACTAAACAGCGCTTCCATTGGACCCCTGTCAGAGATTGAGCCTGCAAAATGTTGAAACAAAGACTCACAACAGCACCAGTACTGTAGTTCCCCAATCAAAACTGTCAGTACAAACTCAAGACCAATGCCTCTGACAGAGCCATAGGGGGAGTGCTAAGGGTAGAAACTGACAATGGCGTCTTCCTCCCCATGGTGTATGAGTCCAGAAAACTTACTGACTTGGAACAACACTATTTTATTCATAGTAAAGAATTGGCAGCAATTTGTACTGCGTTGAGAAGTGGCGTTGTTACCTGGGAGGTGCTATCTTCCCACTCCGCATTCTGACAGACCACAAGTCACTTCAGTACTTCAACATGCAGTCCCACTTGACACGCCACCAAGCAGGATGGGTTGAGCGTCTATCCCCTTGCCAGTTGCCATCAAGTACAAGCCTGGGAAAGAACTTGTCACAGCTGACGCCCTTTTGCAACTCTACGTAGCGTCCATCACTGGGGACAAAGGTTTGGATACAGATTGGCTATGCTCTATCTCTGCCCTGAGGCAACTTACTACAAAGGCCTTAACTTGGTAACCATCTCCAAGCTGAAGGACAACAAAAGTCAGTTCACCACTGATGCTGGTAACGTCTGCTGCCAGGAAGAGATGGTGAGAAGACGCCTTACATTCCCACCACGCAACAAGGTGACACAATATTGCACTGTCACCAAACCCTGGGTCACATCAGAGGGTGTAACCTCTTTGAGATCATGAAACAAAAGGTTTGGTGGCCGCACATGCGTCAAGACATCTTGGACCTCCTTGAAACGTGCATGCTGTGCGAAAAGAATACATCCAAACCTGCACCCCCAAGTCTGTCCTGACCATCAAGGCCATGGAACCATTTGAGCAGTGGGCCCTTGAAATTGTGGGGGCACTCCCTAAAGACAGACTGGGGAAGAAGTACATTATCACTGCCATTGACTACTTCACTTGCTGGCCAGTGGCCTGGGCAACAACTAACCACATTGCCACCACCATCACCCGCTTCATTGGCAAGGAAATTGTGGCCTGCTTTGTACAATCCAAACATCTCATTACAGATGGAGGCCCCAAACTTGTTAGACATGTCATGAAGGCATACTGCGCCAAGAACACACTCCAACATATAGTTACGACCCCCTACCATCCTTAAGCTAATGGTCATGTAGAATGGTTAAATGACTCCCTGGTTCAGCTGATTGCCAAGCTCTCACAAGAGCACCCCAACACCACATGGACTGAACACCTGTCCACTGCTCTACTTATCCTACAAGCGAGAATCAATAGAGGCACAGGGTTCAGCCCCAGCACCCTGGCCTTTGGGACGCCTGACAGTCTGGTAGGATTTGAACAAGGAAAGCTACAGTCCTGGGTTCCTGACAAGCCTCCCCTTGTAACAACCCCATCCCTAGATCAATGGCGTGCCAAAGCCTGGGAAATTGAGCACAAGCAAATTTAAGGAGGGACAAAGCACCTCAAATCCAGATACGCCATAGGTGACCCCATCTAAACCCTCAACCCCAATTCTGCTTAGTTGGAGCCCAACCACCTAGGGCTCTTCAAGATAGCCGCTGTCTATGACAATCATACCTATCAACTCAAAGACACCCAAGGGAATACCAAGAAGAATCACAATGATTGCTTGCGCCCCTGCTGCGCTATCCCCACACAGAGGCTGTTAGTGCAGACCTTCCAAGACCTCCCACAGACTCCGGTCTTGGTGTCTGACAACAAGCAGGGGGCAAGGGGGGTGTTGCATCCAAGTTTCCAGACTTGCCTGCTAACGTATCTTACAATACACAGGGGGTGCTTGATGAGTTGCCCCTTGACGTATCTAAAGACATGGATTAATCTGATGACAATATCAAATGGCAAGTACTTCATCCTAACTAGGAGTGTTACCAATTTGACTTGCTGATCCCTGCATAAGTTATTCCTTGGCTTTAAACCTTACATGGAACTTCCCACTATGCCACCCCCTTGTGGCCTTGTGGCTTTCCCCATATGGTATATTAATCATAATACTCTACAATAAACAATACCTTATTCTTATTAATCTGTCCTTTCTATTAGATTCTTGTCTTTCCCAATTCCAAATACTGAATCCTCATTGGTTCAGTTGCAACATTAAAATTGGCACAATAATAACCATCACATCTAGAAGAGCACATGGGCTAAATTAAAAGGTCTCACAAAAGAAGATAGTACAAGGTACACTATGCTATCATAATAAATAAAACTTTTATATATACAGTAGTTTTCACAGCTATGATGCTAAGAAAAAAACTCAGATTTAAACAAAATGGACTCAGATTTAAGCAAAAATTAATTATCAGTGTAAAATATACCCTATTTTAACAGGGGTTTTGGGTGTTAATAGAAAAAATGGCTCAACACAACAACACCAAAATTTGAAAAATATATATTCAAAATAAGCACAAATTACATGAGTAAAAATGGTTTGAGTTGACCTTTTGTGTGCATATGTTTGTTATTTAAATTGGTGACAAAAACACACTGCTTGGTGAGGCATTCTCCAGAATTAACTCATACAAAATGGAACATCTTCCATGCTAACTTTTCAAAAAGTGTTTTTGCTTTATCTTTTATAATTTCAATTAAAAGTTCAAAATAAAAATAAAACATTGATTATATTATCAGTGTCAATTATTTAGTCAAGAAAGAATAATCTTTAATATTTAAAATAAGAAAAATATTTTTGAGAATTGTCAACATGGAGGATGTTACATGCTGTATGAGTAAATTCTGGAGGTTGCCCTTGGTGAGTCAAAACTCAATCCAAAAAAAACACTATAGCAACTCAAATAGTAAAAATACTCAGTTGTTGTATGGAATGAGTAGCAAACACTAATGATACATAGCTATCTAAAATAAAACACATGATCTGAAAAAATATAAAAAACATTTTTCTGGGTGTTTAAATATGGCTTAAAATATAGAGAAAATGAGTAGAAATTATTTTGGTGATTATAAAATAAGCTTTTTAAAACTAAAAAACAACTAACTAAGAAATAAAAATTCTATAAACAGGCAGTCAGGTGATGTGTATTATAATTAATTAGTCAATCATATTCAGATAAAAAGCAAAATTTAAAACCAGGATATAACTTAATTGGGCTTGATTTAGTATTTTATAGTAAAATGGAAGGAACACAGCAACAGAGTTACAATGCAGCCAGTGTGCTCTGTAGTTGGGGGTGTTTCTGCGGATCAAAAAACTGTGTAAGTGAAATATAAGTGCAAACTCAGGAGAAGACAGAAGAGAAAAAAGATACTAGTGAGGATGCACAGACACAACAACCAGTTAAAGATGCACAAGTTAGTAGGGCACAGAGTATAAATCCAAGGGTGCTAAAGCTATCTAGAAAGGCCTCCAAACTTTTCACTCCTAAATAGTGAATAACAAGGAAGTTAAGCTCACTTCTTTGGTGTTTGAGCCTGTTTAACGTCAGGAGTCAGTCCCAATAAGCATGATGCAAAATAATTAACCAGTGCTTGACAATAGCTATGAGCCCTATACAAGAAATAATGTCCAGTGCAATACAAAGATCCTGAGCTTTATAGAACTTTGAAGGAACAGCATGTGTTAAAAAATGCACAAACTTCTACAACTAGGTACCTATGCCTTGTGTGTCAGTCACTGTACAGAATACTAATTCAACCTTACCCAAAAATTCAACTTAGAAGGTTGTTTCTGACTTAAAAAGCCTTATTCTTATCTAGTTGATACAGGATACTAATGACCTCAAGAAGGTTGCAGGTCTTATTGGAGTGAATACAAATTTTGTCAACAAACTATACAATCAGTTTCTTAACACCAGTCAAATACTCCAAATGGAGAGACCTAAGCGCTTGTCAACTATGCTCACTAAGGAGAAAAAATTGGGCCATATGTAAGTGGATTAACCAAGACTGACATATTAAACTTGAAAATATAAAGTCTATGGTCAAATTATGAAATTTCAGCTTTAATTTTTTTCTATTATGTGGTTAGGGGATGTAGTTTTCAAAGAAAAAAGTTGGAGTCTCTTCCAATAAAAAACAGCCCTGCTAATATGAAGACCCAGAAAAAGTACACAGATCTGTAAAAAGCTCTCAAGGACAAAGGGATAACCAAATTTTTTAATATTAAAAAATAGAGTTTGTGTTGTCTATAAATAATTCATATGACTATGTCCCCAGATGTGCCAAAGACAGAGTATCTTAGTGTGTGTCAGTCTTTATCACTACCTATTATATGATGGCACACCTCATTCTAAAAGGGATTGAGCTATATCAAATGATCAAGGAATCTCATAATAATAGGATTTCCTATCATTTCTTGATGTGTTCTGGGAGCACCTCAGGCGCACAAGGCTGGTGTTTGCCAATTAATTGTATTGGATAATGTTGGACTTCAAAGAATGGTACATATTCATGAAGAATTTCTGATGATTAAGACAGACACAGAAATCATGCAATAGTGATTAACTACAGTGTTAATATTCCTCTTATTTATTCCTGTATATTTCCTCTTCCTAAAACCAATTGAAGAGGTCTTTGAGTGGCTCAAGAAAGTTATCAAGTATGGAACTTCAACTAGGACCAAAGCCCTGTTTGATTTGATGCAGGTTGATGTCAGGAATCCCTCTCCAATTATTCCTGACATTACTGGTGTGATTAAGCCTTTGGACAATTTAGAGACTGGGTCTTTATTTTGATCTATTAGTGATACAAATAAGAGATTATTAGTATGTGATAATTGTTGCAACCAAGTTTCCCTCCTTGCCTGCTAATGTATCTTACAATACACAGGGGGCGCTCAAGGAGCCGCCCCTTGACGTACCTAATGGCATGGATCAATCCAAGGGCAATATCAAACTGTGGGTACTTACTCCTAATTAGGAGTGTTACCAATCTGACCTGCTGATCCCCTCACAATTTATTCCTTGGCTTCAAACCTTACATGGAACATGCCACTATGCCACCCCTGTGTGGCTTTCCCCATATTGTATATTAATCACAATATTCTACAATAAACAATACCTCATTCTATTCATTCCTGTCCTTTCTATTGGACTGTTGTCTTCCCCAATCAAATACTGAACTCTAATTGGTTCAGTTGTAACATAATCTTTTGTTTTTACCTGTATGCTCAGGACCAAAAGAATTAAATTCAGATCAGCTTTCAGAAACAGGGATCAAACCTGGGTCTTTCAGGACAAGCACCAGACATCATAATTATTTTAACCATATGGATTTAAGTTTGAATTGGCAGTTACCTTCAAAAAATTACATTAGCCAATCAGAAGCAATTCTTTTACCTTTAAATTGCAATTTAACATTAATTAATGTTAAACCAGTGTTAATTAAGTCAGGGGCCATATTTCCTGTCTCCATTCTCACTGTTGGCTCCATTGTTGCCCCTAGTGCTGATCCCAGAAAATGTGGGATCAGTTGCTGATGCTCCCAAGCTGTTTGAAGAGCACTTGGGGCGCATGAAAGGGAAATCAACTATTTAAAAAATATTTTTTAATTTGGGACAACTCACAGCCTGTTGACTCTTAAGTTCATCCCCAAACTCCCCAAATTCCTCACAGGCAACAGTATTTCTCTTCCTAGAACTCTATATAAGTGTTGTGAATTCAAATTCACTAGAAGTTACAATTAGCCTAGTGAATGGTGCTTTGAAAAACAACTCATGCAAAAGACTTAGCCTTTTCTTTTTACTTGCTGAGTTCTCTTTACCCAAACATGGGTTTACATCAATAACTGAGCTTTTAAAGATCCCTACCTGCCTCTTTCCACTTGGGGTACCTCCACTTAGGCTATTAGGATCAAACCTTTGGGTATAAATTTGAATGAAATTTCCTCCAATAAAATAAGTTCATTTTTGCTCATTAATTTTGACATTGAATCTTTAGCGCTCATCTTCTTTTTGCTAAGAAGATATCTATTAATAATACTCAGATTAAACAGGATTAAAGCCAGAACTACAAGTCTACTGTATTTAATAATTTTACCTTAGTTCTTTATTATGTCAAATTATGAAGTGCAATTTGATATATAAGCTTAATTTATTATAGAAAAAAGTGAGCGTCAATGGTGTAAGCTTCTGAAGAAAGCCATTATGAAGGCAAAAACTTTGGGAAAGTACACTATAAGAAGGAGGCTAGCTAGAAAGTTACAGGGTCTTTTGGTTGCAAGCAGGAGCTTAGTTGAGCTCTGTATTTGCATCTTAATAATTACATGTCTGGTTGATTTATAGTGACCAGATGCCTTCTAAGGAGTTAAGAACTCCTTTCTGAAGGAGTAGCTGGTCAAAAGAACTCTAAAACAGTAACAAATCAGAAGGCTTCTGATAAGGAGCGCCTTTTTGGGGAAGCTTCAAATATGGAATTAAGAAAGAAGAGAAGTATATTTTATTGGATAATACTTTAGACTTATATAGACTTGACTGTGGTGGGGATTTAGTTGGATCAAACCTAGGAGTTGGTCATGTGCTAGATGGGTTTGAGCCACTGGATACTTGGACAGTCAGGTGATATTGCTTGGTTACCATTCTTAGTATGTCAAACAGTAAATTGGAAGGGAACTAAATCAGGCAATGGCTGGATGTTAAGTAGGTTGGCAGTAGCCATAATGTTTGTACATCCAGACCCTTGACACCCCCCTTAAGGGGTTACTCTGGTACATCAGGAGGGGGCTTTGTCTTGACAACTGTCGCCTGATGTTCCTGGAGTTGTTTGCTAGTTGGTACCAGTTGGGTCAAGTGTTCTCCTTTGCTAAGGCAGAGACAGGCTCTGTGGTATTTCTTGACAACAGGGTTTTTGGCACCTTTGAATTTCACTAGATAGGTGTTTCTTCCTGGTCTGTACTTGATGATTATTCCTGGTCCTCTGTTTACTGAGTCTAGCTTCTTTCTGTTTCCAGCCAGGACCCAGACAGGGGAGTTGATGGGGAGTGGTTCCTCTGTAGAGGTTACCTTTTGTGTCTTAAGCCTCTTCATTTCAGCAATTATAGCTTTGAGGCAGATGTGTTGTAGGTTTGGTGCTTGCTCTACTGTGGGGGTGTTTCCCCGGGGGGATCTTTATGTAGGGCTGTTTGATGCAGATGATTATTTCCAGTTTGTACCTGTAGATTATCTCAAATGGTGAATATCATGTCCCTTGGTTGGTGTGGACTTGGGATACTAACAATGCATTTTTCACGTATAGTGGCCATGTGTCTTTGGCTTTGCCACCCATTATTTTCTCTAGGGTCCTGATAAGGCTGCTGTTTAGGCGTTCCACTCTACCGTTGGCCTGTGGCCTGTATGGAGAGGTTGTGGAGTGTTTAATGTTTTTGGATTTCAAATTGTCATTAACTATGTGACCTGATAACTCTGTTGCTCCATCAGTTATGATGTAGTCTGGAGTGCCATAGTTGGCTATGATTGCTTTGTTAATGAAAGGTTGATGGTTTCTTCTTTGTGGTCCTTTGTTGCCCAGGAGATGGGCCAGCGTGTGGAAAAGTCAATAGCTACAATTAAGAAACATTTATTTGTCTTTGTTTCTGGGAAGGGCCCCACTACATCTAGCCCCCAAACCTTAAATGGTTCAGGGTCTGGTACTGGGTTGACTGTTGGCTGAGGAGCCTTTTTACTGGTGTGTTTCTTGCACACTGTGCACTTTTTTTGGAACTTCAACTATATCCTGCTTGAGGTTGGGCCACCATACTATTTATTTTAGTGTGAGGTATAGGTTGTTAGCCTTTGTATGTCCTAGTAGGCGGTGATGTCTTAATATGATGTCAACTCTTTGTTCAAGTGGAATGTACAGGATATGTTTGTCATTAATAATTTGGTATACTGCGCTATTTGATACATGGAAGTACTTTTTGTTTCTTACTAATGTATTGTGGGTCAGTTGATATGTTGGGGAGTCTTTCCTTTTGGTTTTATACTCAGTGTTGTACAAGTCTGGCCAGTCAGGGTCCAGGTGGCCAGGGTGATCCTCTCTAGGCTGACATAGTCTAGAGAGAGCAACAGCTGTGACCAGCTCTGCCCCCTTTTTGTACTGCATGTCAAGGTTAAGCTGTTCCAGCAAGGACATCCATTTGGCTTGCCATTGTGCGAGTGTGTTCTGAGTTTTGAAATAGATTAATGATTTATGGTCAGTTAGTACTCAGACGTTTAAATGTCCTTCTAAGTAACATCTCCATTTCTTGCAAGTGTGGTATATTGCTAGCAATTCCTTATTGTGGATTGGGTATCTCTGCTCAGTATTGGTTAGTTTTCTGCTTTTTTAACATACTGGCAGGAAGGCTTGCTTCCCTGGCTGGCAGATGTGCAGGACTGTGCCAATGGCGGTGTTACTGGCATCTGACTCAAGCTTGTAGAACCTGTTATTGTTAAGGTATTGCAAGATTGGTGCTTCAATCAGAGCTTGTTTTAACAAATGGGAATTCATGTCACATTCTGGAGTCCAGATGGATTTCTTTTTGGCATTACCCTTGGTTAAGTCATTGATTGATGCAGTTAGCTTTCTGCAGTCTTTGATGTATTTCCTTAGGTAAGCTACCATACCAAGAAAGCATCTAACTTGTTTTGTAGAGATGGGGCGTTGCATGTTATTTATGGCTTTAATTTTGTCTGGATCTGCTTTGATGCCACCGTCAGAGACAATGTGGCCCAAGAACAGGAGTTCCTTTTTCATAAATTGGCACTTAATTGGTTTTGCGTAAATTTTGTTCTTTGCAAGTCAATCAAGTGTCTTACAGACATGCATGAGGTGTTCCTCTTTGGTTTTTGAGAATATGATGATATTTTCAAGGTAGCATAATGTATTTGAGAGACCGTTTAGTGCTTGGTTTATCATGGTGACAAACGTTGCGGGAGCGTTGGTTATCCCAAAGTTCATTACTCTACATTCAAAGGATCCAAATTGTGTACAGAACACAGTTTTTGGTATGTCCTTTTCATTTACTTCAACTTGGTTGTACCCTGAGGTGAGGTCAATTTTGGAGAAAAATTTGGCACCTGAGAGTCTTGCAAACAGATCCTCTATAAGTGGAAGAGGGTATTTATTCTTTACTGCAATTGCATTGAGAGCTCTATAGTCAGTTACTAGACGTAGAGTGCCTTCCTTTTTCTTTACAAAGAATACTGCTGCCCCCATGGGGATTCAGACGGGTAGATGAAGCCTTTTGCTAGATTGTCCTCAATGTGTGTTTTGAGGGTTTGGGTCTCCATGGGAGAGATTCTGTAGAGGGGTGCAGGTTTGGGCATGGCTTTGCATGAGTTAATGCCATGTTTGACCTCCTGTTCAGGGGGTAGCTTGGTGAGTTCCTCTTTGAATACATGAGTGTATTCATTTAGGAGTGCTGCAAGTTCTGGGCATTGAATCTTTTGTGTTTTGCATATTATTGAACTCAGTGTACCTCATTATGTGGAGGATATTATCTTTGGTTAGATGTTCTGAGTCATCTTGGTTTATGACCTGGACAAATACTGTGTCTCTTGGAATGAGGTCATTGGGTTCTTTGAGGATGTTAAAATTGACTCTGTTGCGTTTGATGGTCATGGTTTTTGTTTTCCAACATACGCTGGGATTCACTTGGGTGAACCAGTCCATGCCTGCTACAATGTTGTAGTTTATATTGTTCATGACGAGTCCTTTGATGGATTTTTGTATGCCTTGGAGGTCAATTCTGAAGGGAGTTGTTTCACCTTCAAGTAGAACCTTTGATTTGTCTGCCATTCTGGCATATTTGAAGCTGGATTTTACAACTGGTATTTTGTGCTTGGTTACAAATGGTTTGCTAACCATGGTGTGTTGTGCACCAGAGTCAAATAAAATTTTATTTGTATGAGATTTGTAAGGGCATAGATAGACAAGAAGTTGTGAGCAATCTTTAATTTTTATGTTCATAAAAATGGGGGATTGTAGGACACGTGGGATGTGAGCAGCAAAGTTTGTGCCTTGGTACAGTTTCTTGTCAAGTTGGGTGAGACAGGGGCACTTAAGCCTGTTCCCCCTCCTCTTTTTCCTGTTCCTCTGTTTTAGACCTTCAAGTTCAGAGAATGTGGGGTCAGATTGATAGCAAGTTGCTACTTCAGCTTTGTTAACTTTGGCAGTGTCCTCTTTCTTGGGACGGGAGTGGTTTACACTTTGGCTGCAATTGACATTATTGCAATTGGAGTTGCCCTTGTTATGGTTAGTATTTTGGCGTTTATTGTCATTGGCATTTTATCTGCCATTGCCATTTGAGGCGCGGTTGCCGTTGCGTGCAGCATATTCCATGTTGGTGCGTTTTTCAGCACTCTTGGCTTCTGCAATGAGCGCGGTTATGGAGGTGTTTGACTCTGGGCAGATGAGGGCAGCAACAGAGGGTTTCATTCTGTTGATGAATGAGGCTCTGGTATGTACGTTGTCAGCTTGAGCTGGTTTTTGGATTTTGCAACATATTTCCATGAATTTGTTGGTGTAAGCTGCAATAGTGGTCTTCTGAGGAAGGTCACTGAGCTGTATTACAATGTCTTGGACGAATTCAGTGACACAGAAATTGTAGGTGATGTCTGCTTTGAACTCTTCCCAGTTGTCAAGCTGGTTGTCAGTTTGTGAGCCAACCCAGGTGGCAAACCAGTTAGCTGCAGCCTTGTACAGGCTCTTGCTGGCTTCCTGGACCCATTTCTCATGGGGAATGCAGCTGGCGCAGAGTTTGATGGCTGTGTGGTCTAGCCAGTTGATGACGTTTTCTTTGTTTTTACCAAAGAACTTGCCAATACCAATGTATTTGGTGTTGGTAACTTCACCTGTGATAGATGGTATTGCGTTTGTTTGTGGTTGAAGAGAGCAACTGTATTGAATAATCTTGGCGCATGCTTTGGGCATGACCAGACCTTTGAATACAGTGCATCCACTAGGTATATCCTTGTTGATGTTGTGGGAGCAGAAGTACGTTTTTCAGGTATCCTGGGATGTGGCCTGGTTGAGTACGTGCGCAAAGGTGGGCGGGCTTTGATCAGTCATTTTCTCTCTTGTGGGCATGGTCAAAAAACCATAGCTGCTACCAGTGATAAGGAGCACCTTTTTGAGGAAGCTTCAAATATGGAATTAAGAAAGAAGAGAAGTATATTTTATTGGATAAAACTTTAGACTTATATAGACTTGACTGTGGCGGGGATTTAGTTGGATCAAACCTAGGAGTTGATCATGTGCTAGATGGGTTTGAGCCACTGGATACTTGGACGGTCAGGTGATATTGCTTGGTTACCATTCTTAGTATGTCAAACAGGATATTAGAAGGGAACTAAATCAGGCAATGGCTGGATGTTAAGTAGGTTGGCAGTAGCCAGAATGCTTGTACATCCAGATCCTTGACACTTCTAAGGGGATCTTCCTGCTATTAACAAAGACTATCTCAACTCCTATTCTCATTTTTTGTGACAAAGAACTTTCCTAGTGATAATGATTTTGGAGCTAGTAAAGAGGATCAGAAAAGACAGAACTTTATTCTCTTACCTCATAGAAAACCCCTGGGAAAGGAATGAGTAACAAGGTGAAAATAATCATGAGAACTGGGATATTTTTGTACTGAATATTATCAGACAAACAGCCCCCTAGATGGTGGATCTTCTTTATTAGTCTATTAATAGCTGAAAAATATGTTTTTCCCTGTTTATCAATTGCTAATGATGATTAAGGCATGGTGAGTCCCTTCTGGGGTGTTTAGATAATTCACTTTTTTCCTTTTCATAGAACAAGTATCTCTGAGGATGAAGTCCCAACCCAGAAAGTCTCTGGCTTTGACCCAAAACACAGCTTAGTGATCTCCTAGGAGAAGGTTTGCCACAGCTGCCTTTGACTGACATTCTGGGGAAGTAGCAGGGGGAAGTGCTTGGGGATTTTGAACTACTCATACAGATCAAATATTTTGTTGATGGCCACTGGCCTTGGACTTCTTTGAGTAGTCCTTGGACTCCTCCTGATAATAAGGGGAAGGGGAGGGAGAAGAGTCACCAGGGGGAGAAGGGTTGGGTTCCTTGAGTCTTACTTAGAGGCTTTTTTCATATTAACAGAAGTATTATCTTTAGCAGCCTTTCTTTTCTTAGCACAGTGATCCTTTGAGAGATCAGAGTTGGCCTCAGACTGATAATATGAATGATTGATAATATTATTGTTGGTTTTATGGCGGAAAGATTGATGACAGATAATGATAAGAAAGAGAGGATGAAAAAGTAATATTCTTGGGCTTAGTGGCTTTCTTTTCACGCTTGGGGGTGGTAGCAGTGGTCTTCAAGCCAGTGGAGGTAGAGAACTGAGTCTTATTGAGTTGTTTTTTATCTTGGCTAAAAATAAAGGTTAGTTTTATAAAAATAAAAATGTAGATAAAAAAGCATAATTAATTAAAGCAAAGCAAAATATAAAAGTAAAAAGTATACACAAAAAGTTTATTAGTATTAAAAGACAATAAAAATCAAAGAAAAGCAAAATAGAAATGAAAGATATATAAAGTTCAATAACATATAAAATATGTGATATTTGATGGAGTCTCAAAGATGCTAGGTTCAGCATAACATTTTAGGGCTAAATTAATGAGTTTTTTAAATAACATTAAATGAAAAAGGACAGTGGGAGAAGTAGGGAGATTAATAAAACATATTTGCAAAAAAATAAGTTTATTATGTGGAATTTTTTATTATGGGTCAAACACACAAAAGTTAGTAAATTGACAAGTTTGGCACTGTCAACCAGCTGAAAAATCCTTAATTCTCACTGTGACTTTCCCAAAGTCAACCAAAAATAAAATTAATATATTTTTTACATATAAAACTTGCTTAATTTAAAAAAGGTTTAAAAGTTAACCCAGAAGCAAGGAAATTTCATGTGCCCAAAAAATAAAAAATAAAACATAAGCTAAAAAATTAAATGAGTGGGAATATTTTCTTTAGTTGTAATAGTACAAAGGGGGAGTTGAGAGTGGGTTATTTACCATAGTGAGTGTTAAAATGTTAAGAAGCTCTCTGTACTAGTCACCCTGATAAGGTGTAAATTTGGTGGGTATGAACCAACAAACATAGTACAGCACTTAGTAATTTAAGCTTCAATCTGAGACTTTAATTTGTTAAATGTAAAACTGCATATGTGGCAAGTGGATAGTGTTGAACAGGAGGGAGTTGACTTCTTGTTTTTTTATAAATCACATACACAATCTATTAATAAATCAGGCTTAATTTATGTGGCAACAATTGATCTAGTGTTACAATTAAGATCCCATCCCAATCCCGCCAATGTATCTTACAATACACAGGGGCTGTGACATATGACAGTCACTGTTGAGTATTTAGCCAAATAAATACTCTGAAATATAAATTTGTTCTGTTTTTGATGTTTATTTCATGTAGATAGGTTTGAATGGAATTCTTCAAATAAAGATTCCTGGAAAATTAGTATCTATATTTAATAAAAGAACATAAGGCAAGATTGGCCAAATCAATCTTGGAGACTAGGCATCTCAAAAACAGTTTAATTAACTGGGAAGGTTAGTTGGGAAAAATAGATGAGAATATAATTAATGAGGACTTAACCAAAATTTTTGATACAGTCAAGACAATTAAACAATATAATTAAGGTTAACCATAAGTAAACCCCAAATTTGGGTTAAAAATGCCGTTTTGGCAAGTTTATTAGGTTAGAATTGCCACCCAATTGATTTTTAAAAGTGCTGTAATGGCGCCTGGTTGGAGTTTAAAAGAGTTTTAACAGGGTTTAATGCAAAAAGCCATTAAATGCAACAATAACTGAATAAAGGTAGTGATGCCTAGGGATTTAGGTTTGATCAGCTGGTTTCCAGTTGGAACGTTGATAGCAGAGTTTTGGAATGTGTATATTTCACAGGGTTTTGGTGCTGGGAGCTGAGGAAGATCCATGCTAAATTGATACATTGAGATGAATGGGGTCAGGTGAGTCCTTCTCATTGTAGGTTAATTCTCATAGGCTGAGAATTACAGGGTATCTTTTTAGGTAAAGATCTAGGTTTAAATGACTCAAATGTCATAGACCACAAGTATAAATCATGGTCTGATTCAGGAATCAGAGGGGTTTTAAGCCAAATATACCCCAAATGATATATAAGCAAAAACAGCTAAATTTTAATAAAGATATATTATCAATTTTGACGCTTTTCTCTCAATTATTTTTCAATTATTATGTCTTCTTTGTTATTTTTTTGTTGCAACTGAACCAATGAGGATTCAGTATTTGGAATTGGGGAAGACAACAGTCCAATAGAAAGGACAGAATAATAAGAATAATGTATTGTTTATTGTAGAGTATTGTGAATAATATATCATATGGGGAAAGCCACAAGGCCACAAGGGGTGGCATAGTGGGAAGTTCCATGTAAGGCTCAAAGCTGAGGAATAGCTTGTGTGGGGATCAGCAAGTTGAATGTGTAACACTCCTAATTAGGATGAAGCACCCACCATTTGATATTGCCATCAGATTAATCCATGTTGTTAGATACTTTGGCAAGCAAGTCTAAAAACTTGGTTGCAACACCCCCTTGCCCCCTGCTTGTTGTCAGACACCAAGACCAGAGTCTGCAGAAGGTCTGGGAAGGTCCGCACAAACAATCTTTGTGTGGGGATGGCACAGCAGGGGCGCAGGCAATCATGGTAAAGCTTCTTGGTATTCCCCTGGAATCTTTGAGTTAATAGGTATGATTGTCATAGACAGCAGCTATCTTGAAGGGCCCTAGGTGGTTGGGTTCCAACTTGGCAGAACAGGGTTGAGGGTGTAGATGGGGTCACCTATGGCGTATCTGGATTTGAGGTGCTTTGTCCCTCCTTAAATTTGCTTGTGCTCAATTTCCCAGGCTTTGGCATGCCATTGATCTAGAGATGGGGTTGTTACTAAGGGAGGCTTTTTGGGAACTCTGGACCATAGCTTTCCCTTTTCAACTCCTGTCAGACTGTTAGGTGTCCCAAAGGCCAGGGTGCTGGGGCTGAACCCTGTGCCCCTGTTGATTCTTGCTTGCAGGATAAGTAGAGCGGTGGGCAGGTGTTCAGTCCATGTGGTGTTGGGGTGCTCTTGTGAAAGCTTGACAATCAGTTGAACCAGTGAGCCATTTAACCATTCTAAACATCCATTGGCTTGAGGATGGTAGGGGGTTGTAACTCTACGCTGGAGTGCGTTCTTAGAGCAGTTTGCCTTCATGACATGCCCAATGAGTTTGGGGCTGCCATCTGTGATGAGACGTTTGGGTTGTCCAAAACAGGCCACAATTTCCTTGCCAAGGAAGAGGGTGATGGTGGTGGCAATGTGGTTAGTTGTTGCCCAGCCACTGACCAGCAAGTGAAGTAGTCAATGGCAGTGATAATGTACTTCTTCCCCAGTCTGTCTTTGGGGAGTGGCCCCACAATGTCAAGGGCCCACTGCTCAAAGGGTTCAATGGCCTTGATGGGCAGGACAGACTTTGGGGTGCAGGTTTGGACCTATTCTTTTTGCACAGCACACACATTTCAAGGAGGTCCAAGATGTCTTGACGCATTTGCAGCCACCAAACCTTTTGTTTCATGATCTCAAAGAGGTTACACCCTTCAATATGACCTAGGGTTTGGTGGCAGTGCAATATTGTGTCACCTTGTTGCGTGGTGAGAATGTAAGGCGTCTTCTCCCCATCTCTGCCTGGCAGCAGACATTACCAGTATCAGTGGTGAACTGACTTTTGTTGTCCTTCAGCTTGGGGATGGTTACCAAGTTAAGGCCCTTGTAGCAAGTTGCCTCAGGGCAGAGGTAGAGCATGGGCTAATCTGTATCCAAACCATTGTCCCCAGTGATGGAACCTACATAGAGTTGCAAAACGGCGTCAGCTGTGACAAGTTCTTTTCCAAGCTTGTACTTGATGAGCAACTGGCAAGGGGATAGATGCTCAACCCATCCTGCTTGCGGTGTGTCAAGTGGGACTGCGTGTTGAAGTACTGAAGTGAATTGTGGTCTGTCAGAACGCAGGGTGGGGAGGTAGTCCTTCCAGGTAACAACGCCACTTCTCAATGCAGTACAAATTGCAGCCAATTCTTTATCGTGAATTGGATAGCGTTGTTCCAAGTTGATAAGTTTCCTGGACTCATATGCCACAGGGAGGAAGACATAATTGTCAGTTTCTACCCTTAGCATGCCCCTTATGGCCCTGTCAGAGGCATTGGTTTCAAGTTTGTACTGATGCTTTTGATTGGGAAACTGCAGTACTGATGCTGTTTTGAGTCTTTGCTTCAACATCTCAAAGGCTCAATCTCTGACAGGGGTCCAATGGAAGCGCTGTTTGGTGTTGAGGAGCTCAGTGAGAGGTGCAATCAGTTCCCTGCAATTGAGAATGAACTTAGACACATAGACAACCATGCCTAAGAATGTCTGCACCTGGCCCACATCAGTGGGGGGCAGCATGCTGGTGATTGCCTTGATTTTGGCAGGGTTGGGCTTTATCCCTTGGGCAGAGATGGTGTGCCCAAGGAATAACAGCTCTAACTTGAGGAACTTGCATTTGGAGGGTTTAGCTTTTAGCTGGTTTTTCTGAAGGGTGTCAAGGATTTTACAGAGGTGTTGGAGGTGTATGTTTGATCTTGACTGAAGACAGTAATTTTGTCAAGGTACACAACCACACATTTTCCAATCAGGTCCTCAAATGCTTTGTTCATCAACATGGCAAAGGTGGAAGGAGCGTTGTCATTCCAAAGTTCATGACATGACACTCAAACAACCTGTAGCACGTGCAGAAGGCAGTTTTTGCCTCATCCCCTGATGCAATGCGGACCTGGTTGTACCCCACAGTGAGATTGATCTTGCTAAAGACCTTTACACCTGCAAGTGTATCAAACAGGTTATCAATCAGCGGCAGGGGGTACTTATTCTTAACCGCCACCTCACTTAGGGCGCAGTAGTCTGTGACCAGGCAAAGGGACTTGTTCTTCTTGGCTACAAAGAAGAAAGCTGCTCCATATGGAGAGAGCAAGGGGCAAATGAAGCCCTTACCAAGGGCGTCCACAAGTTGATGATGGAGGGTCTCATCTTCCTTTGGTGTAAGATGGTATAATGGTTGTGCTTTAGGTAACAATCCTTGAAGTTGCACAGCATGCTGGATCTCATGGGGGGAGGTGGTTGTTCAAGTGTCTCACTGAACAAGTCCTTGTACTCCTCAAGGGATGCAGCGGGCGCTGGTGGTGGTGAAGAAGTCAAGGGAGGGAAGGCAGATGGTTCAGCGCAGATAACTTTGACTGAACATTGGTTGAAGTCTAATTTTTGTCCCTTGAAGTTGTACAATCCTGTCTCTGTTATCCTAAAAAACACAGTATTGTGGAGTAACTTGCTCATTTCCACATGGTAGATCTGGAACTCTACCCCATTTCTATTGAGGGTGATGACAGAGGTATCTCATTTGATGTATGGATGGTTGTGCCAAAGCCAGTTGAGGCAAGCAATTATGTTGTGGCTGAGCCTGGCCATGAGCTTAACCTGGAATTCCTCATCCTCACAGTGAAGGGTACTGTCTCATGGGTAATTGCAACTCTATGGGAGTCAGCTACTTTTACTGCCTTGAACCTGCTAGGCACTTGGTCCAGTTGTTGGGAGTCAGTAAACGCCTGATCCACCATAGTGTGGTTGGCCCCAGTATCTGCCAGTAATTTGTGGGTGTTCCCACAGAAACAGAAGGAATAGGATAATTGGGTTACTTTATTTGAGGAGAGGCACACTTGTAGTACAGGGTTGTCACTGTGGACTTGGAAGACATCCAGGGTTTTGACTTCATGGATGTTGTAGTCACAGGGGTTCTTCACAAGCAAGGATTGCAAGGATGGGTCAGGTGGGGTTGCAGGGCCTCTTGTTGCTACAACCCCCAGGCTTTTCCCAGATCCTTGACCTGTTCTAGCTGCAGCTCCCCCTTGCAGGGGTATTTAGTCCCATTATCCTGCTGACAGGGCTTGCAGCGGCCCACTTGATTGTGGCAATTGCCAGGTGTTGTACAAGGTTGGGATGGAGTGTCACTGGTACAGTGGAAGCCCATTGAATCCTGGTTGTTAGCTCCACAATGGCCTTGTAGCAGTCATCAATGGAGGTGCAGCAATCTATGGAGACCCACTTGCAGATATGGGGCTTTAACCCATTGATGATTAGAGTATGCAGCATTGCAATCCCATTGGTCACAGCTTTGGGGGCAGCAGCAAGAGCTTGTTGCCAGGTGGCAAGGGACTCAGGGACTGACCCAGTTTGTTTGATTGCTAGAAGAGGAGTTCCCACGTCAATGGGGGAGAAGATTTTGCTGTAGCAGGACTTTGCAGCGTCTTAAAATGCTGCTCAAGTATTGTCAAGTTCCTGTGTGGCCCAGTTGGTGAACCACACAGCAGCAGGTCCTGTGAGGTGGCCAGATGCAGTGGCAACCCACATGAGCTCAGGAACCTGACAGATAAGGAGGTGGGTTTTGGTAGATTGGAGCCAACTAATAATGTTGGCCCCCTTGACGCCCCCTGCAAAGGATTCTAGCTGAAGTTTGAGCATGCGTTGGGAAAGGTCTGACTGTGGCAGGGTGACGCTGGCGTCACGCTGCTCAAGGCAGAGCCAATTGTACACACTTGTGAGGAATAGCTGGTCCTTACTAGATGATATACCTGTTGGGGATGTCCCCCTTGGGGATTGGCAGGAAGGTTTCTTGTTGGGGAGTAGCCATATGGCCCGTACTCTGTCCTTTCTTTGGGGGATTTTGTTTTAGGTAGGTTGTCAACCTACTGCTGCTACTGCTGTTGCAACTGAACCAATGAGGATTCAGTATTTGGAATTGGGGAAGACAACAGTCCAATAGAAAGGACAGATTAATATGAATAAGGTATTGTATATTGTAGATTATTATGATTAATATACCATATGGGCAAAGCCACAAGGGGGTGGCATAGTGGGAAGTTCCATGTAAGGTTTGAAGCCAAGGAATAACTTGTGCAGAAATTAGCAAGTTAAATTGGTAATGCTCCTAGTTATAATGAAGTACTTGCCATTTGATATTGCCATCAGAGTGGTTCATGTTATTATATACATCAAGGGGAAATCATTGAGCACCCCCCTATGTATTGTAAGATACATTGGCAGGCAAGTCTGGAAACTTGGTTGCAACAGTTTGAAAGAGCAAAATTTGGAGTAATTTGCATGAAAACCGCTGCTTCAAGGAAAGAAGTTGTACAAGTTCTCTGGAGGAAGCTTGCTCAAGTCTGGAGGTGACAAAGACTGTTCCCCAGGAGTCTATGGTGGTTGTGAAAGCTGCATTTGAAGAATTATACTCCAATACTTTGCAAAAGAAGGATCTCCCTTTTAAGGAAATCAAACCTACACGTGGGATTTGTGGAACCTGTTAGTGGTATTTGACAAAAGTTTACAACATGTGAAAGCCAGGGAAAATTGTGAGATTGAGGCTTTAAGAGCAAGAGAGAAAAGTGTGTATGACTGTATGACAGTCACTGTTAAGTATTTAGCCAAATAAATACTCCAAGATATAAAGTTGCTCTGTTTTTGCTATTTGTTTTATGTAGATAGGTTTGGTTGGAATAATTCAGATAAAGGTTCCTGAGAGCTTAGTATCTATATAATAAAAGAATATAAGGCAAGATTGGCCTAATCAATCTTAGAGACTAGGCATCTCAAAAACAATCTAATTAACTGGGAAGATTAGTTAATAGATATATGGGAATATAATTAATGAGGATTTAATTATATTGGTTAATTGTATTGATGTTTAAAGATGTTTGATTAAGGTTAATCAGAATTAAACCCCAAATCATGGGTTAAAAGCGCCACTTTGGCAAATTTGTTAGGCTAGAAGCGCTGCCGCGCCACCTAATTGATTTGAGAAGCGCCAAGGCACTGCTTGGTTCAAGTTTCAAAGCATTTTAATGGTTTTTAAGGCAAAAAAAACCATTAAATGTGAAGATAACTAAATAAAGGCAAGGGTGCCTAGGAATTCAGGTTTGATCAGCTGGTTCTCAGTTGGAACATTGATAGCTGAGTTTTGGGATGTGTAATCCACAGGGTTTTGGCGCCGGGAGCTGGTGAAGCTCCATGCTGAATTTGTACATTGGGATGAATGGAGTCAGGTGACTTCTTCCCATTGTAGGTTGGTTCTCATAGGTTGAGAAATATTGGTGATCTTTAAGGTAAAGATCTAGGTTTTGATGACTCAAATGTCATAGACCACATGATATGAATCATAGGTTGATTCAGGAACCAGAGGGATTTTCAGCCAAATATGCCCTGAATGATATATAAGCAAAAACAGCTGATTTTAAATAAATAAATGTATTGTTGATTTTGACACTTTCCCCTCAAATTCTTTTTAATTATCATCTCTTATTTATTACTATTTGAAAGAGCAAAATTTAGAGTGCTTTGTGTCAAGGCTGCTTCTGCAAGAAAGGAAGTTCCTACCAGCTTTCTTGAGAAAGCTTGGGCAAGCTTGGAGGTCACCAATACTGTGCCTGAGGAGTCCTTGGTGGAAGTGAAAGCAGCTTTTGAAGAACTATACTCTGACTATTTTGCCATAGAAGGAACCCTGGCACAAGAAAATCAAGTTTATGCATGGGACTCCTGGAACTTGCTGTTAGGGTTCAATGAAATTTTGAAACAAGTAAAGGACAGAGCCAATTGCAAAGTTGAGGAGTTGAGAAACAGAGAGGAAAAGAGTTTTGAAATTATGGCTTGTTGGAGAGATGACAATAAAGTGTTGTCTCACAAAATTGCCTCCCTGGAGGCAAAGCTCCTCAAAGCTTTGTCACAGGAAGGTACCAGTAACAAGAGTCAAGGACAAGATAACAGTAAGTTTGACTAGTTAGACCTGGATCTGTCACAGTGTGTCAAGACCATGGCTTGTTGGCAGGATGACAACAAAGTGTTGTACCATAAAATTGCCTCCCTGAAGGCAAAGCTCCTCAAAGCTTTTTCACCATAAGGTAATGGCAATAAGAGTCAAGGGAAGGATAATGGTAAGTTGGACTAGTTGGACCTGGATATGACACAGGGGCACTCAATGAGATACCCCATGGTGTGTCTAACAGTATGAATCAATCTGGGGGAAATGTCAAATTGTGAGCACTATCTCCTAGTTAGGAGCACTGATAATTTAATACACCAATCCCTGTGCAAGTTATTCTACAACTCAAACCTTATATTGAACCCATCACTGTGCTACCCCATTTGGACTTGTGGCTTCTCAATATGATATATTAATTACAATATTCCTCAATAAAGTACATCTTATTCTTATTCTTGTCCTTTCTATTAGACTGTTGTCTTCCTCAATCAAATACTGAACTATCATTGGTTTAGTTCAACAGTGATAGCAGTGGTAGGTTTGATTAACAGCCTACCTAACAGAAAATCCCCCAAGAAAGGACAGTGTGCTGGATGTATGGCTACTCCACACCAGGAACATTCCTCTCAATCCCTGATGGGGACATTCCTGAGGGTTACTTTTTATACCAAGATCAGTTAGTGCTCACCAGGTCTATAATCAAGATCACTTGGGACAACTCAGCGTCAGCATCACCCTGCCTCAGTTGGACCTATCACAACACATGCTGAACCTACAACTGGAATCCTTTGTGGGTGACGTGGAGAAAACCAACATTGTAAGTTGGCCACACTCCACAGAAACCTGGCTCTGTATTTTCCAAGTACCAGAGACCATGTGGGTTGCCACTGTGTCTGGGCGCCTCACCAGGCCGCTGCAGTATGGTTCACCAACTGGGCCAGCCAAGAACACAAAGTTACTTGTGCAACTTTTTAGGGATGCTTTTAAGTCCCTCTATAGTGAAATATTGCCACCCATTGTTGTGGGGATATCTCTACTTGCTATCATACAGACAGGAAGCGTCTCTGAGTACCTTACCTCCTGGCAACAGGCCCTTGCTACTGCCCCAGAAGCCATCACTGATGGAAACACTATGCTCCTCATCCTCATCATCCATGAGTTAAAGCCCAGATCTGTAAATGAGTTCCTGTATGGCGTTGCACCTCCATCAATGACTGCTATAAGTCCATTGTAGAAGCAAACAACCAGGTTGCAATGGGCTTCTATAGATCCAATGATGCACCCCCTCAACCTTGTCCTTCACCTGGCAGCGTCCACACCCAAGTAGGCTTCCGCCAATCTTGTCAGCAGGAAAATGGGACCAAATGCCCTTGTGAGGGGGAGCTCCAACCAGCATAGATTGAGGACTCAGGAAAAGTCTGTGATTTTTAGATACAAGAGGTTCTGCAACCCCGCTTGAACCACACTCTCAATATTTCCTTTACAAGTATCCCTGTGACTACAACATGCACAAGGTAGAGACCCTAGACGTATTTCAAGTGTACAGTGACAACCCTGCTCTCCAAGCCAGCCAATCTTCAAATAAAATCACACACTTGTTCTATCCCTTTTGTTTCTATGGGAACACTCACAGATTTTTGGTAGATACTGGGGCCAATTACACCATGGTCAACCAGGAATATGTGGACTCCCAACATTTAGACCAAGTACCAGCCACTTTAAAGCCGTGTGTGTAGCAGACTCCCCCAGAGTAGACATTAACCATGAAACAGTACCATTGTCAGTAATATGGGCAATTTACAGATCAGAATCTCTGGACCTATCATGAGTAGCCTCAGCCACAATGTGATCATGGGTTTGAACTGGTTATCTCACAATCAATTTTATATTGACTTAAACACCTCTGTCATCACTCCAAGAAGGAATTGTGTTGGCTTTGAATCTATCTTATAGAGATAAACAAGCTATTCCATGACACCATCTTTGTATAGATTATAGAGACAGGCAGATAAGATTTCAAAGGGTGGAAGTTGTACTTTAACCAGTGCTCAGTTGAGGCCATCTGCTCTGAGCCCACTACACCTCCCCCTTAGTCACAGTGCCTCCACCAGCACTAGTATCAATTATTAAGGAATACAATGACGTCTTTAGAAAAACACTAGACCAACTTCCCCCTTCAAGAGAAATAAAGCATGCTGTCCAGTTACAAGGGTTGCTGCCAAAGGCATGACCCCTCTATTTATTGACACCCAAGGAAGACAAGACAATCTGTTAACACCTTGTGGATGCACTCATTAACGGGCTCATTTGCCCCTCCCTCTCACCATAGGGGGTTGTGGTCTTCTTGGTAGCAAAAAATGACGGGTCCATTTGAATGGTAACCAATTATCTCACCCTAAAGAAGTGATAGTCAAAAACAAGTACCCTATGCCACTGATTGATAACCTTGTTGTGTTTGGCTCCTGGGGGCAGCATCCAGCAGGTCACAACAAGAAAGCTTTATAAAAAAAGGTTTGAGGTTTGAAGCTAGCCTTGAGTTATCCTTCATGGAAAAATTAAGGGCACATGCCTTAATTTCCTAGAATGCAAGAAGATGATTTCCTTTTAGCAAAAAGAAAAAATCTTGAAGAATACAAAAGACAACACAAATGTGGATAAACTTGTTTTATTAGGAGAATTGATCCTACTTAAATTGTAGACAAGGGTCACAGATCACTCAATAGGAAGACATGGTGGTGGATGAGGTTACATTAAGTTGAACTCATACCAGGATCAGTCAAAGACAGGTAGGATATTCCAGAATGGATGGACATTGATACCAACCCATTTAAGGAAGGTAAAAAATCCACAAATTCAAAGGGGAAACCAACCAAATCTTTGCACATATCACTATTTAAAGACCATATCAAAATATCATTAATAGTGCAGTTTACTACATCTTCCCCCTCAAGATCAAACACAGGGAGTTGATATTTTAAGAGGAATTTGGAATAGAATCAGGAAAAAGTACAGCCAGACAATAGCAGCTTTACTGTATACTCAACACCCTTCTTAAAGGTGACCTCACAAGGTCCAACCACAATAGAGTCTAGTTTGTGAGCCTTACCACCTTTACAGTTCTGGTAGTAGAGAACTAGATTGCCTATTTGGTACTCAAGGAGGGGGGCTCTAGCAGCATTGGACAAAGAGAGCTCCAAAGCCTTGACCTTGTAAGCAGTTGAATAAGCTGTTGCTTGGATGTCAATGATACAATTGGTTAAAGCTTTAACATGGGCCTCAGGATTTGCAGACACATCAAATTTGATTAAGGGGGGTCCCAAGATTGAGGGGATAGCGGCTTCACGCCCATACAGCATGGCAAAAGGAGACTGACCAGTCACTTGATGTCTACTGAGTTGGTAAGCAAAGAGGGCAGCAGAGAGGAACATATCCCAATTGGCAGCGTCAGAAAGCGTGAGTTTTCTCATGATGGACACCAGGGAGGAATTGGCGCATTTGACAGTTCCATTAGTTGAGGGGTTATATGGTGCAGAGAACAACTAGTGGGTCCCCATAGCTTTGACAATAGAAGTGATGAGGCAAGCATTAAAGCTGGTACCATTTTCAGAAAGCTGGACTTGAGGGCAGCCATGTCAATAGAAGATGTCTTGCAGCAAGAAAGTAGCTGTGGTCTTGGCAGTTATATCTTTTATTGCTCTGGCTTTGACCCATTTGCTAAAATGGTCTATGGCAACTAAGATAAACCAACATCCCAACCTAGACCAAAGGAAAGGCCCAACAGCATCAATACTCACCGTGTGGAAGGCATGCTTAGTCAGTATGAGATTAAACTGATGTTGTGATGGTCAAGGTTGTTGGAGCTGGAAAGAATGACATGATTCAAGGATATCAGGAATAAGGAGGTGCATGTTTTCCCAGTAGAAGTTTTTGTACAACCAGTCATGATTTTTCACTATACCCCCATTCCAAATGTCAATGTGATCTTGGAGGATAATAGCTATTCTCATACTAGGAAAAATGTAGGGCAGATAGGCATTGTTGACCTTTTGAACAGTTGCCTGTTTTGAATGACGGTATCCTTTGACAAGACTTGTAGAGCCAAGTGGATCTCTTCTGGTTTGGCTGTCCAGGAGTCAGGGTATCCTATTAACTTGTACAGACAATTAGCGTCAGTGGGATGGATGGCCAGTATAAGTATTCCAGAAAGCCCATTGGTGTTCTGGTGTTGAGCACCAGGCCTGTGTACCACAGTGAAATTGTACCCTTGTAAGCGCAGGGCCCACCAAGCCATTTGACCTGCTTATTCTTTTATCTGTTGCAACCACTTAAGGGAGGAGTGTTCAGTTACTAAAGTATAGTGGGTCCCATAGATGTAGTGTCAAAACTGTTTCACAGCATGTAGGACAGCCAATAATTCCTTTTCAGTGACGCTATAGTTCTTCTCATGTTTGTTAAGGACACGTGAAGAGTATGCTACAAGTCAATCCACACCATCATTGTCTAGCTGTGCTAATATTGCGCCCATAGCAACTTTTCTGGCATCAGTATTTAAGATAAACTCTTTGCAATAATTAGGATAGAATAAGATGGGGCTTCTTTAAGCTTTGTCTTCAGGGCCTCAAATGATTGTTATTGACTATCATTTCATTCAAATGGAACATTCTTGAAAAGTTGTACAAGTGGTTCACTTAGCTCTGCAAAGTGTGGGATAAATTTCTGATAATATCCCATCATGCCAAGGAATACCCAGGCTTCACACAGATTTATAGGGGCAACATATTATCAATGGCTTCCACCTTATTGTTTATGGGGTGTATCCCATTCTGGGTGACCTCATGGCCCAAGAATTCTAGTTGTTCTTTTAAAAAAGGCGCATTTTATCAGTTTAAGCTTCAAACCTGCATTCTAAATCTTGAGGAAAACAGCTTTGATGTACTCTAGATGATTGATGAAGGTGGAAATAAACACTGTTATTTTGTTCAGATATATGAGCACACAGAAAACCTTCATATCTCGCAGAATAGAATCCATGGCTTGTTGGAAGGTAGCAAGAGTGTTGCAAAGTCCTTGAGGCATTCAGGTTGTCCATAAAGGCCTTCTGATGTAATAGAAGCAGCTTTGCACAATCTTTGGGAGACAAGTTGACCTGCCAATATCCTGAGGCTAAATCCATTGCAGAGAAGAGCTTTGAGCCTTGTTGTGAATGTCGCTATTCACCATGTTTTGATTTTGCCTTTGTTGGGTTATTTCAAGGACAAATCCCTCTCTTTTGCTTTTGCCCTTCAAAATTAGAATGACTCTGAATTGGGAAATACAATTGTTTGATTTCCTGATTCTGCGCAACTCACTTGCCCCACTCATGCTTGTGGTGAGTGATCCTACTGTCCATGTACTGTTTTGTGGTAAAGCTACACAGTATATAATCCCAATTTCTATACTCAATAAAATTTAAGTTCTATTCACATTTTTGCCTTTGTGTCTCCACATAATTTGGAGCATGTCTAGCCACGTCTAGCAGATATTATTCATTCAAGGACACAAGGTAATCACGTAGCCTGACCTGCCATTCTAACCAAGACTTAGTACAACTTCAATCCTAAGGTTAGGATTGAAATTGTGATTCTGTGCTGCGCCTCATATTACAACAAAAATGGTGCTCACTACAGGGGCTGTAAGCCCCTCAGTTATCCCTTTTTCAACAACATTTTCAGGACCTTCACCTCCTCCCATACAAGAGCCAACTTTGCCTGAAATTACCAGTCCTCCTATTGAGGAAGACATTGCCAACCCGCCTATTGTCCCTACTGTGCTGAACCTTGGGAGTGTTCCCTGCCTAGTGGCCTACCCTTTGGGTACCCCTGACTTGAAACAAGTCATGGCAGTAGCCCTCAGGATAGCCCGTGACAAAGCTATCCCTTGTCTCCAGCTTCAGTTCAGCCAAGCATAATACTACAAATTGATTGTAGCTCCACAATTTCCATAGCATCTCCTCTCAGCAGTTGGCTCTGCTGAACACTTATTTTCATCCTTTGTACAACCTGCCTTAGCCTATCATCAGATGGTGTTGGGGCTCCACATCCAGGAAATCTTGTCTCTACAAGCAGTGGTTACTCATCACTGGGACCAGTTTGCTGCCTACCAACAGTGGATCCATTCTCTGTTTTCCTTAATATTCAATAATCAGCGCAACTCTGTCTCCTTTCAATCTTGCTTGTTCAACTCCATTTGAAGAATGCACCAATCCATTCCTAAGTATGTCAGAGAGCTTCTTCATGAGTTTTATCAGCTGGAATAGCCCTGGTGCGCCCAAGTAGATTCCACCCTAAATGCCTATCTCACCAACTTTGAACAACTTTTTTAGCAACTCAAAAAGTTTAGTGCTTACTCCTTTGACCAATTACAGCAAGTAGCCGTCCATGCTGAAAAGGGCCTCTGCAAACTTGGCAATGAATTTGATTAAAAAAGGTCTGCTACCGCCGCTACCATTGCCAAACTCCAGACTCAAGTAAATGAACTGTATATCTCCAAATTGGATGCCCTGCCTTCTCCTCCATCTGATGAGTTAGCAGATAGAGAACAGAGGCTCTGGGATGCCATTCAAGAGTTAAGTGCATCCACCTGCAGTCAGGATTGCCCTACCAAAGCCCCTCAGCCTGATCCTCAAGTGCTTGCTCTGACAACTCAGGTTGCTGACTTACAACAAGAGGTCTCTACCTTGTGTGAGGTGATGGTGTCTGTTGTCAGCCCAACTGGGGTTGTTGGTGAAGATGGCTGTTTCCCTGGCTTGTCAGGAGCCCCCCACATTCATTGTGCTAGAGAGTTGATAGCTCTAGCTATTGAGGTAGACCATCTGAAACAAGACTATTATGAACTTGATAAAGACATACAAGAAATGAGTGAGATTTAATTGATTCTGTGAATGACAGGTTTTCCCCTTGCCTTTTGGTGGGTCTGTCTCTTATATCCCAACTGGCTGAACTTTCCTTGGTAGTAACATCACAGGGTCAGCGCCTGGATGCTACTGAGCAGCAAACCACCATAGCTAATAATACAGGCACCTGCACTGCTGAAACTTTGACTATCCTCAAGGAAAGTGTTTGGCAGCTGTGGGCCAGACAGCCCCCCACCAAGTCCAAAGAAGAATTCTCCCCCTGCATAAATGTACTCAATAGCAACAATGATGGCCCAACTCCAGAAGCACACTTAAAGCTTACCTTTAAGCAAGTCTTTGACCCCAAAACCTCGACCATTGCAGCTTTCCTAACTATCTATGAGACTGCCATGAGAAGAGCCTCAGATGAGGTTAAGAAGGAACACATTCTAACCTGTCTACACCCAATCTGTCAAGAGGTAGTAGTACCAGAGCTGCCCATCATTGAGACCTGGGAAGATATGAAGCAACTTCTGATTTACAAATTCAGTGATGACCTTAGTTTGGAAGTGAAGAAGGACGCCTTCATGCACATTGCTTTCAAGCCAAATGAGACCCTAGCTGAATTTTCAGATAGATTCTACATAGAAGGACAACAACTGATCACAAGCTGCCAGTTGACTGCACATGAGGCATACATAGCTTGCGCTCAGACCCTCAAGGTTAATCAGCTCATGTGTCTTCACCAAAAGGCCCATAAAGCCATGCTTTCTTCCATGAAGAGCATAAGGACACTGTTGCAGGATATTCACCTTACCCATTCTGGGGCAGTTGTGCAGGAGAATTGTGCTGCCTCCACCTCTGGTTTGTCTTCACGTGGCCTGTGTATCTTTACCATGAACTCGCAAAATCCTCCTTGACGCCAGGGTTGCCATAACTGTAGACAGATAGGTCACCATTCCTGAGTCTGCACCAATCCTCAAGTTTAAGGAGCTGATCCCAAAGAGCAGGCGGGAAAAGAACAGTCAACCTAGAGGTGGAGACGCTCTTGGTTGACAATTCTTCCCAGTCTCCTTTGATTCCCCCCTCCATTGCTGACTCTGAGCCTACTGGCACTGAGGCTCCTCTCATTCTGCTGCTATTCCATGACATCTCTGATGACTCTGACATGGAAAATTCTGATATAGAAGATCCCAACGCCTATGGGTATTCAGTTCTGGCTGTCCCCAAAACAGCAACCTCCAGAATTAACTCATACAGAATGGAACATCCTCCATGTTGACAATTCTCAAAAATATTTTTCTTGTTTTTAATATTAAAGATTATTTTTTTCTTGATTAAATAATTGACATTGATAATAGAAGAAATATTTGATTTTTATTTTGAGCTTTTAATTGAAATTATAAAAGATAAAGCAAAAACACTTTTTGAAATTGTCAACATGGAGGATGTTTGATTTTGTATGAGTTAATTCTGGAGGTTGCCCCTGAAAATATTGCAAGCCCTTATAAGCTATGTTCTGGGAAAGCTACAACAACCGCCAAGACTCTGCCTGAAGCCAAGGAGGTTGTCTCTTGCCCTTACCTCACTCAAGCCAAGAGGTCTCCTGTGCTTGTCAAATCTTCCAAAGAAGCTGATGAGGTTGCTGACACTGTGTTCAAAAATGTCTCAGTCTTGCTCCCTCTCCAGAAAGTCTATAAGGAGCTCCTGGGCCTAAGATGCATGATCAAAAAGTGGGACAAAGAACTAGCAATAGCCCAAGACATTCTGGCTATCCTCCCTCCCTTTGGTTGTACTACCACTCGTGTAAAAATATCCATCCAAAAGGTGAAGATTAAGGCTGTTTTAGACACAGGGTCTCCTGTTAATGTTGTCTCCTCAAGGCTTGTCAAGAAGCTCAAACTTGTCCCCAACCTTTACTATCACTAGTGGCATGGACAGCTGGGATATCCATGACTTGTGCTATGAGAGCTTATTCTTCTCTTCCCATGCATTTTTGCAAACTACTCTTGGCTGTGCCTGCTGTTGTCTTGGAGAATGAGAGCTACAACCTCCTTGTTATACTCAATTCCTTAGGGAAGCAATGGGGTCATCAACTTGAAGGACAACTACCTCTCTATCTTAGGTTAAAAGTCCCTCTGATCTTTGAAGAGCCAGTTAGAGTTCCCAGAAGCGCCTCAAGACATATGCCTTGGAATATCCCACTGGTGTTTTCACTTTAAAATACCGTACTCATTCCTCCAACATAAAGTGCCCTTCCATGGCTTGTCCTGCGTCTGAAGGATTTCCTCTCTTGGCCACTTCTGCTGTGACTATTCCCCCTGGGTCTCAGGCTATCCTAGACTCCCAAATATTGTATGAGCTGCTCAAGCGTACATTCCTAGAGTTGTACTCTCCTCCCTCTCTAGAACGTAATAAACCCTATCTCTGTCCAGGAATCTTGGATGTCTCTCATAAAGACCCTGTTCAACTGCTGGTTGCCAACTTGAGTTCTCTCCCCATACATGTGTCTAGAGGGCAGTTTGTTGGCTATGAAAGGCTGTTGAATGCTCCTGACGTCCTATCACTACATCTCTTTGGTACGTTCCAGGACTTTAACTTACCTGAGGATGAGCCCCAAGTCCTATCATTATTCAGGGCTCAAGACTTCCCACAGCTATCTCTGATTCAACAGAAAGAGGTGCTTGATCTACTGGATCAGTTTTTGGATATCTTTGCTAAGAATAGCACTGATTATAGTTTAGCTAAAGGCGTCATTCACCAGATTGATACTAGTTATGCTCCCCCTTTTGCGCTAAACCCTACTACCTCAGTTGAGTAGAGGATGCTCAGGTGTCTAAAGAGCTCAAACAACTTCTAGACACTATACTTCTTGCTCCTTCCCAAAGTCCATGGGCCTCCCCCTTGCTCATACTGAAAAAGAAGGATGGAGTTCATCAGATTGTGATGGACTACTGACGCCTGAATTCCTTAACCAAAAAGGATTACTATCCCTTACCACACATTGATGATGCTCTCTGCCACCTTGGGGGCTCTAAGTTCTTCTCTGCCTTGGACCTAGCCTCTGGCTACTATCAAGTTAATCTCTCTCCTGAGGATAGACATAAGGCTGCGCTCATCACTTCTAAAGTATTGTTTTATCCTACACAAATGCTGAAAGGACTCTGCAATGCCCTACTACGTTCCAACAAGCCATGGACTCCATCCTCTGTGATTTGAAGCTCTTGTGTGTTCTAGTGTACTTAAATGATATAAAGGTCTTCATTGCTACCTTTTACAACCACCTGGCCCATCTTAAGGAAGTGTTCATAAAGATTTGTGAAGCTGGACTTAAGTTGAAGCCATCTAAGTGTTCCTTCTTCAAGGAACGCCTTGAATTCTTAGGACATAAGGTGACTCAGACAGGAATTTGCCCCATGACCAAGAAATTTGAGGCCATTGACAAAATGCTTCCGCCCACCAACCTGCAAGAAGTCCAATTCTTTCTTGGTCTGATGGGATACTACAGAAAATTCATACCTGATTTTGCTGTCACTAGCAAACCCTTGGTCCAGCTGCTGTGTAATGTCCCTTTTTTTGGACCGCCAGCCAACAACAAGCCTTTGAGACCCTCAAACTAAAACTCAAAGAGGCTCCCATCCTAGTATATCTTGACTAAAATAAGTAATTCATCATATATACTGATGCTAGTGACCTGGCTATTGGGACTATCTTGGCTCAATTGGATGATGAAGGTGTGGATCACCCTGTAGCTTATACCTCTTGTGTCCTGAATAAGCATGAGAAAAATTATAGTGTGACTGAGAAAGAATGCCTTGCTGTGCTGCATTCTTTTAAGAAGTTCTGCCATTACATGTATGGCACCCTTTTCACTGTGGTTATTGACCATGCTTTGCTCAAATGGCTACAGAAACTCAAGGAACCAGAAGTACAACTAGCTAGATGGGCTCTCCGCCTGCAAGGGTACAACTTCACTGTGCTGCACTGCCCCAGGATTCAACATCAGAATGCTGATGGACTATCCATAATTCCCATCTTTTCTCTACACCCTGCTGAGGCTGACAGATTGTATGAACTAATCAGCTATCCTTCTTCATGGGAAAATGAGACAAAAGAAGTTTAAGTTGCCCTTTATAAGTTATCTGAAGACACCCTCATTTGTACAATCAGCTTTTCAATAAATTACAAGACCACTAATTGCCTTATGTAAGGCCTAGTCTTTGCCTTTTGGTGATGCTTCAAGCTCATAAGGAGACAGGGCACGGATGTAGGGATCTAGCCTGTGGGGGGTTCCTGGGAACTTGTGGGCAGACAGCCCGCGGGCCTGGCAGAGAGAGCCCACCACAAGATTAGGGCCAACTTTACAATATAAGATAACAACTTGCCCAGGAGAGTACAAGGTCCGCTGGCAGGTACCATAGAATCTATAAAGCCATAAGAGTGATGTACATCACTCCAAATATCTGAATGGAAGTGGATTCATTGGCAGCAACAGATTCTTGCAAGCGGTTGGGCTGCAGGGTGAGAGGCAGAGTCATTGGGACCAAATACGCAGGAAGGTGGTTGTACTTGTTGCAGAATATCAGGGGAGGTATAGTGATTTTGTGACCTTCCCTTTAAAAAGTCTTGGTCTCTCTAGTTCTTGCCTCAGGGTTGTATATTAGGATTTCCTCTGGGGTTAACTCCAAATACGCAGGGTTGGGGGGGGTACTCGGTGAAATGTACTGGGCTGTAGGGAGCTCCTGATGGATAATAAAGGTTGGGCAGCTGGTCTGCGGTTTCTTGGGGTTGATGGGTGTGAGGTGAAGAACCGCAGGAGGTAGACTGTAAATGAAATAGAACTAATATCAAATATGGAATAACCTGGTTGAACCAAAGATTCATGTCGCTTTCTTGTAAGAATGGCAATGGGCAACTTCCTGGCGGTCCAGGGTATAAGTATGTGTCAAAACCGCAGGCTTGACCCACCAGCAAGGTTCCAACCAAGCAGGTTTGTGACCCGCAATCCAATTATCCGGTCACTCAAAGCCAGACTAGGAAGTCAACTCAAATTTCCAAATTCAACAACATGAACAGATGATGATCCCTTATGGTGGATACCTTGTTTTGGCGCTTGACTCATTACCAGGATCAAGCCACCCCCTTCTTTCATCCAGCCATGTGATCATCAATCATGTTCCTGGTATCCTTGATTCACATGAACTATATAATCACTATCTCACAATAAAGATTATTATATATCTTCTAAATATTTTTCCCTGTGTAACTCCGCTAAAACAGCACAGTTACAACATTGGTAGCACAGGTAGGGTCTCCATCCTACCTTATCTTAAGAAATTCTGCCTGTTGTCTGCACACGCCGCGGCCAACAAATCCTTGACAGAATTATGTCTGGCCTCCCACCCAACTGGACTCTGTACGCTCCTGGTACCAAGATACCCAATGGCTTTTGTCCTATACCAAAACACTGTAATCCTGCTACCCGCCTTCAACGTCATGTCTGCACAAGGTTTCTTTCAGGCTCCCTCATCAATGACGCAACCAGCCAACAAAACCACCATGCCCACCTATGTAGCTCAAATACTACAAAGCGCCGCCTTGGAACCTTTTTCCAGGGCCAACAACAACAATGCTGCCACATGGATCCAGTCCTCCCAGAGCAAGCTGGCCCAGATGGAATGCCCACAGTGATTCTGGATTGCAGAGATTTCCATTTGCCTGACCCATGACGCTGGCACCTGGTGCAACAAATGGCATGAAGAGCACACCAACAAGAACTGGGATACCTTTAAGAAAGACTTCCTGGCAATATTTGTGCTTAAAGATACCCTGCTCATGATCATTTGCCAAGTGAAGAACCTGACCCAGACAGGCACCGTGAAGGAACTCACCTGTGCCTACAAGGAAATCTGTCTTTGTGCACCATCCAACATTGCCTTTGACACCCTAGCCACACATCTCATGTACTACGGCGCTCTCAAGTTGCACATGATGAGACATATAAACCTGGATCAAGTGACCAACCTGCAAAGCCTGTACTGTGAAGCGGAAAAAGCAGAACAGGCATCCAACGCTCTGCACAAGGCACAAACTGGTAAACAAGAAAGACCCAAGGATTCCCATCCAAGCAGGCGCTCTGCTTGACCACCTCCTGGAGGCAACAGGAGCAACACCAATCATAAACCCACAAGCTCAAACGGACATGAAAATGGAAACAATGGCCAGTCAAACTGTACTCATTTTTGCATTGCCATGCAAGGTAACCAAGATGAGGGAAAGGCCCAGGAAGAGAATTAAGCAAGCCAAGCTCTCCCCATGCAACTCCTGATTCACCCAACAATTAATACTGACCCAAGAACGTGGACCAATGTCCAATGATCCAGGTGCCCTCAGAGGACCCAGTACTGTACACCATTGCCAGACATCCCAATAAATTAATGACCTATCCTTTCCGCTTTTGCAGTTACACAGGCTCAGCACTCCTGGACTTGGGCGCAGACTAAACCTTAGTCAACAGTAGCTTTGTGTATAAGTTAAAGCTGGCCACTAATCCTTTGCAGATTAAAAATGTGGTCCTAGCTGATGAGCACCACATTGCCGTGACAAAGGAAACTGCCCCCTTATCTGTCATGCTTGAGAACCTTCACTCCATTATCCAAGGTCCCGTCATTGACTTTCCTAAGTTTGACATTGTACTGGTACTAGACTGGTTATGGAAGAACAATCCTCACGTAGACTGGGCAACCTCAGTATTGCCCATCAAGCATGAAGGCGTCAACCACCAGATCTACCCTGACTCTGTGGACCAACTGCTATGATACCACGTCTTTGTACGTATCACAGAGACCCAGGACAAAAAGAAAGACCTGAAGTCAATTGACTGGGACTCCTGCCAGTACAAGATCATACACTTCAAAGATCACCAGGATACCTCCACGCCTCAGGACCGCGCCATTGTGGCCTGCCATCCAGAAATCTTTAAGGAAGTGATACCTGGGCAGCCCCTGAGAAGAATATTCAGCACTCTATCCAACTCAAGGGGGCTGTACCCAAGGCGCGCCCCATCTACAGGCTGACCCCAAATGAGGGTGATGCATTATGTGCCTACCTCAAGGAGGCATTGGAAAAAGGACTTATCTGCCCCTCACAGTCTCCCTTTGGGGCCGCTGTATTCTTTGTGGCCAAAAAGGACAGTATCTTACGCCTGGTCATAGACTACTGCACCCTAAACAAAGTTACCATTAAGAATTGTTACCCACTGCCACTGATTGACGACCTCTTTGATGCCTTGGGAGGACCACAGTCTTCTCCAAGATTGATCTGACTGCAGGCTACAACCATATTTGTATTAAGGAGGAAGACATCCCCAAAACAGCCTTCTGCACTAAATGCGGCTCCTACAAATGTGTGGTACTCAACTTTGGCATGACCAATGCCCCATCCACCTTTGTAACCTTCATGAACAAAGTATTTGCGCCCCATATAGGCAAGCATGCCCTAGTGTACCTAGACAACATTATTTGTCTACAGCCCCTTGGTGGAACAACACCACAAAGACCTGGAGGCAGTCTTTGAAACCTTGGCATAACACAAACTGTTGGCCAAGCCCTCCAAGTGCCATTTTTTCTGTGAGCAACTACCCTTCTTGGGACACATAGTCTCAAAAGACGGCATCAAACCCGAAAGTTAAAAGATACAGGCCATCTGCAAGATACCACCACCCAAGGATAAGTTGGAACTCTGCACCTTCTTGGGAATGGTGGCCTATGTATGACGTTTCATACCTGACTGTGGCGTCTTGACTGCCCCCTTATCTGCCATAACAGGTGCCAAGTCTAAGTTAGTGTGGACCCCCCAATGTGACCTCTGTTTAAAATGCCTAAAAGAGAAGCTCACAACAGCTCCCATCCTGCAATACCCCAAGCGTGATGGGGAATACCAAATGGAAACCAACGCCTCAGATGCATCCATTGGGGGAGTACTATAAAACAAATATGGTGACAGTGACTTCCTGCCCGTAGCCTACAAATTGCTAAAATTGACAGATGGCAAGTGTCAATACCCTATCCATAACAAAGAACTGCTGGCTATTGTGCACTGCCTAGTTAAATGGTGTTGTTACCTGTAACGCTAGGAGGAATTCACAGATTCAACCAATCACAAGTCACTCATCTATTTCAAACTCAAGAAAATCTGTCATACCGCCAAGCGCAGTGGATGGAACTATTGGAGAGATTTAGCATGCTCATACAGTACAAGCCTGGGGCCAAGCTTGCCATGGCGGACGCCCTGTCCCGCCTGTATGTCTGTGCTTCAAGAGGAGAGAAAGGGCTCAACCCAGACTGGCCTCTCTTAGTGCTACAAAAAAAGGACAAAGGTTTCCCCCCTGGCACAACCAACATAACCAAAGAAACAGTCATCAAGAATGAACACCTCTTTGCTGACGTATATGGGACCCTTCACAAATTGATGACTGTTGGCACAACTATTTCCTACATCCCCACACATCAGCAAGTCAACACTATTCTTTGCTATCACAGAGACCTTGGACATACCAAGAGTAGAAATCTATATGAGTTTCTAAAACATAAAGCCTGATGGCCAACCTTATACCGCAATTTCCAGGAAGTTCTAGACCAATGTGAGGTGTGCAAAAAGTTTGCCAAAAGCAAAACCCCGCCAAAGTCAGTACTCCCCATCCGCACACAACTATCTTTCAAATTATGGGCTCTTGACATTGTTGGTCCCATTCCAGGAAAGCACAATGACAAGAAATACATCATCACTGCCATTGACTTTGCAACAAGATAGCCAGTAGCCCAAGTAGTGAAGGCACACACCAGCAATGTTGTTTGACAATTTATTGGCAAAAAAAAATAATCAGCAAGTTCAGAAAACCAGAACTCCTGATAACTGATGGAGGCAAATAGTTGACCTCCAAAAACACCAATGTATACCTCACCAAGAATGGGGTCAAACACACCGTAACAACGCCATACCACCCACAGGCCAATGGACGTATAGAGTGGCCCAATGGTAGCCTTGTGCAAGCCTTAGCCAAACTCACTTCCAGGAGACCTGAAGACTGGTATAAGCAGCTACCAACTGCACTACTTGTGTGTCAAACCCAAGTGAATAGATAAACCAGAAAAGGCCCATTTGAACTGGTATACAGCACACAGCCAAATATCATTCAAGCATTGACAGGACCTAAACTGGAAATTCCAAGTGAAGTCCCCCTGTGCTCAAACCCTCAAGTAATAGAGGGTAACAGCAAGCAAACAGCCAAAGAGAATGAAAGTCTGCAAAAAAATTTATCCCCATATGCAATAGACATGAAGTTGGGGACAAAGTATGGGTCATGAATGTTGACAAGAACAAGTTACAACCTGAAAAATTGGGACCAGCAATCATTCTAAAGGTAAACAACAATAACAATTACCTTGTGCAAGGGCTTGGTAAACGTAAGCAAGACAAGACCCTACACCATGATTTCCTACAACCCTGCAAAGCAAGACAGAAACAATGAGAAACTGCCCTGCCCGCCACAGAACAGCAACTAGTTCAATATGGCGCCCAGGCTCCTGACAACCTGCCCCCAGAGGAGGCTGACCTTCAGTTGGGGGGGGTCAAAACCGCAGGCTCACCTGCCAGCAAGGTTCCAACCAAGCAGGTTTATGGCCCACAATCTGATTATCCGGTTACTCAAAGCCAGACTAGGAAGTCAACTCAAATTTCAAAATCCAACAACATGAATAAATGATGATCCCTTACGGTGGATACCTTGTTTTGGTGCTTGACTCATTACCAGGATCAAGCCATCCCCTTCTTCTATCAATCCATGTGATCACCAATCATGTTCCTGTTATCCTTGATTCACATAAACTATATAATCACTATCTCACAATAAAGATTATTATCTATCTTCTAAATATTTTTCCCTGTGTAACTATGCTAAAACAGCACAGTTACGGCATATGCCCATCTGTCATGGGTGAACTTTTACAAATTTCTTTGGCCTGGGTGTTACTGTTTACCAGGTTTTTCCAGTCCTTGGTGGTGTTCATTTCAGGAGTTAATTCATTGGCTGGTTCAAACTGAGAATACTCAAATTCCCTTGTTGGGTCATGGGGTTGGTCATCTCTGGGCAGCCTGCGTTCTATAGGAAGTTTCTTTGTTTCACCTTCCATGGTGGCTTGAGTCATTTTGGGTTCTATGGCTAGGCCCACCTGCTGATTGGCTGGGTTAACAGGATCCTTTAACGTGGGGAGTGTTGATGTAGATGATTTTGACTCATCAAGCTTTAAAGAATTTTCCAAAGTCAAATTTTGTTCTGGTTCCTGCCTGAGAATCTGCAGGCAGCCAGGAGGCTGGTCCTGCAGGATGGCAGCCCACAGGGTGTCAGGGTTCAAATCCTGTAGTTGAGGTTTTCCAGTATGCATGATCAATAGGAGCTTGTCTCTTGTGACAACAAAGGCATTGCCAAGACTCATGACTGACTCCAGAAGAATTACTTCTGGGAAAACCTTTGCCTGCTGATTCCAGATGTTATTTCTAGTTGCCATGATTGCCAACTCCAATAACCTAAAGCCACTGCTCATGAGTTCAAGCTAGTCCCCCATCAACATGCATTTCACACTGTCCGTATTGACACTGTAGGGCCTCTCCCTTGCTCCTGCTCTGATTGCTGATTTATCCTAATTGCTGTTGATCATTTTAGCAAGTGGGTAGAAGCTTGCCCTACTAAAGACATCACTGCCAAGATCACTGCCGCCTTTCTGCTGCAAGATGTATTCTTCTGCCACAGTTGCCCTCAAAAGTTTTTATCAGATAATGGAACTAACATAAACGCCAAAATAGTGACCTCTATGGTTGAAGCCTTAGGCTCTCATCAGTCTTTTTCTGCCCTCTATAATCCTTCCACCAATGGGGTGGTTGAGCGCGCAAACTCAACTCTGGTTTCTATCATGAGGAAACTCACTTATTCTGATGCCGCCAACTGGGATCTAAACTTACCTGCTGCTCTCTTTGCCTATTGCCTTAGCAAGCATTGTGTCACCAGGTACTCCCCTTTTGCTATGCTATATGGTTATGAATCCACTACCCTGTTGCTCCTGGGGCCCCCCTACTCTCCTCCAATAAGGCCATGAACCCTGATGAGCACATAAAAGATCTAGTCAATTGAATCATTGATATTCAGGCCTCTGTATACACGTCCACCTATAAGACCAAGCTGCTTGAGCTCTCCCCTGACAATGCTGGGAGATCTCCCCTGCCTGAGTTCAACATTGGGGACCACGTTCTTTACTATCAACATAGAGTAGGAGGACGGGCTCATAAGCTAGACTTGTTGTAGATTGGGCCCTTGGAAGCAACCTTTAAACAAGAGTCAGTGTTGTGTTTGGCTCCTGGGGACAACATCCAAAAAGACACAGGGAAATCTTTATAAAGAAGATTTGAGGTTTAAAGCTAGCCTTGGGTTAGCCTTCAGGGAAAAATTAAGAGCACATACCTTAATTTCCTGGAAAACAAGAAGAGAAAGTCCTTTTAGAAAAAAGGACAGGAAAAAACTTGGAGATTATTAAAGCCAACGCAAATGTGGATAAACTTTTATTTATTAGGAGAAAAAATTCTACTTAAATAGTAGACAATGGACAGCAATTACTCATTAGGAAGACAGAGTGACTGAGGGGATCACGTTGGGATATGTCATACCAGGATCAATCACAGGCAGTTACAATAATCTGGAATGGGTGGATATTGGACCAGACCTATTTGCAGAAGGCAAGGAATATCCAAAATTGAAAGCAAACCCAGCAAACATCTTTGCAGCTATCAATATTCAAAGGCCATATCAAAATAGCATTAATGGCGCAATTTCCGACATCTCCCCCCTCAAGATTGGACACAGGGAGTTGATATTTGCGGAGAAATTCAGAGTGAACACAGGCAAAAGATTGTCCAGAGGACAGCAATTTCACAGTATACTCAACACCTTTTTTAAAGGTGAATTTGCAGGGCCCAACTCAGAGGGAATCCATGAGCTCTACCACCTGTAAAATTCTGGTAGTATAGGACCAGGTTGCCTATTTGATGCTCAGGGAGGAGGGCTCTAGCAGCATTGAACAGGGAGAGTTACAGAGTCTTGACCTTGTAAGCAGTGTAATACGCTGTTGCTTGGATGTCAATGATACAATTGGTTAAGTCTTTAACATGAGCCTCAGGATTTTCAGACACATCAACTTCAATCAAGGGGGGTCCCAAGATTGAGGGAGTGGCGGCTTCACGCCCATACAACATGGCAAAAGGGGACTGACCAGTTACTTGGTGCCTACTGAGTTGGTAAGCAAAGAGAGCAGCAGGGAGGAACATATCCCAATTGGCAGCATCAGAGAGCGTGAGCTTCCTCATTATGGACACAAGTGTGGAGTTTGCTTGTTTGACAGCTCCATTGATAGAGGGGTTAAATGGCGCAGAGAACAACTAGTGGGTCCTCATAGCTTTGACAATAGAAGTGATGAGGCGAGCATTAAAGCTGGTACCATTTTCAGAAAGCTGGACTTGAGGGCAGCCATGTCAATAGAAGATGTCTTGCAGCAAGAAACTAGCTGTGGTCTTGGCAGTTATATCTTTTGTTGCTCTGGCTTTGACCCATTTGCTAAAATGGTCTACAGCAACTAAGATAAACCAACATCCCAACCTAGACCAAAGGAAAGGCCCAACAGCATCAATACTCACTGTGTGGAAGGCATGCTTTGGAGGAATGAGCTTGAACTGATGTTAGGATAGACAAGGGCGTTGGATCTGACAGGAATTACAGGAGGCAAGGACATCAGGGATCAGGATGTGCATGTTTTCCCAATAAAAGTTTTTGCACAACCAGTCATGATTCTTTGCTATTCCTCCATGTCCAATGTCAATGTAAGCTTGGAGGAGATGGCTATCCTCATACTGGGGCAAATGTAGGGTAGGTAGGCATTGTTAACCTTTTTGAAGTGCTGTCTATCACAAACTATAGTGTCCTTGGATAGGGTCTGTAACACCAAGAAAATGTCTTCTGGCTCAGTGGTCCAAGAGTCAGGATACCTTATTAATTTTTATAGACAATTGGCATCAGTGGGGTGGATAGCTAGAATTGGCATCCTTGACAGGCCATAAGTGTTCTGATGTTGGGCCCCAGGACAGTGTATCACAGTGAAATCATATCCTTTTAGACACAGAGCCCAACTTGCTAAACAACCTTCAGGCTCTTTTAGCTGCTGCAGCCATTTGAGGGAGGAGTAATCTGTGACCACTGTTAAGTGGGTCCTGTAGATGTAGTGCCTGAACTGTTTTACAGCATGCAGCACCGCCAGACATTCCTTTTCAGTGACACTGTAGTTCTTCTTGTGTTTATTGAGGACCCGTGAAAAGTAGACTACAGGTCAATCCATGCCTTTGTTGTCAAGCTGGGCTAAGATGGCACCCACAGCTACTCCACTAGCATCAGTATACAAGATGAACTCCTTATCATAATCAGGATAGACCAATATAGGAGCCTCTTTGAGCTTGGCCTTCAGCGCTTTGAATGCTTGTTGTTGGCTGTCCGTCCATTCAAAAGAGATGTTGCAAAGCAACTGGACAAGGGGTTCACTAAGTTCAGCAAAATCAGGTATGAACTGTTGGTAGTAGCCCATCATGCCAAGAAATACTTGAACCTCTCAAAGATTTTTGGGAGGTAGCATCTTGTCAATGGCTTCCACCTTATTATTCATGGGGTGGATTCCTGTTTGAGTGACCTCATGACCTAAGAACTCAAGTTGCTCTTTAAAGAAGGAGAACTTGGAGGGTTTGAGTTTCAAGCCAGCTTTGCGTATATTGATGAAGACAGCCTTGAGATGTTCTAAATGGTCAGTAAAGGTAGCTCTGAATACAGTGATGTCATCAAGATACATGAGGACACAAGAGAGCTTTAGATCTTGTAGGATGAAGTTCATAGCCTGTTGAAATGTAGCAGGGGCATTTCAGAGTCCTTGGGGCATACAAGTGGGTTCAAAAAGGCCTTCTGAGGTGATAAGCGCAGCCTTTTCTCTATCTTCAGAAGATAAGTCAAATTGCCTGTATTCAGAGGCTAGTTCCATGGCTGAGAAAAACTTGGAATCACCCAGCCGTCTGAGAGCATTGTCAATTCTGGGCAAGGGGTATGAGTCTTTCTTAGTGAGAGATTTCAGGCAGCAATAGTCCATTACAATGTGATGTCATTCATCCTTCTTCTTGAGGATCAGTAACGGGGAAGTCCAAGGACTTTGGGAAGGAGCCAGTAGCCCAGCATCTAATAGTTGTTTGAGCTCTTTAGACACCTGAGCATCCTCTACTCTACTACAACAGTATGGTTTGGCACAAAAAGGGGTCACATCCCCAGTATCAATCTGATGGATGACCCCTTTAGCCAGGCCATAGTCTGTAGGTCCCAAGGCAAATATGTTGCTAAACTGATCAAGCAGGTCCAACACGTCTTTTTGTTGGATGGGAGACAATTTGGGGAAGTCAGCAGCAGTGAATAAGGAGAGAACTTGGGGATTGTCTTCAAATAGATTGAAATCACTAAAAGTTCCAAAAGGGTAGAGGGATGCCACTTGTTCAGCTCCCAATATACAAGCATGCCCTACAACCTGGCCTTAGGTCACCTGCATGGGCAGGGCTGTCAGGTTAGCAAGAAGTAATTGTACAGGCTCTTTGTGGGTTTGATCTAGAATCCCAGGACACAGGCAAGGCTCTTCACGGCTTAGGGATTCAGGAGAGTAGAGTTCCAAGAACAACTTTTCAGGAAGTTTGTAAGAAATCTTAGAATTAATCACCACCTGGGAGCCCATAGGAATGGTGATAGCTTCTATGGAAAGAAGAGGTACCCCTTCTTCAACAGGGCAGGAAAGAGGAGGGGTGCGCATGTTGGAGGAGTGAGTCCTATACTTGAGAGAGAAGATATCTGGCGTGAAGGTTCCTCAAAAATCAAAGGGACCTCATATCCTAAGAGAAAAAGATATCCATCTTGTAAGTTCACAATCTTGTTATACTCTCAAAGGAATTGTGTACCAACCAAGAGGTCATAGCTTTTGTTTTCAAGGACTACAGCGGGGGAAGCAATGAGGAGTTTCCCAAACCTCATGGGTAGAGCAGAGTAGGCACCAATGGCCTGAGTTTTTGCCATACAAGCTGTGCCATACAACTGAGTGTAGTTGAGGTCAGGGGCCAGCTTAAGTTTCTTCATTTGTTTTGAAGATACTATGTTGACTGGAGAACCTGTGTCCAGGATGGCTTTGATTTTAACCTTTTGGATTGATACTTCCATGTGGGTGGTATCTTTCCCAAAGGGGGAAATACTGCCAACACATCTTGCGCAGCCTCTAGCTTCTTCTCCCATTTAGCTAACATGCACCTTAAGGTAGGAATCTCATTATACACAGTCTGCAGTGGGAGAGATATAGTTATGTTTATGAAGAGAGCTTTGGCTAGCTTGGCTGCTTCCTCAGAAGAATCAACCAAGACGGAGGTCAATGAGCTTGAGCTAGATAAGGGCAAGCCACCATGGCTTTGGCTTCACTTGAAGGTGTTTGAAAAGTGGTGGTGGTCTTCCCAGAGCAAATCTTGTACAGGACAGAGACAGTTTCCAGAACAGCCAAAATGGAATAGCCATAACTATCAGAATCTTCAGGGTCTGGATCACTGGAGAGATTGTGGAATAGGTGAAGAATAGTTGGGACAGAAAAAGACAGAGCTTTCTCATCAGAAGGAGGATCAGGGGAAGACGGGAGGAGATTGGTCAGCAGAGGGTGTCTCTGTCTCTAAGCTGACCTCTCTTTTCCTGCCTGTTCCTTGGGGTCACAACCTTCCACTCAGGGATTAGTTCAAGTACGCAAGTGGTGCCCTATTTGGCCACAGTTATGGCAACCTTGCCTCTTAGTCTGTCCGCTTGCACCCAGCATCATAATGTGTGGCGTACAAGAAGTAGTCCCAGCATTACTAGCTTTATTTTTGTGTACCACCATACCCCCATGGGTCAAATGCATGTCTTGAAAGAGTGTCTTAATACTCTTCATGGAAGTGAGTGAAGCCTTGTTTGCCTTAAAGTGTAGGAATAAAGGCTGGTTTACTTTCAAAGCATTTGAACAATCTGTGTAATCTTCTCAGGGAGTTAACTGTCAACTGGTGATTAACTGTTGGCCTTCAATTTAGAATTGATCCTCAAACTCAGCCAGGGTTTCCTTGGGCTTAAAGGCAATGTGCATAAATGCATTCTTCTTAAACTTTAAGCTGAGATCACCTCCAAACTCCTCAATAAGGAGGCACTTCATGTTCTCCCAAGTGACAATGGAGGGGAGCTTAGGGACCACCACTTCTTGGCATGTTGGATGGAGACAGGTGAGGATATGTTCCTTTTTGAGTTCATCAGTAGCTCTAAACATTGCAGTCCCGTAAATTGTTAGAAAGGCAGAAATAGTAGAGGTTTTAGAATCAAATATCTGTTTTAAGGTTGGTTTGTAATTTGGGTCAATGGATGAGGAAGAGGACTGAATGTTTTCACCTGGGTTGAGGGCGTTAATGTGAGGATTTCCTTCAAACTCAGATTTATCAGCAGGTTGTCTAGCCCAGAGGAGTTGAAGGCTTTTCTCTAGGGTATCCAAGGTAGAGCTGTTCTGACCACTTATATCTCTAGCAGTGGTGGCAGCAACTCCAAATTTGTCAATCTTAATTTGTTGCACTAATAAGGTGCCAGCAATCCTGTTAAGGCAAGTGGTATGAGTAGCCAGGGGGATGACTTGTCCATTCATTGTCTTGGTAAAGCAAGAGAGGTTCTGTACCTCTCTTTACAATGTGTCCTGCCTATCAGCAACATCATTTTTTACTTATGTAAGCTGATGCAGTGCACGTGCACAGTTGACCTGGGGTTGGCCTTCCAAACCAGTGCAGCAACCATGATTGTTCTGAGCAGGAGTATTAACAACTTCAGTTTCCTCTCCATCTTCAGACTCAGAAGACGAGGCCTCAGAATTAGAGAGGTGTTACCTTAAATACTCAATTTTTCCTTGCAAAGTAGCTACTTGATCAGTGAACAAAGCAATGTGATGGTCAGGCATAGGTTTTATTGGAGGGGGATTCTGAACAGAAGCTTGAAGTTGAGTGATAGCCTTGAGCTTGGCAATTGCCTCCCATACCTTGATTTCAAAATCAGATGGGGCCTCAACAGGAGGAGCGGGAGGAGTCACCTCAATAGATGCTACTCTATCATCCACATAATTTTGTACTTGATATAGAGTGTCGCCTAGTGCAGCCTTATCCAGACCATATTGATGCTACAGATGGCGGCCCCAAGTATCAACATGAGCTCCAACTAATTTAAGTTGAGAATTAATATGTTCTTGGAATTGGTTAAGTTTGCTAACCAGAGTCTCAAAATCCTGGCAATACTTTAGAAGATAGGCCTCAATTTGTCCACGCCACGCTGCTTGATGCTCATCAAATTTTCATAGTTAATCCTTGATGTATCCAGGGAGTGAGGAACAAAGGGAATTCAGTGAGGAGGTCAGGTACTTCTGGGAGGCCAGCAAGTTGTGCTGGTTATTGGAAACACACGCAAAGAGACTGTGGGACCATTCTTGATATGCCATATTTTGAGCATGTTTGTTTGAGACAACAATGACTATAGCATTTATAAGTTAGTTCTGGGATCCTAATGCAAGTTGATGGTTAACCAGGGCAGGTTGGATGAACTGGTTGACCAACATGCCAATTGTATCCATGGACTCCATCAGTGCGGGGGGAGACCAAAGTCCAAGAGGAAGGAATACAGGTCTTCAGAAGCATACCTGGGACAGAGACCAGGGATAGTGTGCATTTCCACAGTGCCAGAGTGGAGCAAAGAGCAGGCGGCAGCACAAGCTTGCTCATAATTGAGAGAGAAAGCTGGAAGGGGGCCCACGCGGGCCTAGGGGACAGCATCAATACCATGGGAGTTGAGGGGGCATTGGTGATGTCTTCTTCTGGAGGAGGACTAGAAACTTTAGGTTGTTTGGGTACTTCAGAAACAAAGGAAGAAGAACCAGAGAATGCGTGTGGTAATGGGGTAACTGAGGGGCTTGCAGCCCCTGTAGTAAGCACCATTTTGTTGTGTTTGGCTCCTGGGGACAACATCTAGGAGGAATGCGGGAAATTTTTATAACAAAAGATTTGAGGTTCAAAGCTAGCCTTGGGTTAGCCTTCAGGGAAAAATTAAGGGCATGTACCTTAATTTCCTGGAAAACAAGAAGAGAAAGTCCTTTTGGCAAAAAAGACAGGAAAAAGCTTGAAGATTATTAAAGCCAGCGCAAATGTGTATAAACTTGTCTTTATTAGGAGATTTGATTCTACTTAAATAGTAACAAGGGACAGTGATCACTCATTTTGAGAGACAGAGTGGCCAAGGGGGTCACGTTAAGATGAGGTCATACCAGGATCAGAAAAAGGAATAGATGGTATTCTGGAATGGGTAGATATTGGCCCAGACCCATTTACAGAAAACGAGGAATTCCCAAACTTGAAAGCAAAACCAGTCAAATCTTTGCAGTTATCATTATTCAAAGGCTATATCAAAATAGCATTAATGGCGCAATTTCCAGTAGTCAGGTATACTGTAAAACTCCTCTCTAGTGGTTGACCGTTTTCTTGTGTGCATGCCAAGTTCCTTTGCAAGTACCACCCCCCTAAGGCCAATCTAGAGGGGGGAAATGTTGTGAATGCCGCCATTCACCATATTTTGATTTTGCCTTTGTTGGGTTATTTTGAGGAAAAATCCCTCTCTTTTGCTTTTGCCCTTCAAAATGAGGCTGGCTCCAAACTGAGAAATACAATTGTTTGGTTTCCTGATTCTGCAGCAACTCACTTGCCCCACTCATGCTTGTGGCAAGTGATCCTACCGTCCATGTACTGTTTTGTGGTAAAAATACACACTATATAATCCCAATTTCTATACCCAATAAAATTTAAGCTCTAATCACATTTTTGTCTTTGTGTCTCCACATACTTTGTTGCCTCTCTAGCCATGTCTAGCAGATATTATTCATTCAGGGCCACAAGTTAATTACATAGCCTTCCATGCCATCCTAACTGAGACTTAGCACAAATCAAATCCTAAAGTTAGGATTTCCTGTTGTGACTTTGTGCTGCGCCTCAGATCACAACACACAGGATGGGAGGCACTTGTCCTTTTGTGATTGGTTGCCCATGTTCACGTGGAAGAAAATTTGGGCAAACAAGTCAGCCACCATTTGGCAGCCAAAGAGAGAATTGTGATCAAGGACCCCAATATAGAGGTTGTGAAAGCCTGAGGGTGGCGTTCCTGTACTGTGTCTCCAATGTTGAAGAAGACAACATCACCCAGATGAATATCTGCATGGTTTTCAGGGTAGACTTAGGCCTAGTGCCCACGTCCCTGGATGGCCTGGAGGGCGGTGGAGCTACCCTCCATCTGGTGGCTCAATAAAATCTGGTGCTTGGAATTTGAGCCATCCCAGGAGTCAAGTAATCCACTGAGGATGTGGCTGTACTTTTAGCCATCAGTGAAATCTAGGTTTGTCCAATAGTAGACAAAACCCTTGGCTGAAACAGCCAAAAATGCACCAATGGAAGTCCCCTTCTTGACCTTCTTCCTTTTTGAGTGGTGGCCCTTCCTTGCTTGCCAAAATCATCAAAAGCCATCAATAGCTTATAGTAGGAGATAAACATGACATCAATATAAAAACTTGTCAGGCATTTGACTAGGGTAGATTTGATGGTGGGATCATATGGGGAAACCTCAGTGCCATCCCATTGGTTGCCAGCAACATTGATCAGCACACAGACTGACACTACCTTCCCATACATTCAGTGCTGCACCATGCTCTCAGACACCCAAATGCCATGATGTGCAAGTTGCTTCCGGACCTGGGTCAAGGGAAGCTTGGGGTCCCACTGCAAGAGATCAAGCATGATTGGGTAGGCCTCACTGATTTGGGACTTGGGGGCCTTCTGGGGCTCCTTGGCTGTCCCAATCAGATTCCCCTTATTCATTAATTTATTTAATTCCTGCATTATTGTGACTCAGGTGAATTTCAATTGGTCAGCAATCTGATCCCAGGACAGACCCTGCAGGTTCAGGGCCACAATTTCCTGGAGAATTTGGCCAGTAATGATTCTGTGTTTGGGGAGCTGGGCCAGGGGATATGAAGCCTGATTGGCTGTAGGGGGGAAGGTTGGCTGGTGGCAGGAAGTTGTTCCAAATCAAGGTTGCCATCCTGATTGGTTGGTTGGCAGGCAGCTTGTGCAGGGGTGGGTAAAGGAGCGTGGACAGAGCTAGACACTAAGTGACTCTCAAACAAGTTAAAGCCATAGGGGTTGGGGGTCAAGTACAGGTCAGCTTCCTTGTTACCTGCATCAAAGGCCTGGGTGTAAACAGGTGCCTCCACACTCTGAGACTTGCCTCCACAGAAGTTTCCTTGGCTGATGCTTTCTTGTTTGCTGGCGCTGTCAAAAATGTTGCTGAAAACTATTGTAAAAAACCTAGGATAAAATCACTAAAAGTAGAAATTTAAAACTTTATGATTTATTTTTATTGTAATCTAAAGTCCATATTTGGAAAGTTCTCAAAACATTTCATAAAAATCAGGATCCATAAAAATGAATAAAATGCCTCTATTGCTAAATTAGATAGCTGTTGATTGGCTGTTAAACTGTTATATTTCTATTTTAGGCTGCACATACTACATATCTTGCATGACTTCATTTTGTTTCATGCTTGTGCAATCTTGCTGCTATTTTGCTCAAATTTTGCTTCATTTTAGTCCTTCTGTTGATGCCTCATATAAATCCTGATTGGATTATAATATACTCCGGAATAACATCCATTTATCTCATTTGTTGTGTCAGTTTATTTTGTTTGTGGTTTAAACAATGCTGCTTTCTATTTGCTATAATTTTGTATGATGGGCTAGTGAAATTTTGTTTTTTTGTTTTACAGTCCATTTATTAACTGAAATTTTTTAAATTAATTGAATCCTGAATCTTGTGTGACTTGGATTTTGTTCAAATCTGAAATCAATTTTGTTTAAATCTGAGGTATTTTTGGTTGTTACCATAGCTTTTAAAACTACTGTGATAAATCCAATAAATTGATAAGGGAGCCCAGGAGCTAATCAGATGCCCAAATCAAGCCAAGCCATGGAACTAACTGGCATTCAATGCAGTTCACACTACCAGCACAAACCAAAACCTAACTACAACCAGCAAGCCAAGCCAAACCTTACTTTTTCCTGATCTACAGGCTGCAGCTTGCTACAGCCCTGTCAATCAATCCTTCATCACCAAGAATTGCAGGAAACATGGCTAGTCTCAATTATTTCTCTTACCCCTTCACTTCAGTATTTAAGCTGAATCTCTTTTCCTGAGCAAATTTCTCCAACAGTATCATTCCTTTCAAACATCTCCAATAAAACCTATATTTTCACCTTCTAACTGATTATTAGATTATTGAGATTATCCTCAACAACATGAAGCCCCTCCTCCTTTGTGGGTTTTTTGTATATTAATAGGATAAAACCCGGCTAACGTGAACTTTGAAGCCCCAAATCCAACACCATCTTATAAATCTGAGGATACAATCTGGTATTGCTTTGGTCCACACTGTTGCCATGCCCCTTTTGTCAAAACTCCTTGCTTCCCACCCATTATCTATCCCAAGGCCCTGTGGTTGGTTTTTGGATACATCAGGGTATATTACTTGTTAAATCACTTCATTCCCTTGCTGGGGAGATTTAGATTACTAGGTCACTTACTTCACATGTTAATGATTAGAATTCCAGTTGGGACTGCTTTAGTTAATTTTAACTTGGCAGCACTCCTCCACTCAATAGGAGAAAAGCTCCCAGATGATTGGATCCCTGACAGCAGGCTGAGAGTGGCCATAGACTGAGGCTTCCTTGTTGGAAGACCCAGCATGAACTCTCAAGGCTGGGAAACAGCTCGTTTACTTGGCTATTGGAAGAAGAAGACATAATAATTTTTTATTAAAACACTAAACTCAATAAGAGGAGTGTATATTTTAGTCAACTTTATTATTAAGTATGTTAAGTTGGTGAATAGTAAGATCTAAATTTTAGCCGTCCTAAAATGGAATAGGGAAATTTTTAAGAATGCCTATGATTCCTAAAAGAATTAGCACAAATCCACTCTAGATCCTCTGACCTCCTGTTTGAGATGCCTATAAATTATATTTATTTTAAATTCACCTCACTTTTGATTTAAAATTTGGTTTTTGGATTTTGCAATCCTGCAATTTCATACTTGTTGACACCTTCATGTTATTTATGATTTGTTAGACTTACAGGAAATACCAAATTGTACATTAGAATCCTGTATTTCTGATTTATGTATCTTTACATTTTTTATGTGTTTTGTCTTTAGTTAGTTGAGCTATCTGCTCAAAGGATTTGAAATTTGTAAATTTAAATAAATCAAAAAGTCAAATTAAAGGGTTGATTTTATTAAATATTTGATTTTTCACTCAGCTGAGTTACCCGCTAATGTGATTTGAAGTTTGGACCAAGGATTTAACAATCCTGCATTTCTACCATTAGGATCTGAATTTACAGTATATTCTCCCCCCATGGACTAGGCTCTTTATAACCATTCCCTGTAAGATCAGTGATTAGCTTGCTTATCTATTAAGTGATATCAACCAATACATATATTAGGCACTTATTACAGTAGACCTTGCAAACTTGTACTAGAGATCTAGTATAAACCGCTTGCATCCCAGAGGAAGCATTTTACTATGCTTTCACTTAGATGTTCTTTCATAATTCAAAGTCTGAACTAGGCCAACAACAATACCAATTGTGCCTATATGACAGGCAAGTTTTGGTAGTAGATGCTGTTGCAGGAGGAGTTGCAGGACACTTGGCAGTGCCTTACAGCATACCTACCTGCAGCAGTTTAAATTAATGTAAATAGATAATAAAACAGATGTAGACTATTACAGTTTGATATTAAGGTAAGAGAGTCAAAATTAAATATAAAAACTTATTAAAATGATTGGAAGACAAGCTGCCACTATCCACTATAATTGGACAATTTTAAGCCTGGGAGATAAGTGTCAGGGATCCAGTCTTGGGTGGCTGGTCTGTCATTTTTGGGGGTAACTTGGGCCGGTTTTTTGCGGGCAATGCCCACCACAAGAGGGGAGATAACTTTAAAAGGTATGAGGCAGACTTCCCCAACCAAGACCATGGACCAGCAGCCGGGATTATAGTGTCAATCACCCCTTTGAGGGTGATGTACACAATCCCAAACAGCTTGCCAGGATGGTCGGTTGGGAGGTCAGGTGCAGAAGCAGGCATGGGTTTTGGGGTCACAGGTGGTTCCATGGATAGGTCATAGACAGGGAGATATTTGAATTTCCCTCTGAACAACTTGGGTGTTGAAAATATCTACAGGCCTTGTTGGTTGTATCTAACTGTGGATTGTATGTGGGCCAGAGGATCAAGTTTGAGTATCTTTTCTGGTGTGTATTCTTTGTATTCAGACTTCAGAGGGTAGTTGGTAAAGTGGACGGGTCCAAAGGGTACACCAGGAGGACAGAAAACAGCAGGCGGTGGGGCAGGCAGACCAGGAGATCTCAAACTGAATTGGTAGACAGCAAATACAAAATAAGGCAATAGCTGTATGAGCCAAATTAATATAACCTTTATTCAAAAATGGCAATAAGTTTGGAGTGTAGGGTCTTTGGGTCTATATAGTACCCCCTCCAAACTTAACATTTTCCATGGGGGGTTCATCAGGGCATTGGGAAGGCCAGGGCCAGGAGAACTGGGTGCTTGGGTCCAAAGGCGGCAAAATGGCACTTGGCCCAGGAGTTCTTTCATTGGTCAGGAATCTTGATTTGGCTGCCTGATTATCTTGCTTTAGTGTCAAGGTCATGGGACCAGGTTGCAGGCCTGTGCCTCTTTCCTGGGTTGGCTCTTGATTAGTTGCTGGTGTAGACTTTGAGTTTATGAAGCTAATAGTTACCAAATCAGTGCCTCCATTAGACGCTGTTATTAATCCTCCATTTGGTGTGATAATTTCTTTGATTTGTCTCTTTCTACCGCATGGTTCAATACACTTGGTATCAGCTTGTGGGGGCTCAATCCCAGAAAAACACAGCTGGCAGTCCCGCGGTTCACAGGCCCGGCAGCCCAAAGGAATCCAGGTTTGGGGTTTGATTCCTGCTCCCAGGCCTGGGTTTCTAGAGAGGAAGAATTGTCAATCCTGACACCATCTCCTTCTTCCCCTGAGGGCCCTCCCTTCTGATTCTTCTTGTTCAGGTAGAGTTGGATGGCTTCTTGGGCATTATTCAGGTTGCTCAGCGGCTCTCAAGTACTTTCTTCTAGTGGGTATCCTTTCCACTTGATGTAATACTGGAGTTTTTGGTAGTGAGTTTGATTACCATGTATGTATTCATCTTCATATTCCTCAGTGCGGCCTGTTTGGATGGGTGGGGGGCTGTCTTAATCTGTTGGTGGGGGAGTGAATTCCCATCTTTTTTGAATAACAGAGAACGGTGGAACAAATCATGAATCTTTCAGGAAGGGGGTAGGTCTAGCTTGAAGGCAACCTCACCAACTAGTTTGGTGATTTTGTAGGGGCCGCTTCTTCTGTGAGCTAATTTCCTGCAGGGCACGTGCAGGGGTACGTTCCAGGAGTCTAGGTATACTTTGTCTCCAACTTGTAAGGGTTGGCCTGGGATTTGTTTGTGGTCAGCAAAGGCTTTGTATGTCTGCACTGCGCGGTTCAGGTTGGTCAAGCATGTTTTTTGTGTGTCGTGAATCTGTTCAATCCAGGAGCGCCCAGTGGTGTTTGATTCCTTTTTGCCAATCTGGGGGTCCCAGGTGGGGTCAAACCCATAGTTGGCTTTGAATAGGGACATGCCTGTGGAGGCGTGGTCCTTACTGTTGTAGGCAAACTGGGCCATGGGGAGCATTTTGGCCCAATTGTCCTGATCAGTGTTGGCATAGCATCAAAGGTATTGTTCAAGGATCTGGTTCACTTGCTCAGTTTGGCCGTCTGTCTGTGGGTGGTAGGAGGTAGATACACATTGCTTGATTCTTAAGTCTTTCATCACCTGTGTCCAGTAGTTTGACGTGAATTGGGGTCCTCTGTCTGTGATGATTTCCTCAGGTGTTCTTTGTTGTGTGAGGATGCAGTTGTGGAAGTGTTGGGCTGTTTCTGCTGCAGTGCAATTGGTGGTGATTGGTACAAAGTATGCCATCTTGGTGAAGTGGTCTACCATGACCAGGATTGCATTGTACAAGAGGGATGGTGGCAGTTCCACAATGTAGTCCATGGAGACAGATCTCCAAGGTCCATGGGGTATATCCAAGGGTCTTAGAAGTCCTTCAGGTTTGTTTCTGTGAGTTTTGGTCTGCCCACAGGTCTCACACCCCTTCAGGTATGTGCTTACGTCTTGATCCATTTTTGGCCAAGCAAAGTTCCTTCTGATGCTCCAGAGGGTCTTGAGCCTACCTGGGTGTCCAGCCATCTCATAATTGTGGTAGTCTCTCAAGACTTTGGTTCTGATGTCCCCTTCTGGTACAAAGATCCTGTTGTGGAGCATTAGTGTGGTTCCCTTCAATGAGTAGCCTTTTTGGTAGTGGGCGCTATCCAAGGATTTGGAGAGGTCAGAGGTCAAGGTCTTGGTGAACTTGTCTAGTGCTTGGGCCCTTAGTACTTCTGGTTTGCTGGCTCTGATTTTCATCAATCCCAGGTGAATGCCTAGGCTTGCTGTGTCCAAGAGGATTTGGGTGTTGTGGTTGCGGGTTTCTAGGTGGGTAGGCACCAGGTCAGTTCTTCTACTTAGGGCGTTGGGTACCATGTTCACCTTTCCTGGCTTGTAGTCTATGATCAGAGTGTAGTCAGCCAGTTCTAAGGCCCATTTTGCTTGTTGTTGGTTAAGCTGGCATGGTTTGAAGAAGTAGACCAAGTTCTTGTGGTCTTTCAGGACCTTTACTGGGTATTCAACGCCACATAGGTATTGGCGCCAATGTTTCAGGGTCTTCATTATGGCTAGAATCTCCTTGTCATATATTAGGTAGTTTTCTTCTGCGGGTAGCATCTTCTTGTAGTAATATGCTACAGGATGTAGCATACTATCCTCTCCTTCCTGAAGAAGGACCCCGCCCACTGCAAAGTCTGACGTGTTGGTTTCCAGAACAAAAGGCTTGGAGGGATCTGGCATGGCCAGGACAGGGCAGAGGTGAAGGCGAGTTTCAAGGTTTCAAAGGCAGTGGTACATTCCAGAGTCCAGGCAAAAGTGACCTTGTCAGAGCAAAGGCAGGTCAGGGGGAGGGTAATGTGAGAATTTCTTTGGATGAAATCCCTGCAATAATCTGCCAGGCCCAAGAAACTTCTCACATCCTTTCTGCTTTTGGGCACCGGCCAAGATGTTATTGATTCTACTTTGTCTTGTGCCATAACAAAGCTACCAGTATTCACTATGTATCCCATGAATTTGACTTTGGACTGAAAGAATTTGCACTTCTTAAGCTTAGCGTGTAAGTTGGCTTGGGAGAGTTTCTCCAGTATAAGGTCCAGGTGGCGCAGGTGTTCCTTGTGAGACTTGCTGTAGATGAGAATGTCATCCAGATATGCCACACAAAAACGGTCAAGGTATTCCCCTAGGACAGTGTTGATCATCCTTTGGAAGGTGCTGGGGGTGTTGCAGAGTCCAAAGGGCATCACAAGGTACTCATACAGCCCATATTGGGTTTTGAAGGCCTTCTTGTACTTGTCTCCATCCTTGATTTGGATTTGGTTGAACACATCTTGGAGGTCAATTTTTGAGTACACCATGGCTCCAGTAAGTACATCACAGAGGCTGTTGGCATTGGGTATGGGGTAGTGGTTCTTCACTGTAATGTTGTTCAGTTTTTGGTAATTTACGCATAGACGCATTCCACCATCTTTTTTCCTACAAACAGCATGGGTGACAAGCAGGGGGCTTTTGACACCTGGATAACCCTTTTTTGTCATATCCTCAAGGTATGCTTTCAAGGCTACTTGTTTGCGGTGGTTGCAGCTGTAGATGGGGCTGTGGTGAGGTTGGGCTCCCAGTATCAGGTCTATGGTGCGGCCATAGATTGAATGACTGGGTAGTTTGGTGACTGCCTCTTCACTAAACACATGGCTCCATCTCTGTAGGGGGTAGGCAGTATTCCAACACTAGGTTCTATCTTCATAGCCAAGAGTTTGTTGGTAGGGGGTCGTTCATGGCTCATGCAAAAAGGAACAGTATCACAGGATTCTGCTCGGCCCAATGTGGCGGTTTTTTTGCGGTAGTTCAAGATCAGGCCATGTTTGTCAGACCAGGAGTCACCCAGTATAAGGGGGTGGGGTAGTCCTGGCAAGAGGATTAGGGACAACGGGTATACATTGTGTCTAATGGTCAACGGGAGTTCTTGTTCACACTCATAGCCAGTGTCCAAGAAGCTGTTTCCCATGATTACTTGTAGGCTGTGTTCTGAGGCTGTCAAGCCTAATTCCCCTGCTAGGCTGGTGTTGATAAAACTTTCATCTGCCCCTGTATCAATAAAGGCTTCAATCTTGCGCTTGTTCCCTGCTACATCTATGGACACTTGGATGAATTTGTAAGACTGGGAAGAAGTGTTTATTTGCGCCAGTGAGATTGGGGCAGTGTTCTTCTTAGGGCAGGCTCTGGTCAAGTGGCCTGCCTTGTGGAAGTGGAAGAAGAGTCCTTTGTGGTAGTGTCATTGGAGCTCTTCAGGGGTCATCCCTGTTCTGTTGGGGGTCAGAGTTTGGGGTAGGCGGGCCTGGGAGGAGCCAGTGTTCTCTTGGTTCATGCTAAGACCCTTGCACAGGGGAATTAGCTTGTCTAGGCTGAGGGTGGGTGGATGGTGCTTCAACAGGTCCTTCATTGCTAGGTTGATGCCCTTTTGGAAGATAATGGCTGCCAGTTTGTCCTTGAGTTGCGTGCAGGTTTTCAGTTTAAGGAATTTGTCAATATACACTTGGATGGGTCAGGGACCTTGTCAAATTTCTAGCAGGGAGTTCAGGGCGTAGTATCTAGTGTAGCAGTCTTCACCTGTGGCCATTAACTCAGCCTCAAACTTGGCGTAGTCTAAGCAGAATTCTATGTCCTTGGCTGTGGCCTTGCCAAACCAGTCCAAGGTGTCCCCCAATAGCATTGAAGCAACCCCAAGGATCTTCTCGGTGTCACTGGCATAAGAGGGGGTGTTGGTAAGGAAATGCAGGCAGAAGACTGGCATGGCATGTCTAGCTTCTTCAAGTGTGAGCTTCCCCATCTGAGGCATCTCCAACTTTGTGAGGGACTGGTTCACAATCACATTTTGCACTTGGGAGGACAGAGCTTTGTTGGCGTCAGCGGTATTGGTGTTGGTTCTCTTTGGGTCATTCAGGTTTGTATTCTTCCACATGGAAGAGATCAGGTTTGTGGTTGTCTTATAGGTATAATAAGTGATTATCAATAGCAAAATCATACAAGATGCCCCAAGAAATAACAACATCTTGGGGCTCAGTGTACCAGGTTTAATAAAGATTGCCATAATGTCAGGGATCCAGTCTTGGGCAGCCAGTCTGTTGTTTTCAGGGGTGACTCGGGCCAGGTTTTTTGCGGGCAATGCCCACCACAAGAGGGGTGCTAACTTTAAAAGGTATGAGGCAGACTTCCCCACCCAAGGCCATGGGACGGCAGCTGGGATTATAGTGTCAATCACCCCTTTGATGGTGATGTACACAATCCCAAACAGCTTGCCAGGATGGTCGGTTGGGAGGTTGGATGCGGAAGCAGGCATGGGTTTTGGGGTCACGGGTGGTTCCATGGATAGGCTGTAGGCGGGGAGATAGTTGAATTTCCCTCTGAACAACTTGGGTGTTGAAAATATCCATGGGCCTTGTTGGTTGTATCTAACTGTGGATTGTATGCAGGCCAGGGGATTGAGTTTGTGTCAGGGAATTTTCCCCTGACTACATTAATTGTATATGTAATTTTGGCCTAAACACCAAAACAAAGAAAGACTGTAAACAAATAAGTTACACTAGTAAAAGTACTGGTTTCAACCCAGACAGGGATTGAACTCAAAACCCTAAAGACAAGGCAAATGTTAATTCAAAGAAGATAGGTCAGATTATATTATCAATTTATAATAAACCTAGTCGTTTGACAATGAATTCTGACTTTGGCCTTGCTTCTGTAATTGTTAATAAGCCTCTAGTAGACGTCACTTAACACTCAAAAGCTGATTGGCTGCATCCAACTTAGTTTTTGCTCTTCAAACCACTATTAACATTTAAGCGTCCAGCGCCAGCCTTGATCTTCCCGCTTAAACCCATTATCTTCAGATTAATTGCTTATCAACTTGAGGCTCTCTATACATGCTACTGGGTGCAACATATAATTTTATACAATATTTTGCCATAAATTGATGCCCATTTTGAAACAGGTATTAATTTCAGCCTTTCAATCATTGAAATATCATGGAAAATCCTCTCATTTCAACTGATCCTCATATTTATGTTCCAGCCTCAATTTTGATGGTATTTAAGTAAACCATACTCTCTATTATTTCTTTTTCCAACAATAAAGACTATCTTACTTCTGATACTTCTACCTTTTCTGATAAAACTCCATTTCTGAAGCCATGAAAGGAATTCTATTCCTATTCTGGTTTCTAGTTTACTTCTTGCCAGTGGTTTTGGCCTTGGAAAATCCAACTCCTACAACTGACTGGTACAACTCCTCTCCTGATGATACCCACCAAAAGGAATCCCTTGCCAATGGATGGTTCAAATACCTGTCTGGACATTGGGGACGCAAGTTCCACTATGATCTCTTGTTTACTTCCCCTCCTGCTGAACCAACCCTTGTTAGACCTTACGCTTCCTTTTACCTCTTAGTTTATTTGGTGGGTTACTTTCTACTTGGTTGTTTCAGTTCTATGTTTGAAAGATTTGCCTACCTAGGGCATCTTGGACATCTTGCAATGGACACCCTTCCTATTGGCTTGGTAATTGCAGGTCTGAATGTGGGGGCCTTGGCCCATCAGCTAGGGAGCTTATTCCCTGCCAAGTGGGTCCCTGACAGTTTGTTGGAACCCATCTTGAGCTTCTTGCTTAGAAGTTCAGAACCATCCCCTGAAAGCTACCTCCTTTATACTGTGCTGATCAAGAGTTTTGCGGTCACCCTGGTTACAACCATCATCAGCCTGACCACTTATTGTCTGGTTTGCCTTTTCCTGCAGACCAAAACTGCTGCTGCCGCCAGTGCAACAGCTCCTCAACAGGTTCAGAACCAAACTGTGGTCCTCAACCAGATTTCAGCAGTATCTCCTGAAAAAAACAAAGGTAACAAGATCCTTATGCTCCTGGCCTTCTCCCAATCACTGTTTGAAACATCTCTGGCACAATTCCAGACTGACGCATAGAAGGTACATCACGTGGCCAAGAAGCTCACAGGCAAGGCTCGCGTCTGGTACGCCAAGGCCACCCTTCAAGGAGAGAAATTACTCAACAACCACCCTGCCTTCTGCAACTCCTTATTGGCTACTGTAGTGCCAGCACAGACCACCAAAGAACTCTGAGACCGCATAATGACCTTGTATCAAGGTTGAATGGCCACCAAGGACTATATTGAAGAATTCTCTTGCCTCAAGGAAGCAATTGGTATGATGGACGCCAAAGCTTGCTACCTCTTCCAGAAAAAATTATCTCCAGAACTCAAGGACTTCCTAGCCCACCATGTACTACCTGACAAGTTTTCTGAGCTTACCAAAGAGGTATTGAAATGGTCCTCCAAGGTAAAGCAACTTCCTTCTTGGAACAACCCCAAGACTATGCCCGCCTGTAACTTACCATCCCCTGCCAAGGTTCCAAAGGGATTAGTTCCTAAACCCTGGGGAGGTTATCAGTTAGCCCCCAAAGAGAAACAACGTCAAGTCTGTGAAGGATTGTGCCTCTACTGTGGACAAACAGGACATTCTGCTAAGGATTGCCAGGCACTCTCAAAGGTACAATCTGCTTCAGGTCATCTCCTTTTGACCACAGATGCCAATAAATCTTCCACTCAGTCTTACACTCTTTTGCCTGTTTTTCTAGACCACAAATTTGGCACTACAGCCAGCTACGCACTGATTGACACAGGAGCAATGGGGAACTTCATTGACCAAGATCTTTTGACTTTGTTAGGGTTTGAGACCTCAGGGCTAGCCTCTGTAAGACTTGCTGAAGGTACCCCTGCCCAAGTAGGACGCCTAGTCAAACCCCTCTACGCTCAGGTGGGGAAGAACTCTTACCACCTACCTACCTCTACGCTCTCCAACTTGGCCTTCCTGTTAGTCTTGGGTTTCCCCTGGTGTCAGGAAGCCAAGTTACAGTTCAATTGGGACACCCACTCTGTCACGCTTCACTCCCACGGACAACCGACCACAGTTCCTCTCAAAAAACTGTATCATCAAGTACCAAAGAACTTCACGGCGTACTTAAACTCTCTACTTCTGGTGGGGAGCCCAACACCTGATCCTATTCCGGAGGAAATTCAAGACTTAAAAACAGCCTTTAGTGAGGAACTCTGCTCTGTCCTTCCTGAAAGAAGACCATCCAATCTCAGAATTGACTTGATACCAGGCTCCTCACCCACCTGGGGAAAGCTTTACCCCATGAACCGAGCACAGGGAATTGCAATGAAGGCGTACTTGGACAAAAACTTAGCAAAAGGGTTTATGCATTAATCCAACTCCCTATGTTCATCACCCATGTTCTTTGTAGGGAAAGCAGATGGTACCCTGAGACCTGTTGTAGACTTCACCAAACTAAACTCCATAACCATTAAGAACCAAAACCCCTTACCATCTGCAGAGTCCTTGACCAACCAACTTACTCACGCCAAGGTTTTTTTCTAAACTAGACCTCTGCAGTGCTTATAACCAGATATGTATTGCTGAAGGTCATGAATGGAAGACAGCAGTTTGCACTCCCTTTGGGCTCTATGAATACCTTGTGATGCCCTTTGGGTTGAGTAACGCCCCTGCAGCCTTCCAAAGCTTAATGAGTGAGGTTCTTTTTCCTCTACTTGACGTCTGCGTTGTCATCTACCTTGACAATATTCTGGTATACTCACAGAACAAGGAGGCCTACACTAAGCACCTACAAGAGGTCCTCCAACTACTCATTGACAACTGTTTGTTCTGTAAGCTTGAAAAATGCAAGTTTTTTGTCACTGAGATTGAGTTTCTTGTGTACAAGATTAAACCCAGGAGGGTTTGTGGTTGCTCCTTCCAAGATCCAGGCAGTCCTGGACTGGCCTAGACCTACAACATGTACCAAGCTTTATGGCTTCTTGGGCCTTGCAAATTTTTGCCGCAAGTTTATCAAGGACTTTTCTGCTACCGCCCTCTCTCTCACACACCTTACCTCCAAAAAGGTCTCCTTTGTCTGGTCACCTGAAGCTGATCTGGCATTTGAAACCCTCAAGAAGCAATTCACCTCGGCCCCTGTCCTTCTCTGTCCAGATCCTGAACGTCAATTTTTTTGGACACAGACGCCTCTGACTTTGCCCTAGGAGGGGTGTTGCTGCAGCTTGGGGAGTATAGTGAACTCCACCCTGTGGCGTTCTACTCCTATAAGCTGCTTGACTGAGAAAGAAACTACCACGTATACAAGAAGGAACTATTTGCCATTATCAAATCCTTGGACCACTGGTGTCACTACTTGGAAGGAAATAAATTCCCCGTTCAAATCAGAACCAATCATAAGAATCTACTCTACTTCACTGAGAAGAGAAAGGTTAGCCCATGTCTGGCACAATGGGCTATAGATCTGCTTGCCTTTGATTTCAAGATTAGTTATATGCCAGGACACAATAATGTAGTACCTGACACCATCAGTAGACGAGAGGATTTGGATTATCCTAGTCAGTCCTACGTTAAACACAATAAACGTACCATACTCTCTGAAGATCAGTTCCTCTCCCACATCATGACTTTATCCTATCTATCCACCTTGGACGAGGACATCATAGCATCCCAACTCTTGGATAAGGAGAACGTCCCCACTGGGCTTACACTAAACAACAGATCTTGGTCAAAGAATGGAAGCCTTTATATACCAACCAATGAACACTGATAAACAATCCTGGAAAGCTTCCACAACTCCCCTCTCACAGGACATGGAGGCATTTGCAAAACGGTCAAGAGAATCCAACAAAGATACTGATGGCCTAATCTGAAGAAGACAGTTGCCAAATACATCACCACATGTGTGCTGTGTGGCTGCAACAAACCCTCCACCATGAAGCCCCAAGGACTACTCAAACCATTGCTCATTCCTCCATGACCTTGGTATTCCATCTCCATGGACTTTATTGTAGACCTTCCAGAGAGTGACAACATGACCAGCATCTTTGTGGTAGTAGATTGGCTAACCAAATATGCTATCTTTACCCCCTTCAAGCACGCAACGGCAGAAGACACAGCCAACATGCTCTTCACTCATGTAATTGTCAACCACGGAATTCCTAACAACATCATCTCGGATCAAGGTACTCAATTCACATCCAAGTTCTAGCAGTTCCTAATGAAGGCATTACGCGTCAAAACTCTCATGTCTACATCCTTTCACCCTCAGACCAACAGACAGACAGAAAGGATTAATCAAGTACTGGAAGGTTTTCTCAGGAATTATGTGAACTTACAACAGGATGATTGGGTATCTTTACTCCCACTGGCCCAATTGTGCTATAACACCAATCATCATGACTTGATTGGAGTATCCCCCTTCTTTACCAACTATGTATATAACCCAGAAGACCTCCTGGACCCAACAACTGAAGACACAATTCTGTCGGCACATCAATAGGCAACATCATTACTCAAGAATCATCAACAACTCAAGTCCCAACTGGAAAAAACCGTCCTACAGTATAAGAACCAAGCTGATAAACATCAAAGAGCCCCAGAAGACATCCAAGTGGGAGATTATGTGTTCCTCAGTGCAAAGAATCTCAAACTGGATATTCCCGGTTGGAAACTAGGACCAAAGAAGATTAGCCCACTGTTGGTCATTGAACGGCGCTCTGAGGTTAACTTCTGACTCAAACTTCCTGAAGGCTCCTCTGCTAATGATGTCTTCCACATTAGCCTTCTGTCTAAATTCAAGGGGTTACCCTCTGACATGGACCAAAGAGACCCTCCTCCTATCATCTTGAACCATACTCCAGAATGGGAAGTAGAAGACATCCTCAATCACTGCACCTCCCGAGGCAAACATCAATACTTGGTAAAATAGAAAGGCTACAAGGTAAAATCCAACTCCTGGGAACCAGAAGAGAACCTAGAAAATGCACCAGAAGTCCTCTCACACTACAAGGATACTCAAGAAGGAAGGGACCTTCCTGGGAAGGATAGTGTCAGGGAATTTTCCCCTGACTACATTAATTGTATATGTAATTTTGGCCTAAACACCAAAACAAAGAAAGACTGTAAACAAATAAGTTACACTAGTAACAGTACTGGTTTCAACCCAGACAGGGATTGAACTCAAAACTCAAAAGACAAGGCAAATGTTAATTCAAAGAAGATAGGTCAGATTATATTACCAATTTATAAGAAACCTAGTCATTTGACAATGAATTCTGACTTTGGCCTTGCTTCCGTAATTGTTAATAAGCCTCTAGTAGACGTCACTTACTGCTCAAAAGCTGATTGGCTGCATCCAACTTGGTTTTTGCTCTTCAAACCACTATTAACATTTAAGCGTCCAGCGCCAGCCTTGATCTTCCCGCTTAAACCCATTATCTTCAGATTAATTGCTTATCAACTTGAGGCTCTCTATACATGCTACTGGGTGCAACATATAATTTTATACAATTTTTTTCCAGAAATTGATGCCCATTTTGAAACAGGTATTAATTTCAGCCTTGCAATCATTGAAATATCATGGAAAATCCTCTCATTTCAACTGATCCTCATATTTATGTTCCAGCCTCAATTTTGATGGTATTTAAGTAAACCATACTCTCTATTATTTCTTTTTCCAACAATAAAGACTATCCTACTTCTGATACTTCTACCTTTTCTGATAAAACTCCATTTCTGAAGCCATGAAAGGAATTCTATTCCTATCCTGGTTTCTAGTTTAATTCTTGCCAGTGGTTTCAGCCTTGGAAAATCCAACTCCTACAACTGACTGGTACAACTCCTCTCCTGATGATACCCATCAAAAGGAATCCCCTGCCAATGGATGGTTCAAATACCTTTCTGGACATTGGGGACGCAAGTTCTACTATGGTCGCTCGTTTACTTCCCCTCCTGCTGAACCAACCCTTGTTAGACCTTACACTTCCTTTTACCTCTTAGTGTATTTGGTGGGTTACTATCTACTTGGTTGTTTCAGTTCTATGTTTGGAAGATTTACCTACCTAGGGCATCTTGGACATCTTGCAATAGTCACGCTTCCTATTGGCTCAGTAATTGCAGGTCTGAATGTGGGGGCCTTGGCCCATCAGCTAGGGAGCTTATTCCCTGCCAAGTGGGTCCCTGACAGTTTGAGTATCTTTCCCAGGGTGTATTCTTTGTATTCAGACTTCAGAGGGTAGTCAGTAAAGTGGACAGGTCCAAAGGGTACACCAGGAGGACAAAAAACAGCAGGCAGAGGGGAAGGCGGACCAGGAGATCTCAAACTGAATTGGTAGACAGCAAATACAAAATAAGGCAATAGCTGTATGGGCCAAATTAACATAACCTTTATTCAAAAATGGCAATAATTTTGGAGTGCAGGGTCTTTGGGTCTATATAGTATCCCCCTCCAAACTTAACATTTTCCATGGGGGGCTCATCAGGGCATTGGGAAGGCCAGGGCCAGGGGAACTGGGTGCTTGGGTCCAAAGGCAGCAAAATGGCACTTGGCCTGGGAGTTCTTTCATTGGTCAGGAATCTTGATTTGGCTGCCTTATTATCTTGCTTTAGTGTCGAGGTCATGGGACTGGGTTGCGGGCCTGTGCCTCTTTCCTGGGTTAGCTCTTGATTGGTTGCTGTTGTAGACTTTGAGTTTATGGAGCTAATAGTTGCCAAATCAGTGCCTTCATTAGGTGCTGTGATTAATCCTCCATTTGCCATGATGATTTCTTTGGTTTTTCTCTTTCTACCGCATGGGTGAATATGCTTGGTATCAGCTTGTGGGGGCTCAATCCCAGAAAAACGCAGGTGGGCGGTCCTGCAGTCCACAGGCCCAGTGGCCCAAAGGAATCCAGGTTTGGGGTTCAATTCCTGCTCCCAGGCCTGGGTTTTTAGAGAGGAATAATTGTCAATCCTGATAATAAGATTAGAGTTTGACGTTCAAGGTAAGCCTTAACTAACCACAATACTAACTTTTTTCAACTCAATCTTAATAGATTTACTTCAAAATCAAAGGTAAGCTTCAAAATATACTCATAATACTAAGTATTTAGCTTAGAAACATCAAAGTTTTTATAGATAAGATAAAGCTTTATATTTTGAAGCTAATTTTAATTTAAAAAATGTAACTAAATTTAAAGAGATCTAATTTATTTAAAATTCAAAACAAAGGCTTTTTTCAGGTATTCATTTTTTATAAGCTACTAATCTTCTTCAAATCTTTTTAGATGGACTTGGTCCACAGCAGATCAAGGTTAGGTGAGCTTTTTTCATCAAATTACTAACCTAGATTAATAAAACCTAGATTTTAGCCCTGAAGTAGATTAAGGCTTGGTAAGTAATGTTTTGATTTTCAAATCTTTTTAAAATAAAGCTGCATTTCATCAGGTAGTCATTTCTAAAAAAACTACTAACCTTCAATCCTTTTAGATGGACTTAGTCCACAGCAGATCTTGGGGTGGGTAAATTTTTTTCACTAAATTACCAACCTAGATTTAAAAAGCCAAATATTTGCCCTGAAGCCAATCTTGGGTAAGTCATTTTTTCTGATTACCAACCTTTTTTAGAAAAAAACATATTAACCTGTATCAGATCATGTTTTAGGTAAGTCATCTTTTCCAAACTACTAACCTTAATTTCAAGCCCCAGATTTCTGCCTACATCAGATCCAGGGTTGGGTAAGCTTTTTTAGAGTAACAGATCTTTTACCAAAAAAACTGTTTATCCATTTTAGTTTTTTGATCCAACTAGCTCTTTTTTACCCAAATTCAAATTTTTACTATTAAGGTAATCTCTTTGACTTCCTTTAAACTTTTATTATCTATATCTTTGAATATCAAGTTTTATCTTATTTTTAAATGATTAATAAATATTAAATATTTATTTCAAAGTTACATAGCTTTAAGTTCTCAACCAAGAAATTATAATTTGCTTAGAAAAATTTTAATTAATATTCATGTTTTAATGGTCATAGAAAGTTTTGGCTAATTGTGATAAAAAAGTGTCCTGTCTCTCCTCAAAATCTTTTTCACTCAAATAGAGTATTTATAATAATTTTTTTCACCCCCATCTGCAAAACTCCAGCACCACATAAACTACTTTAATTTATCACATATAATAGCTACTATATATATTTTAACTTTCTTCTGCTCATTGAACTAGAGGGCTTCTTTTTTAAAAGACCACTATAAATAATTAATTTTCTTGATAAAAAATATTATAAATTCATAAATAATCGATTTTTAGACCATACTACAATGGCTTCATTTTATGATGTTTTTACTAAAATCAAAAGCAATATAACTTACCAGAGGGTACTGAACCCACAAAAATAAAATGCAAAAAAATCAATTCAAATGCTATGAAGCTGAAATAACAACACATTAGATTACCAAAAAGTCTACAAAATCAAACAATATCTTATCAAAAATAGGAAATAATGATATCAAAAATCAGAGTAACACATAGAATTTAACTTATATTTAAAAAGTAAATTAAGTTCAATATGTTATCAATAAAATATGCAGTCACCAACAAATAAAGACTGTATCTTAGTAAAAAAAAGTGTGCTGCAAAAATAATATATTAAGCCTATAAACTACAAAATAAAGTTCAGAAACCAAAGAGATTTTTATAACATGTACTTGATCTTTATTAATATGGGTATTTTAATTTCCATTGGACTTCAAAATAAATACTGAAAAAAATTTAAAAGGGCTGCAGTTTCATTATGGGGATAAAAGTTCAGTACTTTTCAGAGCTGTTGAGAAAGATAACTAAAACCAAGTGCTGAACACAGAAGTTATGCACAAAACAAATCTTAAGTGGGTTAATTTTATTGTTAACATGTATAAATTGTTGATTTTTTATGTGAGAAAACTTGGTATTATAGGTTTGGGTTTGTCTGCGTATCTCAACAGCTCTTAAACTTTAACTAATCTCCAGTCTCTTAAATGTCAAAAAATAAGCATAATAAAAGTTATAGACATCTAATAAAGCCTTGATAATAGTATAAAAGAGTATTTATAAAGCATACACCTATACTTCTCTAATTAAAAGTAGCAATCACAATAAAGCTATCATTTTTATAATAAAAAATTGCTTTAGATATCATTAAATCATCTTTTAACAGCCATAATAGCAAATAAATTTAAAAAAGATATACTGAACTACCAAAAAGATATTTCTCCTAAAGAAAAAGAAAAAGATAAAAGTGCAAAGCTGTGAATAATAGGGCTGAGTTAGCATAGCTTTTTTCTTTTGGTAGCCTGCTCACCGCTCAACTTTATATACTCATTAGGTTTCTGATATTTTTCATTAACAAATCTAAATAATTGTTACCAAGAAACCATAAGGAGGCTGCATCTTTTAACAGCTTTTTACTAGGTATGAGACCAGGAACACATACTAGCAGGCTGCCATCACCCCTGGGGTTTCACTAAAAAGATTTATAATAAAGATCATTAAAAAGCCAAAAAATTTGAACTCCAAAAAATATAACTTCAAACCCCTCTTTGATCATAGTTTTTACCAGCTATAACTGGAAACACATACCAGCGGGCTGCCGTAAAAGAGTGAAGCTGAGCGTAGCACAGCTTTGCTCTTTTGGCAGCCAGCCTGACACACCTTTCCTTTTACCAGCTATAGGCTAGAAACACATACCAGCAACCATCATTAAGCGCTTTTCACCAGATATAGACTAGAAACATGTACCAGTGGGCTGCTGTAAAAGAGTGAAGCTGATTGTAGCACAGCTTTGCTCTTTTGGCAGCCAACCTGACACACCTTTTCCTTTTACCAGCTATACTAGAAACTCATACCAGCAACCATCATTAAGCGCTTTTTATCAGATATAAACTAGAAACACATACCAGCAGGCTGCCATAAAAGAGGGAAGCTGAGCGTAGCACAGCTTTGCTCTTTTGGCAGCCTACCTGACACACCTTTTCCTTTTACCAAATAGTGTATAAGATAAAGATTTTACAAGGCCACTGATTTTTAAAAAAAAAGGTTTTCAGCTAGGATACCTAGATGCATACCCAGGCGGGATGCCGTAAAAGGGCAAAGCAGGCGTAGCTCAGCTTTGTTCTTTTGGTATCCCGCCCACCACACCACACTTGTTAACTTAACTTTTATCAAGTTTGGTTAAGAAATATCACAACCATACTATTTTCACCGAAATATCTTTATTTGTTTCTATTCATCTCTTACTATTTCTTAGTTTTAGCTCAGTCTGTGTAAATCTGTTTCTTATATTACATAGGGAAAATATTATATTGTCGTTTTATTATAAATTTAATCAGCACTGGCAGTAGGAGTGTTGTAAGCTCGTACTACCTGGTTTTTTGTAATCAAGGAGATCATATAAACCGGTTGCATCATGTTGTAAAAGAAATATCTTTACAGGTAAAGAATTTCCTACTGTTTGGATGAGGATTCTGAAGATCCAGTCAGGTATTTATGGCGCGCTGGTGATAGCCTATAGCTCGCTTTGTGGTGTTAATATTTAGGGGGTATTGAGCTCGAGCGCCAAGTCGAACAAGCTTCTATTTAGTGAAGCTGATTTGGTCGATTGGTGATTCGCTTTATTTTGCTTTGAAGTGAAATATCGGATTAGGGCTTTGGTCTTTTCACACGATATAAAAGTAAAAATAAACTCACTTTTTGAAGAGATGTAAAATCGTAGAGCTTTTTAAAGAAATGAATGGATTATTAAGATCAAGTCAAGTGTTGGATTGAATAAATATTTATTAGGATTTGGCTATGGCGATGTCCTTCATGACCTGTTCAGTGATGGTTGTGGCTACTGCTTTAACAAGTGGAGCTTCGGCCTGTTGCTCCTGAGGGAGTCTGCTCGCTACAGCATCGCCTACTTTTTTGGAAATAGCGGCAGCTTCCTCTTTGGAGATGGTGAGTTTTGGCTCATCCCGGCGCTTTATTTCTTTTTTCATATCCTCTTTCATCTTCTCCTTCATCTTCTTCATTTCTGCTTTTAGTTCGTCCTTAAAGCTCTTGTCTCCAGAATAGGCTTGATCTTTAGATGAGTCCTTGCTGGAAGCAGATGTGGTTGAATCATTGCCAACTTCTTTTGGCGTGTTGTCTTCGTTGGATGAAGATGAGCTTGATTTTGAATCACTGTTTTTGCTATCCCCATCGGAATTCGGTAAACTGGGTCTTGAATAATCTCCGCTAGAGCTGGATGAACTTGAGTTATTATCCTTGTCACCTCCGCTAGAAGTAGAAGAGCTTGACTTTGACGAACTGTTATCCGTGGCTGAGGGGTCTTCAGTGGAGGCTTTCTTGTCATTGGCGTACTTTTCCTTCTTGATGCTCTCGGTCTTTGCAAGGACTTCATTCGACATTTCCAACGCTATGTTATTGATGGAGCTCTCCAGCTCAGCAATTTTCCGCTGCTGCTCGGCCTCAGATCCCTTCCCATCGAGCTGCTTGGCCTTGCCCAGCACCTTGTTTAATTGATCTCCAATCTTCTCGATCAGAGTTGTGGTAAGAACTTCCACCATTATGGGATCCATTTCCTCGCGCCTCGCGAGACTGTTGTACAGACGGAACTCATGGATACCTTCAATTGGGCTTCTTCGCACCAGGGGAGAACTATCCAAAGTAATTGGGATTCCACCAACAGCAGCTAGCAAGCAGACTAGGATAGATTGCATTTCCTACTTCGGAATGCCGCCCGCGCCTTTTATGGCTAGTCAGCACCACTAAAGCGCATCTTGAGCCTACTTGGGAGAGGATCCATGAATTTCATTGACGCTTTAAAGCGGCACTTGTTTCCCTCTGCTTTTCCTTGATAAGCTTCTCGACGCTATTCATCCAATCTTATGAACCCAGTTAATCGAGACTATATATCGGCTAACCGAACTACTTATAATCTGTCTAGCACAATTCGGTCTAGGAGTTCGAAGTTCATAGCTTGATTTAATTTCTATCAAGATATTCCATTTCAATTCAAAAATTTAAAGGCTGGGATCTTCCATCCGCAATCGGACAAAACATAAGGCTCCCGATTTTGGTACGCCCACCTAAATCAAAATAGACCCAAGTGAAGGATTTTCGATTTAGTTTTTTTATGGGGCCAACTCTTTGATTTAAATAAATTTTAATCAGAAATAGTTAAGCTTTGACTATTAATTTATACAAGTGGAGAATCAAAGCCAGCCAAATTACCTGCCACAAAACAAGGGTAGTCAATTAAGCTTTTTAAAAATAACATCCATCCATCCAATGCAATTAAAACACCAAAAGTTGAGCTCTATAACCCGATTAAAATTAAAGGGTTTACCCCAAGCTAAACAATATAAATACAAACCCAAGCTCACCCAGCCTACTTTTCCCTCGCCTTTTACTTGTACATGCTACAACCAAAACAAAATTCTTTCAATTAACAATTCTTATTGCAGCTGCTGGAACCCTTGCAGTTGATTTTTGTCAGATCCACAGACCATGGTATTTCATCATCCACCAGATGATCTCCTAAATCTTCTAACATTAGGAAAGTACAGAGAACCTGTGGCTTTGGCGTAACCTGCAGTCCAGAATATCTGTTGTCATCAGAAGTAGAAAGTCTGACAGGGCCCACTGCCCAAAGGATTTGGGACGTTCTTCCTACTTCTGGATATAGGTTCATAAGTTGTTGTCTCTATATTTCAATATAGGAAGTGATACTGTATGGCAACAGTATGATCTTTTGCTCTCTACTCAACAACAATCAAATTAGGGAAAGGATTCATAATATCAACTATTTTATTAGACAACTGATATTGAGGTTGAACCAGCTGCCCACGTTTTTCTGAGTTAGCTCACAATGCTAAGAAGAGACTGAAGTAGCTTTAGGGCATTGTGGAAGGGGGCCTAACCTTGGGTGTGTGTGGTTTATGAAGGAAGCTTGCTTAACAACTTCTACAGCTCAGTATTCTTTCTGACGCTGGACAACTATTCCTCAACCTGAGCGGAGTAGCTGTCTACCTGGGCCATGTTCCAGGGCTAGCCAGCCTGATTGGCTACTAGTTGTGAAGGTGATTTGTCAGAATTCATCTTTTCTGTCAAGACTCGTATTCTCTGTTACACTGCTATTAGGAATATTTTTCTTTTGGCTTGGTTCTTTTTCTCTCAACTTGCAATTATAAGGCTGCTCTTAGTTGTCAACATTGATTTCTTTATATATTTCCCTTGATCCTTATGTCTTTAAACCAACCTAAACATCAGTTAGTCTCTTTTTCAAAGATTAATTTGTCCTCTCCAAGTTTTGAACTCAGGATCTATACATTTCTGTTAGTAACTTTAAGCCTGAACTCTTATATTTTGCTTTTATTTGAAAATATAAACTCAGACAGGGGTTTTCTTGATTTCCCCCTTGTTTTTTCTTAAACTTAAGCAGCAATGTCATCAGCTTTCACTCTTTCTGTTTGCTTGCTGATTCCCTGTTTCCGTTTTTTTAACTTTTTAGAGTTAAGAAGACAACCAGCTGATGTTTGCACCATAACATACATTTTAACCAACCTTGGTTAATCCATCTTTTCTTTCTTACCCCTCATTTTTCCAAGCAACATAAAAGGCTTGGTTCTGCACTCTCAACCCTAAGTTGAGATTGTTTGACTTGCACCCCAAAAAGGTACTTGTTAGGTTTTGTGGTGTGTGTTTTTCTTTTCTTGAATCTTTTTATCTTGCATTCCTATTTTTGAAATCTTAGTTTTATTTATTATTCCCTTTGACTATTTTTAATATAAGTCAGGAACCCTTTTTAGTGGTACTTAAACCTTGATAGTAAATATTTTGATCCACCAGTTAGTGATGACCAATGCCCTGACCTAGAAATATAATTTTTAACCCAGTCTTTTGTCATTAAGAATGGACTTTATTTTACCTTCTTAGGTTCAATCAATTGTCTTAGTCCTTACTTTACTTCCTATAAGTTGTCAAGAGCTTTAATTCAGTTATTATTACAAACTTTACCCACCTTCCTACATTTGACCAATATAAATATCTTGGGATTAAAGGCTTTAGTTTACAATAACCTATCCTGTATCCCCAGACCTTACATGATTTTTACACTATACTGTATCTAATTGGAGCTACTCTACTGTAATAGGCTCAGTGCCTTTTATCTTAGAGTTTTTGGCCTGGCAGCCCAGTCCATGATAGACTCTTCTAGACGTAATGCAGATGACAGTCCATTTGAAAGCCCTCTTATTCTAGGATATAATTAAAATTTAGAATAGTTTTCAGGATTTTGACCAAGCAATGTTGCCAAACATGACAGAGCCAGAGGCCTAAATCAAAAGAAAGTGCTGGCATAAAATACCAATACAATTTCAGCATTGAATTAGGCAACCAAAACCTGATGAGAATACAATTAGTTGTTGCCTAAAAGTGTTGACCCACCAACTAGAATTATTCTAGGTGCTGCCTAACTATTACCCCAGGCGCCAAAGCGCTGAACTAATTATATATCAAGCGCCGCTGCGCTAACAGAAAATTATTCCAAGCGCCGCGTCGCAGCCTTGCAAATATTTTAGGTGCCAGAGCACTGCTGTCATGCCCTGCCCCAAAGGGCAGGCTTCTTAGTTTTGTATTTGGTTGTTTTTGCACTGCTAAATCTTTCTTTATTTTTTAATATTGAAATTTTAAAGTAAGTAGTTAATAATTAATTATTTTAAACTTGATTACCTTGTTTTGCATCAATTTGCGTTTGAATTGCCGTTGTTGTTGTCATTTTTCTCTTTCCCAGCTATTCTATTAGTCTATATATTCCTATTTTAAAGTTAGAATATTTATAATTGTCAAAACAGCAGGCATGACTTGCCAACAAGGTTCTAAGTAAGCAGGTTTGTGACCCGCAATCCAATTATCCAGTCACTCAAAGCCAGACTAGGAAGTCAACTCAAATTTCCAAATTCAACAACATGAACAGATGATGATCCCTTATGGTGGATACCTCGTTTTGGCACTTAAATCATTACCAGGATCAAGCACCCCCTTCACCATCCCACTGTGTGATCAGCATAATCATGTTCCTGTTATCCACAATTCACAATGACTATATAATACCTATCTCAAAAAAAGAATATTATCTAGTTCCTAAATATTTTCCCCTTGTAACTCTTCTAAAACATCACAGTTACAACATTGGTAGCAGAAGTAGGGCTTTCATCCTACTTTATTCCCCAAAATTCTGCTTGTTGCCCGTACTTGCCACGGCCAACAAATCCTTGATAGAATCATGTCTGGTCTCCAAGTGGACTGGACACCGTACACACCTGGTACCATGATAACTGATGGGTTTGTCCTCTACCAGAACATGGTGATACCACTTCCCACGTTCAATTCCCTGCCCGCCCAAGGGTTCTTCCAGGCACCCTCCGCCGTGCTCTGTGCAACTGATAAAAATACCATGCCAGACTACATAGCCCAAAGACTTCAAAGCGCTGCCCTGGAATCCTTTGCCAGGGCCAACAACAACAATGCCGCCACATGGATCCAGTTGGCCCAAAGCAAGCTGGCCCGGATGGAATATCCACAACAATTATGGATTGCAGATATCTCCATCTGACTGACTCATGATGCTGGCACCTGATGCAACAAGTGGCATGAAGAGCACACTGAGAAGGACTGGGATACGTTTAAACAGGACTTCTTGGCAAGGTTTGTGCTCAAGGACACCACACTCATAATCATATGTCAAGTAAAGAACTTAAACCAGACAGGCACTGTGGAAGAGCTTACCTGTGCCTACAATGAACTCTATCTACGTGCACCCTCTGATATGGCTTTTGACATCCCAGCCACACACCTCATGTACTACAACGCCCTCAAGTTGCACGTAATGAGGCACCTGAACCTGGACCAAGTGACCTATTTACAGAGCCTGTATCTCAAAGCAAAGAAAGCAGAGCAAACGTCCACCACTCTCTACAAAGCACAAACTGGAAAACAAGAGAGACCCAAAGACTCTCACCCAGCTGGCTGCTTCAGTTGACCACCCCCTGAAAACAACAGCAATAGTACAAACCACAAACCCACAGGCTCAAATAGACATGAAAACGGGAACAATGGGCAGTCAAACCATACTCATTTCTGCATCACTGTAACACAGGGCAATCAGGACAAGGGAAAAGCCCAGGGAGAGCATTAAGCAAGCCAAGCTCTCCCTGCGCAACTCCTGACTTGCTCAACAATGAGTACCGCCCCAAGGACGTGGACCCGTGTCCAATGATCCAAGTGCCTTAGGAGGACCCAGTTCTCTACACCATTGTCAGACACCCCAATAAACTGATGTCTTATCCTTTCTGCTTTTGCAGTTACAAAGGCTTGGCACTCCTGGACTCAGGTGCAGATCAAACCTTAGTCAACAGCAGCTTTGTGGACAAGTTCAAGCTAACCACTAATCCTTTTTGGATTAAAAATGTGGTTTTAGCTGATGAACATCACATCGCCGTAACAAGGGAGACCACCCCCTTCTCTGTCATGATTGAGAACCTGCACTTCACCATCCAAGGCCCTGTCATTGACTTTCCCAAGTTTGACATTGTACTGGGTCTGGATTGGCTGAGAAAGAATAACCCCCATGTGGACTGGGTAACTTTGGTATTAATCATCAAACGCAAAGGCGTCAACCACCAGATATACCCTGACTCAGTGAGCCAACTCCTATGCAACCATGTCTTTATATGTATTACAGAAACTCTGGATAAAAAAGAGAACCTCAAGACCATTGGCTGGGGCTCTTTCCAGTACAAGATCATATACTTCAAAGATCATTAGGACACCATTACATCACAGGATTACAAAATTGTGGCTTGTCACCCAGAAATATTCAAGGAAGCGTTACCTGGGTTATCCCTGGAAAAACACATCCAACATTCCATTAAACTCAAAAGAGCTGTACCCAAAGCACAACCCATCTATTGCTTGACCCCAAATGAAGACAACACTTTACGTGCCTACCTTAAGGAGGCTCTGGTGAAAGGACTTATCTGTCCCTCACAATCCCCCTTTGGAGTTGCCATCTTCTTTGTGGCTAAGAAGGATGGCACCCTGCACCTAGTCACAAATTACTGAGCCCTAAATGAAGTTACCATCAAAAATTGTTACCCACTACCACTCATCAACAACCTCTTTGATGCCTTGGGCAGCGCCACAGTCTTCTCCAAGATCAACTTAACCGCAGGCTAAAACCAGATCCGTATTAAAGAGGAAGATATCCCCAAGACGGCCTTACGCACAAAGTATGGCTCATACAAATGTGTGGGACTCAATTTCAGCATGACCAACACCCCCTCAATCTTCATGAACGAGGTGTTTGCCCCCCACATAGACAAGCACGCCTTGGTCTACCTGGACAGCATTGTTTTCTATAGTCCCTTGGTGGAGCAGCACCACAAGAACTTGGAAGCAGTCTTTGCTACCCTGGCACAACACAAGCTTCTAGCCAAACCCTCCAAATGCCAGTTCTTCCGCAAACAACTACCCTTTCTTGGACACATAGTCTCAAAAGACGGCATCAAACCCAACAGTCAGAAGATACAGGCCATCTACAAAATGCCACTGCCAAAAGACAAGTCAGAACTATGCACGTTCCTATGAATGGTGGCCTACATACACCACTTCATACCTGACTGCGGCGTCTTGACTGCCCCTCTATCTGTCATAACTGGCGCCAAATCCAAGTTTGTGTAGACCCCCCAACACAACCTCTGCTTCAGATGTCTCAAGGAGAAACTCACAACAGCGCCTATCCTACAGTACCCCAAACAGGATGGGGAATACCAAATGAAAACAGACGCCTTGGATGCATCCATTGGGGGGTACTGAAAATAAAAAATAATGGTGAAGTCCTACCTGTAGCCTACAAGTTGTAAAAATTGACAGACAGCAAGTGCTGATATCCTATCCACAACAAAGAGTTGTTGGCCATTGTACACTGCCTGGTCAAATGGCGTTGTTATATAGAGCAACAAGAGGAATTCACAGCATTGACTGACCACAAATCACTCATATATTTATAAACCTAAGAAAATCTGTCTTGTTGCCAGGCCCGCTAGATGGAACTCTTGGAGAGATTCAATATGCTCATACAGTACAAGCCTGGTCCTGAACTTGCCATGGCAGACACACTCTTGCGCCTGTACGTCCAAGCTACAAGGGGAGAAAATGGGCTCAACCCAGACTGGCCCCTCCTAGTACTTTGAACAAAGGACAAAGATTTTCCCCCTGGAACCACAGACGTAATAAAGGAAACAGTTATTAAGAACAAACACCTATTTGCAGACGTGTATGGGACCTTACATCAAAAAATTTCTGGCAGGACTACCATCCTGTATGTCCCCACACACCAGCAAGTTGACACCATCCTACGTTATCATAGAGACCTAGGACACACAAAAAGCCACAACCTCCATGAATTCCTCAAACATAAGGCATAGTGGCCAACCCTGTATTGAGATGCCCAAGAAGTCTTAGAATAATGCAAAGTATGCAAAAAGTTTGCAAGAAGCAAGACACCACCTAAGTCAGTACTGCATATCTGCATGCAATTACCCTCCAAGGTGTGGGCTCTCAACATTGTAGGCCCCATGCCAGGAAAACACAACAAAAAGAAATATATCATTATAGCAATAGACTTTGCCACACACTGGCCAGTGCCCCAAGCAGTGAAAACACACACCAGTGATGACATACAACAGTTCATAGGAAAGGAAATCATCAGCAAGTTTGGAAAGCCAGAACTCCTGATAACCAATGGAGGCAAGGAACTGTCCTCCAAAGATACCAACATATACCTCACAAAGAACAGGGTCAAGCACACAGTAACAACACCATATCCCCCTCAGGCTAATGGACACATGGAACAACTAAAGGGCTGCCTCATGCAAGCCTTAGCCAAACTCACTGCTGGGAGACCTGAGGACTGGTATAGGCAATTACCAACTGCACTACTTGTATGCAGAACTTGTGTGAACAGATTCACCAAGAAAAGCCCTTTGAGTTGGTATACAACACACAGCCCAATATAATTCAAGCATTATCAGGACACAGGCTGGAAATTCCAAGCCAGGTCCCCCTTGCTCATATCCCCAGGTTTTAGTGGCCAATGGTGATCAAAAAGAGAGGGAAAACAAGCATCTAGAAAAGACATTTGTCCCCATCCAAAACAGACATGAGGTTGGTGATGAAGTTTGGGTCATGAACGTCAACAAAATTAAACCTCAACCCAAGAAAGTAGGCCCAGCAATCATCTTAAAGGTAAAAAAAACAACACTTACCTCATGCAAGGACTTGGGAAACATAAACAGGACAAGTACTACACCATGATTGCCTGAGACCCTATAAGGCAAGACAGAAACAGTGCAAGACTGCCCTACCTGCCACGGAGAAACAGCTAGTCCATTATGGCACTCAGGCTCCTGACAACCTTCCTGACCACCTACTCCCAGAGGAGACCAACCTTCAGTCAGGGGGGTGTCAAAACAGCAGGCTCAACCTGCCAACAAGGTTCTGAGTAAGCGGGTTTGTGACCCAGAATCCAATTATCCAGTCACTTAAAGCCAGAATAGGAAGTCAACTCAAATTTCCAAATCCAACAGCATGAACAGATGATGATCCCTTATGGTGGATACCTTGCTTTGGCGCTTGCCTCATTACCAGGATCAAGCCACCCCCCTTCACTATCCCACTGTGTGATCAGCACAACCATGTTCCTGTTATCCAAAATTCACAATAACTATATAATACCTATCTCACAATAAAGATTATTATCTAGTTCCTAAATATTTTCCCCTTGTAACTCTGCTAAAACAGCACAGTTACAACATAATTTTATTTTACACTTCAAAACTCCTGGTTATGTTGTTTTCACCTTCCCCAGTTTTCCTGCTGCGGATCTGCGGTCTATACTGGCTTTTATTTCCCCTACTTCTCCAGGTTCCTTGTTCAGATGTCTCCAGTTGCTCCTTTTTCTTGGCTGATTCCCCTATGCCTATCATTTTTACAACTGAAAATGCGCCTATAGAATAAAGAGCTTGTGAAGAGTAGACTATAAGCCAAAATTCTAAGTGATTTCTACCCTTCAAATATTTATCAATTTTTAACTTGAGATCTTAATTTTTAGAAATTTATAAATTTTTATTAGTTCATTTTAAAGTTTTGTCTTTTCTTTTCTTGAATAAATGGAAGTTATAAAACAGTAAGTCTTAGGCTTGTTGTATCCATTATTTTCCCTTAAGGAATCTTTTAATAGTTATATGTACCAGTTTGCTGATGGAGAGTATCTCAATATTGACATTCCCTTAGTTACTAATTGTTCACTATTATATACCTTGTTTTATCTTCTTTGTTTAGGGTTCTTAAACTCCATCACTCCTTTTGTAACCCAGTATAGGTTCTTAGCAGGATTATTTAAAACAAGCGTGGTGTGGCGGGCAGGATGCCAAAAGAACAAAGCTGAGCTACGCCTGCTTTGCCCTTTTACGGCATCCTGCCTGGGTACGCGTCCAGGTATCCTAGTTGAGTCACATTTTTTTGTTTATTTAAATCAATGGCCTTTTAAAACTATTTTGTTAAGCTCTAGTTGGTAAAAGGAAAGGCGTGTCAGGCAGGCTACCAAAAGAGCAAAGCTGTGCTATACTCAGCTTCACTCTTTTACGGCAGCCCGCTGATATGTGTTTCCAGTTATATCTGGTAAAAAGCACTTAATGATGGTTGCTGGTATGTGTTTCTAGCCTATAGCTGGTAAAAGGAAAGATGTGTCAGGCTGGCTGCCAAAAGAGCAAAGCTGTGCTACTCTCAGCTTCACTCTTTTACGGCAGCCCGCTGGTTGTGTTTCCAGTTTATATCTATTAATTAGCTTTATTTGACTTAGATATAATTATATATTGTTACAATGTTTTAGCTGTGGTTAAAAGCTTAGCAGAAACTAATGAGTATAAAGGCATGAGTGGTGGGTAGGGTACTAAAAGAGAACAGTTGTGTTATGGTTAGTTTTCTTTTGTACAGATGCTCTCTGGTATCTTTCTGCTACTCTAGCATAAATGTGTTTTTTAGTTCAGTAAAAAAATCTAATTTTGTTCATTATTTTAGTTTTCCAAGATGATTTAGTGGCACACAAAGTTATAGTCATTATTATAAAAACAACAGTTGTTTTTTGTTGTGCAACTTACTTCAGAGAAATATAAAGAGATGCATAAAACTTTCTCTATTAAAATGTTAGAAGGGTCTATTTTATGCTTTTATTATGGATTGCACTTTTGACATATGAGATGAGAGATTGAATAATTCTTACATTATCTTAAAACTACATTACATTTGAAATATTTTTTTACTTTAAGTAAAAAATTTATGAATCTTAAAGGACAAATCAACACATTTATAAAAATTCCAATAATATTATATAAATATATATTTATCCCTGGCTTAGGTGATGAAGTCTATAAGCTTTACCATATCATACAAAATTTGTAACTGAAATATGTATGTTTGGTTGTTATAATTTTTTGTTCTGAAATATTTTCACTGTATTATACATCTAAAGTAATTTTTTATGCCAGATAGATACCACATAGTAGCTTATAATTTTTATTTTTTAGCAGTGTCTGAGTTAATTGTGGTTACTTTCTAAAACAATTTAATGTTTTTCTATTTGTCTGGGTTCAATTTCTCTAGCATATTTATCCTTTTAATTTTTAGTAAAAAGCTTAGAAATAAAAGCCATCTCAATTAAGATCTTTTTTAAAGTGGTGATGTTTAATTATTTAGGTTTTTATTTTTGGAAAGTGAATAAAAAAAGAGTTTTTGGCATATACATCTAGATAATAAAAGGCTAATACAATAAAAGTAAAAAGTATCTATTAAAATACTCTTTTTATTTAAGCAGTATAGTTTTTTTAGATCCTTTAAAGTTGTAAAGCTAAAAAATGCTTTTGAAATTGTGCTAGTTGGATAAAAAAACTGAAAAATGTTATCAAAAACCTTATTTCAACTCTATAAATAAAATAATCTAAGCATAGGACTTGCTTAAATAATTTAACAGTTTCTGAGTGATAATAATATCTAGTTTTTGGCAGTAAAACTTTGCAAAGGAGACAAAAAGTAAAATTTTAATACTATTAAGTGCAAAAAAATAAAAAGTAACCAATAGATAATTTTAAGTAAGTGATATGGTTTTTTAAATATTTCTATAAATTATGTAAAGAAGAATATCTTTTTAAAGTGAGAGTTGGTTAAAAAATGATTCAAAAATAGTAGATATCTCAAGACTAAAAATACTTACCATACCTAAGTTTTGCTAAATAAACTTACCAAACCCAAGATCTGCTTAAAGCCAAAACCTTGAGGTGTGAATTTAAGTTAGTAAAATTGAAATTGAAAAAAACTTACCCTGCTCATAAGTAACTTCAGGATAGTAGCCAATATTAGGCTGCTGGCACAAAGTTCTCACCAAACCCCAAGATCTGCTGCAGTAAAAACTGGGCATTTTATTTTAAAAAATGTTAGTAAGTAGTAAATTGACTTACCAAACCAAGATCTGCTTTGGGCCAAGTCCATCTAAAAGGATTTGAAGGTTAGTAGGTTAAGAGAAATGATTACCTGCTGAAATGCATCTTTGTTTAAAAAAGGTCAGTGAATCAAAAGAATACTTACCAAACCTTGATCTACTTTATGGTGAAAATATTTTTTATTCTGGCTTAGCTAATTTAGTAAATAAGCTTACCTAACCTTGATCTGCTTTGGACCAAGTCCATCTAAAAGGATTTGAAGAAGATTAGTAGTTTATAAAAAATGATTACCTGAAATTAAGCCTTTGTTTTGAATTTTTAATACATTAGATCTCTTTAACTTTAGTTACCTTTTTAAATCAAAATCAGCTTCAAAATTTAAAGCTTTATCTTACCTATAAAAGCTTTGATGTTTCTGAACTAAATATTTAGTATTATGTATATTTTGAAGCTTACCTTTGAGTTTGAAGAAAATCTATTAAGTTTAAGTTGAAAAAATTAGTATTATGTCTAGTGAAGCCTTACCTTGAGCGTCAAACTCTAATCTTATCTCCCAGGCTTAAAATTATCCAATCATAGTGGATAGTGGCAGCTTGTCTTCCAATCATTTTTAGTAAGTTTTTATTATCATTTTTGACTGTCTTACCTTTTAATCAAACTGAACCAATTTACATCTGCCTCCCATATTCTTTACTCTAATTGATACTGCTGCAGGTAGGGATGCTGTGAGGCACTGCCAAGTGTCCCACAACTCCTCCTGCAGCAGCATCTACTACCAAAGCTTTCCTATCATTTAGGCACAATTGATATTGTCGTCGGCCTAGTTTGGACTTTAAATTCGGAAAGATTTTCCAAGTAAAAACATATTAAAAAGCTTTCTCTGGGACAAGAGTGGTCTATACTAGATCATATTACAGACAGTTCTCACCTTTTTATAACTTCTGAATATTAATCCTAATGCTCTACACACTTTAGTTTATAAGCTTGCATCATTATGGGCAAGACCTTACATTATTTTGGCTTATGGGATTGACCCAGGCAATACTTTTTCCATCTCTTTTATCATCTTTTTAGCCTTGTTTCTCTCTATTATTATTGTAATATTGTTATCTCTAGTAGTTTTTTTACTTGGTTGGTTATATGATAAAGTTTTTTATAATAAAGAAAGACATACTCCTACTTCCTACACCAACCAAGCAGTAGCTCTCAATACCTTAGCTCATAGTTCTCCACCTCCTAGTATTTTTAACACTTTAGCTTATGCACACACCCACTTTACTGCTTACGGATCTGAGTTCTCCACCAACTCCCAGAAGGTCCTCTATCTTTCAAAGAAGCTCACCAGTCACTACAGAGATTGGTTTAGCTCTCACTCAATACACAACCCAGGTATCCTCCAGAACTATGATCTATTTGTCAGTTCCCTCCTTCTCTTCTCTGGATAAGACAAAGAGTCATCTACTCCTTCTGCTTCCTGGTTTGCAGGTCTCACACAAGGATTCTTCCACTTGGCAAATACAATTGGAAGTTTTGCTCTCTTCAGTCAAGACTACAAGCCTCTGATGCTGAGGCTTGCAGCTTCTACAAGATAGGCCTCAACAAGTTGCTCCAGGAATTTTTGATCCACCACAACCTCCCTGATGAATTAGAACCTCTTATAAGAGAGGTGGTTAAGTGTAACCAAAGATACCTTTCCTTGAAAACACATCCTTCTTCTAATCTATCCCCTGCAGCTTGGTTGTTTGTACCAGACAAGGTACTGCTTTCTCCAACCCCTCCACCTGGCACCAAGCCAAAGGCTGGGGGAGGTTTTTGCCTTACTGCCAAGGAAGTCCTTAGAAGAAGGAACAATAACCTTTGTTCCTACTGTGGATCAAAGGACCATCTTCTACGATCCTGCCCTCTCTTCAAGCATTCCCCCCTTGTCAACAAAACCTCCACACTCACCTCGCTTTCCCTTAGCCACACTTCCAAGTCACCGACTGTCTTAGTAGCTATTCATGGACCTTTGGGAAAGATCAAGGTCCTTGCTCTTCTCAATACTGGCGCTGATGCCAACTTCATTGAAGAAAAACTTGCTAATCTAATCAGACTCCCCACTTTTGGATCCCTTGATGTTAAGGTGGGAAATAGCACCATCACTGGCGCCACATCTATCCTCCAACCTGCCACCATTGACTTGGTGGGCTCTCCATTCTGCGTCACGTGTAACACCTCCCCTAACTTATCCTTCCCATTCATCCTTGAATTCCTGTGGCTGAGAGAGTCTTTGTTTAACTTTGATCACCCAAACAACAAAATTTCATTCACGTGCAATGACGTTGTTAAATCACTACCTCTTATATCTGGTACTCTTTGCCCAATTTCCTCCAAACTGAACCTGACTACCATATCTAGTACAATCCCAGATACTCTTTCTGCCAAGGACAAGGATGGATTACCTTATTATTACTCTGACTTCAAGGATTGCTTTAGTGAAGAGGAATGTAACTTGCTACCTCCTCATAGGCCCCACAATATCCAGATAAACCTTAAATCAGGCACCACTCCTCCCTGGGGAAGGCTTATCCCCCTCTCTGACTCAGACAACATCCTACTAAAGAACTACATCAATGAGGAACTCTCAAAAGGCTTCATCTCACAATCCACATCTCCATGTTCTTCCCCCATCTTCTTTGTCAGTAAATCAGATGGCTCTAAGCGCCCTTGTGTCAACTATAGAGCACTCAATGAGATCACAATCAAGGATAGATGCCCTATTACTTCTGCTGAGGCTTTGACCAATTGCCTTGCTGGTAGCTCTGTATACACTAAGATTGACCTCCAAAGCGCTTTCAACCAGGTCAGAGTATCTCCTGGCCACAAATGGAAGACTGCGTTCTATACCTCATTTAGGTTGTATGAGTCCAATGTAACGCCCTTTGGATTATGTAACGCTCTGTCAACCTTTCAGGCCTTAATGAATGAGGAACTTCTTCCCTTCCTTAACAAGTTTGTTGTTATTTATCTTGACAATATTCCCATATACTCCTCCTCCATCCCTGATCATGTTAACCACGTCAGCCAGGTCCTCCAGAGACTTTGAGAATACAACCTATTTGAAAAATCTTCAAAGTGCTCATTCTTCTGCACTGAGGTCAATTTCCTTGGCTACATTGTCACTCAAAACGGTTTTGCTATCTCTCCTAGCAAGGTGGATGCTATCCAGAACTGGCCTGTTCCCAAGACTTGCTCACAACTTTGTGATTTCCTTGGATTGGCAAACTATTGCCGTAAGTTTGTAGAAAATTTTTCTTCTCTAGTTTTGCCTCTCACTACCCTTACTTCTCCTTCCATTCCTTTTGTCTGGACACATGAGGCCCAGCTTGCTTTTGATGCTACTAAGGCCATCTTTGTCTCCACTCCTGTTCTCCTGATTCCTGATCCTTCCAAACCCTTCTCTGTTGAGACTGATACCAGAAACTATGCCGTTGGCAGTGATCTCCTTCAGCTTGGGGGATAGGATGCAACACCCTGTTGCATACTTCTCTCAAAAACACCTTTCAGCTGAACAAAACTACCCCGTACACAACAAGGAACTTCTTGCCATCATCAAAACACTCAAGCATTGGCGTCACTACCTCAAGGGACTCAACAAGCCTTTCCTCATTCAAACAGACCTTAAGAACTTGCTTTACTTTACTGAGTTGCGCCACATCTCCCAGAGACAAGCTAGATGGGTACTGAAGCTGTCAAATTTTTGCTTCAAGCTTGTATACAAGAAGGGTATACTTAATACCCTACCTGACGCGCTTATTTATCACCCTTTATTATCTAATGTTGATAAAGACTACAAACTCCTTAACACCAAGATGGTCCTCCCTCCTGAGAGTTTCCTTGAACTCAATGTTATCAGTACTACAACTCCCAATATACTGAAGCAAATACAAGAGTCCCAGCTTTCCAACAAGGTCTTGTCTCAGATAATTGACGCTCTTACAAACAATAAGACAGTCACAAACCCTTCCTTCTCTCTGCTAGATGGTGTGGTATACTTTAACAACCTTTTGGTAGTTCCCTCCCTGGACCTTCAACAGCTAATAACCATCACATTCATGATTTTCTTGCTGCAGGCCACTTCAGATATAAGAAAACCCTTTCTAAACTCTGTGATCACTTCTGGTGACCAAAGATGTCCACCTTTGTCAAGTCATATGTCAGTAGTTGCCTGGTTTGATAGAGAAACAAACACTCCACCCAGAAACCTGTGGGTCTTCTATGCCCCCTTCCAGTCCCTGAGGATCCTTGGCAGTCTGTCTCCTTGGATTATATTGTCCAGATTCCCCAGTCTGAAGGTTTTGACGCCATACTGGTCATTGTAGACAGATTCTCAAAGCAGGCTATTTTTGCTCCTTGTAATTCCAACATAACTGCAAAGCATACTGCTTCCCTCTTTGTTAAACACGTCTTTATCCACTACAGCACTACAAGAGATATTGTCTCTGACCATGGGCCACAATTCCTTTCTCTGTTCTAGAAGGAGTTTATGTCCCAGCTAGGTGTTTGCCTCTTCCTTAGCACGTCCTATCATCCCCAGTCAGATGGGCAAACCAAACGTACAAACCATACACTAGAATGTTTCCTTTGCTGCTTTTCCAACAAACAACAAGACAATTGGGCTTCTCACTTACCTTTAGCCCAGTATTCCTACAATGCTATCCCCCATTCCTCTACCAATATGACCCTGTTCATGGCAAATTTAGGCTATACTCCTGCCTTTGTCCCTTCTGTCATCTCCTCTGTCTGTTCCCTGTCTGCCAAGGAGTTCCTGGTCCAGATATAACTCATCCAGAATTCCTTAAAGGAGAATCTCTCTAAGGCTATTGAAGTTTACAAGGTCCAGGCCAACTGTCACTGTCAGGAAGGAAAGAGCATCCAGGTCAACAGCCTTGTATATCTAAATACAAATAATCTTCCTATCAGATGGCCCTCTTGTAAGCTTGGTCCCCAATTTATAGGGCTTTTTCTCATAACCAAAAGAGTTGGAAAGGTAGCATACCACATTCAACTTCCTCCAGGGTATCACATCCATGACGTCTTCCATGCTTCCCTTCTCAAACTCCAGACTTCTCCTCCTCCTTCTCATCAGAACAATGAAGCAACTACTCCTCACATGATTGAAGGAACTCCTGAGTATGAGGTTGAGTCCATTATCAACCATTGCTATCACTATGGTAAAATCTAATACTTGGTTCTTTGGAAGGGATTTTCTGTTGAGGAGAGTTCTTGGGAGCCATTGTTCAACCTTGAACACTGTCCTGAGGCCCTCAATTCTTATATCCAAGCACATCCTGAGCTTGGATCTGGAGGGGGTAATGTCATGCCCTGCCCCAAAGGTCAGGCTTTTTAGTTTTGTATTTGGTTGTTTTTGCACTGCTAAATCTTTCTTTATTTTTTAATATTGAAATTTTAAAGTATGTAGTTAATAATTAAGTATTTTAAACTTGATTACCTTGTTTTACATCAATTTGTGTTTGAATTGCTTTTTTTGTTGTTGTTTTTCTCTTTATCAGCTATTATATTAGCTTATATATTCCTATTTTAAAGTTAGAATATTTTTAATTTTATTTTACACTTCAAAACTCCTAGTTACATTGTTTTCACCTTCCCCAGTTTTTATTTGCTGATCTGCGGTCTATACTGGCTTTTATTTTACCCTACTCCTCCAAGTTCCTTGTTCAGATATCTCCAGTTTCTCCTTTTTCTTGGCTGATTCCCCTATGCCTATCATTTTTACATCTGAAAATGCGCCTATATAATAAAGAGCTTGTGAAGAGTAGGCTTTAAGCCAAAATTCTAAGTGATTTATACCCTTCAAATCTTTATCAAATTTTAACTTGAAAGTTAAATTTTTAGAAATTTATACATTTTTATTAATTCATTTTAAAGTTTTGTCTTTTCTTTTCTTGAATAAATGGAAGTTGTAAAACAGCCAGCCTTAGGCTTTTTGTATCCATTATTTTCTCTTAAGGAATCTTTTAATATTTATATGTACCAGTTTGCTGATGGAGAGTATCCCAATATTGGCATTCTCTTAGTTACTAATTGTTCACTATTAAATACCTTGTTTTATCTTCTTTGTTTAGGGTTCTTAAACTCTATCACTACTTTTGTAACCCAGTATAGGTTCTTAGCAGGATTCTGTAAAATCATATTACAGACAGTTCCCACCTTTTTATACCTTCTAAATCTTAATACTAATGCTCTACACGCTTTAGTTTATAGCCTTGTATCATTATGGGCAAGACCTTACAACCACCCTACTTGTACATCAAGCGCCAAGCTGCTGGGTTTGTTTCCCAATGATCTCAAATTCCCTAATTAAACAGCATTTTTAAGCAGCATGTGAAAAAGCACAAATTAAGAAGAAGGAAGTGATCCTAAAATGCATTAAACCCTGTGCCAGCAAAGGCCACCTGTGCTGGGTGATGTGACAGAAATTGACAGATAATAAGAAGCTGTCTCCAAGTGGTGGGGAATAACCTCCCAAATCCACATGGAGTTAATAATCAACCACCAACACAGCTTCAGATACTGTTTTGTGAAATTTCCAAATGAGATACTAGGGTTAAGTAAAATAATCAACCCCAACCAAAAGAGCCTGAGATAAATGGCCAGCAAGAGAATCAGAGTGTCTTCAGCATAAAATTCAGGACATTGAGATAGCACCAGAGTTTCAGTTTTGACAGTATGAGGAACAACTCTGAGATTGGCAGGCATTGAATTGACATTTGGCAGAGGTGACAATAAAGTACTAACAGCAGGCCCCCATCTTCCTGTAATAATCCAGCTAAGGATTAAATTGTAGGGAATGTAGCGCAAAAGGCTAACTACAGGATGTATTTGAATAAAAAATTATACCAAATAATATTTTGATTTTATTGAGTAAAATTTGGGAGGACTCAACTCTTAAAAGTTGAAACAGTGAAAATTATTCAATATATATCAAAATTTGACAAAGCAATACTGCCTGGATCTTGGGATCCTATTCCTTCTACATTTTCAAGTGAGTAACTGGTCCAGTTTGCAAAGAACCCTTGAGTGACCAACTTCTGATGACCCTGCTGATAAATAAGATCATATCAGGTGATCCTCAAGGCACGTCAATTTATCAAGGTCAGCTTACAAGGGGAATTTGGACTCAACTGGCAAACTGGAGCAGCCGTAACCCATTTCTGATCAACTGTTTGATTTAGATCCATTAAATTGGTCAATTTTTTTAAAGGTTTTGTAGCTTTTTGAGCCTTCTTACTTGCACAAATAATCCCTGGCATTATGGAATTTACTATGACATTACCCTCTGCTTTAGCCTGGAGCACAATACTGCCATCCAGGAGATGAGACAAGGAGAAGTTTTGTGGGTGGGGGTAGCTTCATTGCCGCTAAGGTAAGCTTGGGGTGACCAATGGCCGTGGGATTGTGACAGTAGAACTCTTGGATAAGATCTGGAGAATTGGAACAATCATAGTGAGGAGCGCATGAATTTTCAGAATTGGGATAACCTTTCCAAGACACCAAATATTCCAGTCAACATCAGTTCTTTGGAAGGCCAAAATACAATTCAACTTATACTCCAATTCTCCTTCCACAAGAATGGGTTGGGAAGAAGGAGTCTCAGTACCCTTAAAGGGGGTAAGTAGGCACTCATGGAAGGTATGGAAAACCTTGAAGTATGGGGGTAAATCTAACCAATACCCAGAGGGACCAATTTGATGTTCAACTTTGAAGGGGCCAACTTGTTTGGGACCTAACTTGCGGCAGGGATCCTTCAATTTCATATTGAGGGCATCCACCATGACTAGATCACCTGGCCTGTATGTAGGACCTTCTTGGCGCTAGCAATCTGTGTATTCCTTGTAACTTGTCACAGCAGCAGCAAGAGTAACCTGAAGCTCCTGATGAACCTGTTTTGATGCAGCAACTTGATCAGTTGCATCTTCTGCATTGCTAATCAATTGAGGACCCATGTTGGACAAGAGATTGTAACCCACATTGGCATAAAATGGCAAGACCTGAGTTGACATGTGTGGGGCATTATTATATGTGAACTCTGCCATGGATAGGTTAGCACACCAGTCATCTTGTTGCGCATTGGTATAGCAACGGAGATAAACCTTCAAACTTTGATTTACCCTCTCCATTTGTCCATCAGATTGGGGGTGAAAAGCTGAGGAACAGCACAATTTGATACCAAGAATTCCAGTAAACGCTTTCCAGAACTGAGCAATAAATTGGGGCCTGAAGTCACTCACAATCTCCATTGGGATCCATGTAGGGAGAATACTCTATTCACAAACAACCTAGCTATTTTCACCAAAGTAATTGTGGTTGAACAGGGTACAAAGTGTGCCATTTTTAAGAAACAATCTACCATCACCATGATTGCATTAAACCCATTAGAATCTGAAAGTTCACTGATGAAATCCACCAACACTGACGTCCAGGGCCCTGCAGCAGGCTGCAGTGTAACCACCAATCCAGTAGTCTTGTTCTGGCTTACCTTGGATCAGACACATACCAGGCAGCCTTGAACGCTACCTGCTTTGTCAAACCTTCCAAAAAAAACTGTCAGCAAATTAGTTCCACTGTTTTATTTTCCCTGGGTGGCCTGCCAAAGGACAGGTGTGATGGGCCTCCATGATTTCATCCCAAATGGTTCCCTCTGAAACCCACAAGCAACCTTGATGATATAGAATTGGTCCTATCTAGTGATAACCTTGCAGCTGGCCTACCAGATGTGCACATGCTAGTTCCAGTAACCTATCATAATCCTTGGACAGAGGCTGTAAGAACTTGACTTTAGAATATAAGTCTAAGTCTAAGTCTGTGCCCTCTTTTAAAGACATGGTAGCAAGTGTAGCAGGCAGAGTTAATACCAAGGGGACTACAGCCTCATCTGAAATCAAAGTATGCATGTTAAACTTGACGTTCATCTAGCATCTGGGAAATGGGAAGGGTTTCTGCTCAAAACATCCACCAAGTGATTATCAATTTCCTTAATGAACTCATAGCGGAACTTGTATCTTGTCAGATCCCCATGCCATCTAGATTGGCAACCTGACAAAAACCTGGGTTGGTAATAGTAAAGGAGAGCTTTATGGTTGGTTCTTACCACAAAAGGATGTCACATCAACATGAGGTTGTTGCAACTGAACCAATGAGGATTCAGTATTTGGAATTGGGGAAGACAACAGTCCAATAGAAAGGATAGAATAATAAGAATAAGGTATTGTTTATTGTAGAATATTGTGATTAATATACCATATGGGCAAAGCTACAAGGGGGTGGCATGGTGGGGAGTTCCATGTAAGGTTTGGAGCCAAGGAATAACTCAGCAGGGATCAGCAAGTCAAATTAGTAGCGCTCCTAATTAGGATGAAGTACCTGCCATTCAATATTGCCATCCAATTAATCCATAACATTAGACACGTCAAGGGGCGGCTTGTCACGCGCCCCCTGTGTATCATAAGATACAATAGCAGGCAAGGCTGGAAAGTTGGTTGCAACAACCCCCTTGCCCCCTGCTTGTCGTCAGACACCAAGATTGGAGTCTGCACAAGGTCTGGGAAGACCCGCACAAACAACTTTTGTGTGGGGATGGCGCGGCAGGGGCGCAAGCAATCATGGTGAATCTTATTGGTGTTTCCTTGGGCATCTTCAAGTTGATAAGTGTGATTATCATAGACTGCAGCTATCTTGAAAGGCCCTAGGTGGTTGGGTTCCAACTTGGCAGAATTGGGATTGAGGGTGTAGACGGGGTCACCTACGGCGTACCTAGCTTTGAGGTGCTTTGTCCCTCCTGCAATCCGCTTGTGTTTGATTTCCCAGGCTTTGGCACGCCATTGGTCTAGGGATGGAATTGTTACTAGGTGAGGCTTGTTGGGAACCTTGGACTGTAGTTTTCCTATTCAACCCCTGTCAGACTGACGGGTGTTCCAAAGGCCAGGGTGCTAGGGCTGAACCCAGTGCCCCTGTTGATTCTTGCTTGCAGGATGAGTAGAGCAGTGGGCAGGTGTTCAGTCCATGCAGTGTTAGGGTGTTCTTGTGAGAGCTTGGCAATCAATTGAAATAGTGAGACATTTAACTATTCCATGCGTTCATTGGCTTGAGGATGATAGCAGGTTGTAACTATACATTGGAATGTGTTCTTGGCGCAGTATGCCTTCATGACATGCCCAACAAGTTTGGGGCGTCCATCTGTGATGAGACATTTGGGTTGCCCAAAGCAAGCCACAATTTCCTTGCCAATAAAGCGGGTGATGGTGGTGGCAGTGTGGTTAGTTGTTGCCCAAGCCACTGGCCAGCAAGTGAAGTGGTTGATGGCAGTGATAATGTACTTCTTTCCCAGTCTGTCCTTGGGGAGTGGTCCCACAATGTCAAGGGCCCACTGCTTGAAGGGTTCCATGGCCTTGATGGGCAGGAAAGACTTGGGAGTGCAGGTTTGGACGTGTTCTTTTTGCACAACACACATGTTTCAAGGAGGTCCAAGATGTCTTGACGCATGCGCAGCCACCAAACCTTCTGTTTCATAATTTTAAAGAAGTTACGACCTCTGATGTGACCCAGGGTTTGATGGTAGTGCAATATTGTGTCCCCTTGTTGCGTGGTGGGAATGTAAGGCATCTTCTCACCTGTCTCTGCCCAGCGGCAGACGTTACCAGCATTAGTGGTGAACTGACTTTTGTTGTCCTTCAACTTGGAGATGGTGACCAATTTAAGGCCCTTTTAGCAAGTTGCCTCAGAGCGGAGGTAGAGCATGGGTCAATCTGGGTCCAAGCCATCATCCCCAGTGATGGATGCTACATAGAGTTGTGAAAGGGCATCAGCTGTGAAAAGCTCCTTTCCAGGCTTGTACTTGATGTGAAACTGGTAAGGGGATAGACACTCAACCCATCCTGCTTGGCGGCGTGTCAAGTGGGACTGCATGTTGAAGTACTGGAGCAACTTGTGGTCCGTCAGAACGCAGGGTGGGAAGGTAGCACCTTCCAGGTAACAGCGTCACTTCTCAACGCAGTGTACAATGGTTGCCAATTCTTTATCATGAATGGGGTAACATTGTTCCAAGTTGATAAGTTTCCTGGACTTGTATGCCACAGAGAGGAAGACGCCATCATCAGTTTTTACCCTTAGCATGCCCCCTATGGCCCTGTCAGAGGCATCAGTCTTGAGTCTGTACTGGAAGTTTTGGTTGGGAAACTGTAGTACTGGTGCTGTTGTGAGCCTTTGCTTCAACGTCTCAAAGGCTCAATCTCTGACGGGGGTCCAATGGAAGCGCTGTTTGGTATTGAGGAGCTCAGTGAGAGGTGCAATTGGTTCCCCACAATTGGGAATGAACTTGAAAACGTACGCAACCATGCCTAGAAATGTCTGCACCTGGCCCACATCAGTGGGGGGCAGCATGCTGATGATTGCCCTGATTTTGGCAGGGTCAGGCTTTATCCCTTGGGCAGAGATGGTGTGCCCAAGGAATAACAGCTCCGACTTGAGAAACTTGCATTTGAAGGGTTTAGCTTTTAGCTGGTTTTTCTGAAGGGTGTCAAGGACAGCACAGAGGTGTTGGAGGTGTGTGATTTGATCCTGACTGAAGACAATAATGTTGTCAAGGTACACAACCACACATTTTCCAATCAGGTCCTCAAATGCTTTGTTCATCAACATGGCAAAAGTGGAAGGAGCGTTGGTCATTCCAAAGTTCATGACACAACACTCAAACAGCCCGTAGCGCGTGCGGAAGGCAGTTTTTGCCTCGTCCCCTGGTGCAATGCAGACCTGGTTGTACCCTGCAGTGAGATCAATCTTGCTAAAGAACTTTGCACCTGCAAGTGTATCAAACAGGTCTTTAATCAGTGGCAGGGGGTACTTGTTCTTAACCGTCACTTCATTTAGGGTGTGGTAGTCTGTGACCAGGCAAAGGGACCCAACCTTCTTAGCTACAAAGAAGACTGCCACCCTTTATGGAGAGAGCAAGGGGGAAATGAAGCCCTTATTGAGCGCATCCACAAGGTGCTGGTGGAGGGTTTCATCTTCCTTTGGTGTAAGACAATATAATGGTTGTGCTTTAGGTAACGACCCTTGAAGTTGTACAGTGTGCTGGATCTCCTGGGGAGGAGGTAGTTGTTCAAGTGTCTCACTGAATACATCCTTGTACTCCTCAAGGAGTGCAGCAAGCGCTGGTGGAGGTGAGGAGGTCAAGGGAGGGACTGCAGATGGTTCAGTGTGGATAACTTCAACTGAGCATTGGTTAAAGTCTAGTTTCCCCCCTTGAAATTGTACGAGCCTGTCTCTGTTATTCTGACAAACACAGTATTGTGAAGCAACTTGCTCATTTCTACAGGGTAGATCTGGAATCCCACCCCATTTCTATTGAGGATGATGGCAGAAGTATCCCAATTGATGTAGGGACGGTTGTGCCAAAGCCAGTTGAGTCCAGAAATTACGTCATGGCTGAGCCCTAACATGATGGGCCCAGAGAGCTTAACCTGGATGTTCCCCATTCTCACAGAAAAAGGGTACCATCTCATGGGTGATGGCAACTCTGCAGGAGTCAGCTACCTGTACTGCTTTGAACCTGCTGGGCACTTGGTCTAATTGCTGAGAGTCGGTAAATGCCTGGTTCACCATAGTGTGGTTGGCCCCGGTATCTACCAGTAATTTGTGGGTATTCCCACAGAAACAGAAGGGATAGGACAAGCATGTTACTTTATTTGAGGAGTGGCTCACTTGTAATATGGGGGCGGCAGCATGAGCTTGTTGCCAGGCGGCAAGGTACTCAGGAACAGAACCATTTTGTTTGATTGCTAGAAGAGGAGTTCCCACAACAATGGGGGGGAAGGTTTTGCTATAGAGGGACTTGGCAGCGTCTCAGAATGCCGCCCAGGTAATGTCAAGTTCCTGGATGGCCCAGTTGGTGAACCACACAGCGGTGGGCCCCGTGAGGCAGCCAGACACAGTGGCAACCCACATGGGCTCAGGAACCTGACAGATGTGAAGGCAGGTTTCAGTAGATTGGAGCCAACTGACAATGTTGGCCCCCTCTACGCCACCAGCAAAGGATTCTAGCTGAAGGTTTAGCATGCGCTGGGACAGATCTGACTGGGGCAGGGTGACGCTGGCGTCACGCTGTCCAAGGCGGAGCCAATTGTACATGCTGGTGAGAACTAGCTGGTCTTGGTAGATGACATACCTGTCAGGGATGTCCCCCTTGAGGATTGGCAGGAAGGTCTCCTGTTGGGGAGTAGCCATACGGCCTGTACTTTGTCCTTTCTTGGGGGGAATTTTGTTTTAGGTAGGTTGTGAACATACTGCTCTACCACTGTTGCAACTGAACTAATGAGGATTCAGTATTTGGAATTGGGGAAGACAACTGTCCAATAGAAAAGACAGAATAATAATAAGGTATTGTTTATTGTAGAATATTGTGATTAATATACCATATGGGCAAAGCCACAAGGGGATAGCATGGTGGGGAGTTCCATGTAAGGTTTGGAGCCAAGGAATAACTCATGCAGGGATCAGCAAGTCAAATTAGTAGCGCTCCTAATTAGGATGAAGTACCTGCCATTCAATATTGCCATCAGATTAATCCATAACGTTAGACACGTCAAGGGGCGGCTTGTTGAGCGCCCCCTGTGTATTGTAAGATACGTTAGCAGGCAAGGCTGGAAACTTGGTTGCAATAAGGTGGTGATGCCAATGCTTTAGAGATTCCACAACTGCCAACAATTGCTTGTTGCAAATAATGTAATTGTGTTCCCGAGCCTCCATCTTCTGGGAGAAGCACCCTACTGGTCTTTTAACACCATATGTGGCTGTTTGGAGCAACACACTGGTCACAGTGTATTTGGAGGCATTTGTGGAGACCACAAAAGGAAGCTCTGGGTCCACATGTTGCAAAACTGGAGAAGACAACAAAAGAGCCTTGACTGCTGCACACGCTTCCGCGCACTCAGGCGTACAAACTAAAGTTGTTTTCCTGCTAGCTGAATACAAAGGGGTTGCCACTTCCAAAAAATGAGGGGTAAACCTTTTCAAGAAGGTACAGGTACCCAAGAAACTGAAAATTTGGGATACTGTTACCAGAGTAGTGTACTTACAAACTGCTGCTTCCTTGCCAGGGGCAATAGTGTGATCATCCTCAAAGATAATATTACCCAAAAAGGTAACCTTATGTTTAAAGAATTCACACTTACTCCTTTTGATGATTGAATTGGCCTGAAGGATACACTCTACAACTGCTGACAGATGGGCCTTATGCAGCTCCTCATCCAGGGAAAACACCAAGATGTTGTCCATGTACGTAATGGCACATACACCTAGGAGATCTCCCAAAACCGAGTCAATCAACCGCTGAAAGCAAGCCGGGGCATTCTTCAATCCAAAAGGCATAATACAAAACTGAAAGATATCTTTCTTTGTTCTGAACTATGTCAACCACTCCAATCCCTCTGCAATCCTAATTTTATTGAATGAATTCAAGAGATTAAGTTTTTAGAATACCTTTGCCTTCTCAACACACCAAGAAATTTGTGCTTCTAAAGGAAAAGGGTAGGGATCAGGGATTGTGATGTTGTTCAAATTTTCATAGTCAAAACAAGGTCTAAGAGACCCATTGTATTTTTGGATAATCTGCAACAGAGAGCAAATTGACAAAGCCTTCTTAAAGATGTATTCCTTTGCCAACATGGCACAAGTCCACTCTTCCAAGCATGTGTCCTCCTTTAAAGTAAAAGGGTAAATAGGAGACACAATACAAATCAGATCAAAAGTAACTTTAAAGTCAAAGTCAAACTGAGTATGCTTGGGGAGAACCTTGCCCCTAGTGGCGTCAAATGCTGCAGACCAAGGCTGAAGGCATGTCAGTAAGTCTGAACTTACAGGAGTAGGAACAGAAACCAACTGGATTGTCTGTGAAGACTGCTCTAATTCTGACATATCCAACAATGGTATACAAATGGTAATGCCTGAAGAGTGGTCCACTGGAAATGCATTTTATTTAAGCATAGTCATTGCATTATGGTCCCGTCACCAGCCTACTCCTAATATGATAGGATACATAAGAGTAGAGCATATGGAAAACTTTGCAGTAAAGGATTGACCCGCAACTACAAAAGTAACTGGCTTCTTCAGCTGGAAAGAGGGAAAAGTCTGACAGTTCCCACCCCTAACAAGCATTCCCGGGTGATACTTGAGTTGTAACAAATTGGCAGTCTCAACGCTCATGAAATTCTCAGAAGCACCAGTATCCAACAGAATGGCTGGCTGGAAGATAGTTTGGCCGTTATTGATGCTCCCATAAAACAAGAATTAACCAGAAGTAGATTTATTTGCTGCAAACAATGCAACCTCAGCAGGATCTTGCTTCTCCTCAGTGGTACAGATGGCAGCTAAGGAGGCAGGGTGCTCCTGAAAGTAACACTTGATCATTTCTTGGACGGCTTCAGGGAGGACAGGACAATCACAATCAATGGGAAAAAGAGGCAACTCCTTGGGCTCAACTACCAAAGACTTTGCAGGCACAACGTTTTAGAGCATAGCTAACAAGCTCTCAGTTTTTGCCACCACTGGCGCTTTGTTTACCTTGGCAGGTTTGTTCAAAATTGCCAACTGCACCTGAGAAGAAACACAAGGGGAGCAATCACAACTCTGACTAGTTGAAGCCACTGCAGGACAATTACCAGAAAACCAGGAGCAAGCAGCAGGTTTGGCTTCAATTTTCATAACACCTTGTTTGGAAGTCAACAGATTTGAGACCAGAGAAAGAATTTGGCTTACCAGGGTCTCAATTGTGGTTAACAGGGAATCCCAAAATGCCAAATCCTGGGATGTATAGTCAACTGCCAACCACAACACTGTGAGATTAATGACTTTGGGAACATCAATTGTACAGCAGTAGGCAAGAAACTGAGGAAGGAATACCAAGAGCAGAGTATTACCCTGCTGGAAGGCGTACAACTTACAATATACTTTGAGCTCCTCAATAGATACATACACATTATTTAACAAAGTGTATAACAATGCACTCTCAGTTAAAATATGTGGATTGTGCTCCACTGCGGACAACAACCATTCATAAGCATCCTCAGAAACCTTTGTCATCACATGGTAAACTTGAGATTTGTGACTAAGGCTTGAACCAGAATAGAATGATAATGCTGAAAAAACTTCACGCAAAATTTCATCAGTGGGTGGAGCAGGAAAATAATCTGGATGCCAAAATGTGTCATGCCCTGCCCCAAAGGGCAGGCTCTTTAATTTTATTATATTTGTTAATTTTCAGTTGATTTAAAGATTCAGTATTTTTAATATTGAAGTTTTTGAATTAAGAGTTAATATATAAGTATTTTAAAGTTAATTGCCTTGTTTTCCTTTTGCAATTTGCGTTGAAATTGTTGTCATCATCATTTGCTCTGTTGTTTACTATTGCTTTATATATATTTCTACTTTGAAGTTAGAATATTTTCACTTATCACTTACCTTTTGAACTCCTGCTTACGTTGTTGCCGCTCTCCCCAGTTTCCACGTTGCTGATCTGCAACTTCTGCTGGGATTTTTTGTCTCCTTTCTTTTTCCAGGTCACCCCAAACTTCTCCAGTTGCTCCTCTTCTTGGCTGCTCTCCCTGATTATCAAACCCAACCGGAAATGCCTTTCTTCTATAAATAAAGAGCTTTTGAAGAGTAGGCTTTAAGCCAAAATTCTAAGTGATTTCTTCCCTTCAATCTTTTACAATTTTAAACTTTGAGATCTTAATTTCTAGAAATTTATACATTTTTATTAAATTAATTTTTAAGTTTAGCCTTTTCTTTCCTTAAAACATATGGAACTTGTAAAACAACAAGCCTTAGGCTTGTTGTATCCGTTGTTTTTCCTTAAGGAAGCATTCAATAGTTATATGTACCAATTTGCTGATGGAGAATATCCTAATATTGACATTCCCTTAGTTACAAATTTTTCACTATTAAATACCTTGTTTTATCTTCTTTGCTTAGGGCTCTTACACTCTATTACTCCATTTGTGACACAATATAGGTTTTTAGCAGGTTTCTGTAAGATTATTTTACAGACATTTCCTACGCTTTTATATCTTTTAAATTTGAACCCTAATGCCTTGCACGCTCTAGTCTATAACCTTGCACCATTATGGGCCAGACCTTACAAAATGACATGACATGACGGAAATAAGAAACAGATGATCCAGTTTCAACAACTGTTACTGGAGATGGAAACCACAAATTAAAAAAGAGCCCAAAATGAAAACTCAGAAAGGAGCTGATGCAAATAAACATGGTAAATATAGATATCTCAACAGAACAGGAGAAAAGAAATAAAAATTCATGACAAACTGCTTCCAAAAACTCAGACATAGAAGAGTTGAGTAATGTGACAGAAATTGATGGATAATAAGAAGATGTCTCCAAGTAGTGGGGAATTACCACCCAAATTCACATGGAGTCAATGATTAACCACCAACACAGCTTCAGATGCCGTTTTGTGAAATTTCCAAATGAGATACTAGGGTTAAGTAAAATAATCAAGCCCAACCAAAAGAGCCCAAGATAAATGGCCTGCAAGAGAATCAGAGTGTCTTCAGCATAAAATTCAGGACATTGAGATACCACCAGAGTTTAAGTTTTGACGGTAGGAGGAACAACTCTGAGATTGGCAGGCATTGAATTGACATTTGGCAGAAATGACAACAAAGTACCAACAGCAGGCCCCCATCTTCTTGTAATAATCTGGCTAGGGATTAAATTGTAGGGAATGTAGCAAAAAAGACCAACTACAGGATGCATTTGAATAAATAATTATACCAAGAGATATTTTGATTTTATTGAGTAAAATCTGGGAGGACTCAACTCTTAAGAGTTGAAACAGTGAAAATTATTCAATATATATCAAAATTTGACAAAGCAATACTTCCTGGATCCTGGGCTCCTATTTCTTCCACATTCTCAAGTGAGTAACTGGTCCAGGTTGCAAAGAACCTTTGGGTGACCAACTTCTGATGACCCTGCTGATAAATAAGTTCATATCTGGTGACCCTTAAGTCACGTTGATTTATCAATGTCAACTTACAGGGGGGAATCAGATTTAGCCGGTGAACTGGAGCAGCCGTAACCCATTTGTGATCAACTGTTTGATTCAAGTTCGTTAAATCAGCCAGCTTTATTAAAGGTTTCCTGGCTTTCCAAGCTTTCCTACTTGGCCAAATAATCCCTGGCATTATGGAACTTAATGTGACAAGAATGGGGATCTCTGCAATCCAGAAAAAATCTGGGCATTCCATTTGCATTAGGGGTTTCTAGGTGACCGGATCCAAGCAGTGGCAGTGTTGGTGTCAGCCCTGGTAAAAAACTCCAAGGCCACAACATGAAGGTGATGTACCACATGTACAGGCATAATACTCTTATTGTTGGCTTGAGGTGTGAAAGAGGGAGCCAGGAAGGACCCTTGTACAGGCAGGCCATTGGAGGCAGGACTGGCATCGCCATATTCTGGTAAAGGACATGTCACTTGGGGATTCCAGTTCCTGGTGCGTAGAGTGCCCAATTGAAAGAGAGCCTGGACATGATTCCTCTGTAAACTTAATGACTGTGACAGGTACAGGCAACTAGAGGAATTTTGAAAAGAAAGGTAGGACAGAGAGCCTACCTGTGCTACCAATGTCATAGCTGTGCTGTATTAGCAGAGTTACAAGGGGGAACTGATTTAGAAACCAGGTAATAATCTCTATCAAGATGTTAGAACTATATAGCTATGGTGAATTGCTTAGGGGGGACAAGGTTTCTGTGGATCAGATGTTTGGATAGGCAGGGGGTGGCTTGATCCTACTAGTGAGTGAAGGGCTGAACTGAGTGGCTGCTGGGTCAAGGTTGTCATCGGTTCCTGTTTCCTTGCTTGGTAATCCGAGTTGACCCCTGCATTTGGCTTCAGGTGTCAGGATAGCCAAGTGGTATGGGTCTCACATGCGGAGCTTTGCTGGGGGTCAATCCTGCAGTTCTGACATGACCGATTTTTGAAATAAAGTTCCAGATCTTACACCAAATGTAGGTACTTGGAACGGCTTTTATATGGTTCGTGCTTCTGATTGTGCATCGTGTTTTAGCTTGTTGGATACCATCTCTTCCTGCATCACATTTCACACAACTGGGTGGTTTCGCTTGTGGATTGAGTTGCCATTGTACTGCTTTTATGATCTGAGTTTTGACCCATGCGACTGAGTGTATTTCATCACGGATTTATATGGTAGGCCTATATTCACCATAAGGCAACTCAAACTATTTTGTTTGTGATTTCAAGATTTTTGTAACATATATTAATTTTTTCATCTGAGATATTTATTGCTTTGTTGAGCCATTTGGTTTATTAATGTTCAAAATCCCTGTTAACAGAGTGTATATTTTACACTGGTACTCAGAATTTAAGTTTGAGTTCATTTTGTTTACAGATGATCAACTTTTGCTTATCCTCACAGCTTTGAAGACTACTGTATTAGTTGTTCGGTCAATCTTTTTAATAGGTTCAGTATTTCAAGATAGTCCCATATTCCAGATAGCGTGCCATAATAAAATAGCGACGGAATCGACAGCATACATCAAGTCCTGTAAGGCTAGTCCCCACAATACCTTAAAGTAACGAATAATCAAAAAGCAGATAGATAGGTGGCTATTCAGCTAGGTTGGTATTTTTCACAAATATCCGCGAAATAGGTGGCAGGGAAGATGAAGAGAGGTTTAGTATAAATACATGGCAATATGGAGGGCAAAGTGGTGGTGAGAGTACATGCAACGATGGGAAATTATAAAAGGTTCTACACTAGCAGTTGGCGACCTGTTCTTGAGTTCTAAGGGCTTCAGGCATTGAATAAGTAACATCTTCGTCTTTGATGGCTTGGATCAGTTCACTTTCTTGGTTGCGCGAAAAATATGAAGGCTTGCCATTTCCCTGAACGCAATCTTTCGAGATCAGAACATACTTGACAGATGTGCCTGGTACTTCAAACATGGGATCCAAAAGTATATTTTCCTAAATAATGAATACTCATAAATAAAAAGCCAGTACCATAATCCTTCGAAGTCCTCGAGCACCAGTCTGCTTTGTGATGGCTATCTGGGCAATGGCATGCAAAGATGAGGAGGTGAATCGAAGCTCAACCTAAAAATAAGAAACCACAAGGGAAAACAGACTCACCTTATTGAAGCGAAATAGCCCTTCATATTGCTTAATCAAAGAATTACGAGGCTCCGTGAGAACTCGAATTAGTGCCTGCTCATCAAGAGTGGCTACACTAGCCAGAACGGGTAAGCGTCCAATGAACTCGGGAATGAGCCCGTATTTTGTAAGGTCTAAAGAAAGATGAGGTCAAGTAAATTACTTAAATACCTTCAGGCTCGACAGTTTCAAGGTAATTGATATGGTTTGAAGAGTTTGGGCCACTTGACCTAAGAGGAGCATCAAATCCAATTGACTAAAAGTATTAGAAGAGTCAAACAGATGATATTACTGATTTGGAAACTCTATCCATTACAATCTTATCGAGTCCAATAAATGCACCACTAAGGATGAAGAGAATATTGGAGGTGTTGACAGTATATGTATCTCCTTTGGGAGAGCCAGTAAGCGATGCACCGCTCATGGAAGACGAACCTTTTCGACTTCCAGGCCCATGACCTCCTGTTTTATCTGTAATGGTGATGTTTGTTCCTTCAAGCATGCGTAAAAGCGCTTGCTGGACACCCTCGCCAGAAACATCTTTTGAAATGGACATGGAGTCGGGTCTGCGGGCAATTTTATCAATTTCATCAATAAACACGATTCCCTGCTCCGCTTTTTTAACGTCAAAATCACAATTCTAATAGAATTCAATAACCCATCATATTTAAAGAGTACCTGTAAGAGTCGCTGAATTACCAACTCAACGTCTTCTCCAACATATCCCGCTTGCGTAAAGGGAGTGGCGTCAGACATAGAAAAAGGGACTTTGAGGACGTTGGCTAACGTGCGCGCAAGCAGAGTTTTCCCTAAACCTTTAGATTTCAAATCCCAAATTTAGCTTTACCTGAACCAGTAGGCCCCAATAACAGAACATTGCTCTTATCATAAATTGTTTCACCAGACATGGCCTCGGCCTCGGTGCTTTCACCTTTGATTGGGTCAGTTGCAATTTTTTCTGCTGGGTCTGCATTTGTGCTGGGGTTAATCCAACTCCTTTTTAGTTGGTGGTATTGAAAAGGACTTGGTGCAGTAACTGGAAGAGGAACTAAACGGAGTTATAACTTTTCTTAAGCACAAAATTACCTCGTGCGGTCGAAGTGCTGGTATCCTTGATCCGAGTGTCCACTAAAGGCTCTTCGGACAAAATAGATTTGGGGATAACAGTTTTCAGGTTGGCACGAACTCTGTTGTAGTGGTTGAATACTGCCACAGCAAGGATGCGTTTTGCACGCTCTTGGCCAATAACGTATTCATCTAGATGTTTTACAATCTAAAGGAGTTCAATTTCATGTGCTAGAGCCCCGGGAGAAAGATTAAAGATAATTACCAATCTAGGGTTGTGAAGGACAGAGTTCCAAGCCCAACCCTCAGTTTCATCTTCACCTCCAACATCAATATGCTCAAAACCACCGCCATAAGAAGAAAATGCAGGATTATCAAGCTTAGATGTATATATGTGATGATGAGAAGCAGCACTAATATCAGGGGAAGCAGATGGAGGCTTATCTTTTGAACCATTAATCGTAGCTAAATGAGCACTCGTAAATTAGACCTCAAAACGAAGGATTAAAAACTATAAAACTAGAGTGCTGTATTTTTTAAAAAAAACTGGCTGGTAGTAGGTCAACAAAGAAGTCGATACCTGATACAGGCACATTTGTACTAAAAAAATCCGTGGGAAGTTTCTTTCTCTTACTTGTAGAATTTGCCTTTGGAGTTTTATTAGTGGCTTTAGATTTGCTTGGTGTTGGAGGGAAAGTCTTAGTCCCGGCCAATCTTTGAGTAAGAGCAGAGTGAGACCCCAATCCAAACTGGGTGCTACTGCATCTCATTGAGCGCGAGAATAACGGAGATAAAGAATGGATTTTAAACAAAAGCATTGATTCAAGAAGTAGAATAATGAGATTAAAAACGCAAGCGGATAAAAGACTATGGTTGGCAATGGGTTATACGACAATCAAAATATAGTGTAAATGGTTGATTTAAGAGTGTAAATGGTTGATTCTTTGTTCGTTCCAAATCACTGAGTTATAAATGGGGGTGTGACGCGTTGTTCACACGCGATTAACCGAATTGAGGCAATCTTTGGCCTAAGCTTAGTTCCACTCCGCTAGCTTGAAGGGTAAATTCCATGGATGCTTTCTCGTACACCTACCAATAAACGCGGCACCAAACCCAATGCCATGTGTACTGGCCTAAAGTGAGAACAGATCATCACTTTGATCCCACCCCCTCGATTCTCCTTGGCTGCAATTAATTAATCCACTTTGCTTTAAAATTACTTCAGTATCCCTGAGAAAACATACCCCAGCCATGTTGAAGAACCCCTTTAAACCAGTTTTTTGACATCATTTCAGTTATCTTGATTTAACTTACAGAACTACTAAAAAGGAGCTTTTTCCCAACCCCACTCTATATTCTGTTATCTAGACTGCACAACAAATCAGCTCATCAAACATTTAACCATTCTAAATTTATTCCTATACGGAACCAGCCATAGTAAACTGAACAAACATGCCATATTCTACCGCCTTATACGCTCTCCAATAAACCCAAATTTAATTACACGCTCTATTATGAATTTTAAACCCTCTTCCTCTTTCCAAACGAATCCATTTCAACCAACATATCTGCAACGACAGCAGATTACTGTATCTTCAAAAAGGGCAAGTTCCTTAGGTCGAAGTTCCTAAGGTCGAAAGTGCAGAAATCGAAATTGGGACTCCCAAAAGGTGCAAAATCGAAACACTATGTAGGGTGCAAAAATCGAAAATATCAAAGATCAAAGTGCAAAAATCGATTTTCCGGAAGTTAACTTTGAAGCCAAATTTAATACAGTTTATAATATAAAGCTATATATTTTAAAATATTTCTAGACTAAAGAGACCCCAAGAAACTCATTTCTGCAATAAAAAGTATATGCTAGATAATAAGAAATATTCTTAAATTAGCTGTTTTTAAAAGAACCTCTTTTTTACTTTTAAAAACAAAATTAAACTAGAATTTATATGTAACTGTATTCGATTTATATAAAATAGAAAACTATACAGAAAACTAATTTAAATTTTATTTGTATGGTAAAATCTTTATTATCACAACATAAAACTAAAAGAAAGCTAAAAGCAATGCAAGATTTAATTTTGGAATATTAGAGAACTTTTGTGATATTCTCAAGATGGATGAGCCAGTTGGAAGAGTTGTAAGGAAGGAGGGAGTTTTTTGTGACTATCTCAAAGCTTTTGAGATCCTTGCTGCTCTGGGAAACTAAAGGCCACCTTGGGCTCCTGGGAGGTTGATCTAGTGATCAGTCTGTTGAGCTCAGTGAAGCTCTGCAGCTTTCTTCTGAGGCATTGTCGGAAGTGAAAGAAGCAACCATGAGGCTTGCTCTTAAATACCTTTTTGAAGGTGTTGGCTTGAGCAGGCTCAACGTCAACAAGAAGGTGGGTATGTTAAGGCTCTGATTTTTTCTCATCACCAGGTTGGCTTGGGGCTTTAGACTTCTTCCTCTTGGGGGTAGAAGTGGGGGCATCAATAGGGGGAAGGAGATCCAACTTCCCCTTTAGAATCTCCAAGGCATGAGTATAGTCATTCTCATTTTGTCCTGACATTAGAAAGCAAACCATTGGTAAACCCTTATCACCATACTTCCCATGGATGCACCAAAGCTGGGAAAAGATCTTGGGGCATGATGAGAAGGTCCCATCAGCCAACCAGATATCAGCTGTCATAAATCTCTTAAGGTTCTCCTGGGTGGCATAGCAGATGGTTCTTTTATGCTCATCAGGACCATCATCATGAAGGAGAAACTGTTCATCCTTGGAGGTGACTCTGATCTCATTGGGTATATCCAGTTCCAGGAGGGAGGTGGCACTTCTGCCCACATTGTCAGACTTCCAGTGATTATCACTCACATACTTTTGAAGGGATCCAAAAGTGCCAACAGCTATCTTTTGAAAAATGGTCAAGTTGTGAATAGCCCTAGTGACTATCTCCTGGGAGGTAAGGCCCCTCTTGAAAGGCTGCTTATGGAACAGGTACCACTTTATTAGGCGCTGATATACCCCAGTTGGCTCCAGGCAGGCGTGCTGATTATTCAGCTTCTTAAACTGGGTGAACCCAGTTGTAGTAAGGCGGGCGGGGCAGGCAGGCCCCTCACACTTGTAATGATGAAGCACCAAGTGCTTCTGCTCATCATTGCACTTAAACATAAAACCATAATGATAAAACCTAGCATTGCCCTTGGAGGACATTATTGGGAAGGAGATGGGAAGGATATCTGGCAGTCAGAACTCCTCTTCATAGTTGCATATATTATGAACTTTAAGGATATCCCAGGTCTCAAGGCCATCCTCAGTTGGTGTAGCATCTCCAGAGTTGTACAGGTCTTCATATTCTTCTTCTGAGATGCGAGGGGGTGTTGAAACCAAGTTTCCAGACTTGCCTGCTAATGTATCTTACAATACACAGGGGGCACTCAATGAGACTCCCCTTGACGTATCTAACAACATGAATTAATCTGATGGCAATATCAAATGATAGGTACTTCTTCCTAATTAGGAGCACTGCCAATTTGACTTACTGATCCCCGCACAAGTTATTCCTTGGCTTCAAACCTTACATGGAACTCCCCACCACGCCACTCCCTTGTGGCTTTGCCCATATAGTATATTAACCATTATATTCTACAATAAACAATACCTTATTCTTATTATTCTGTCCTTTCTATTGGACTGTTGTCTTCCCCAATTCCAAATACTGAATCCTCATTGGTTCAGTTGCAACAGGGGTGTCTCCTCTTCATCTTAATGACTGTGGACAAACTTGTGCCCAGTTGAGATCTTGGAGAGTCTGGGGATAGGTTCTCTTCAGAAGGCTCCTCTTCTGGAGAGGGGAAGGGCTCAGGGGTCTTCTTGATGGCCTTGGCGGCCTTCTTGGTGATCTTCTTGCTGGTCTTGGGGCCAGGCTTCTTGGATCTGGAAGGGGTGGCCTTCTTTGGGTCGATGGGAGTTGACTTAGGGGGCATCTAGATAGCTCAAAGTTAGTATTTTTTGGTTGGTAAAAAAGAATATAAATTATTAATAAAAGTATCATTTTTTAAGCAGAATCTGAAAGCCAGAGTGCTGTTTACTATATTTTGTTAGTTTTAATAAATATTTTAATTGAGGTGGTTAACTCTATAATGCTTTTGAAAGGAGCAAAAAAGGGGGTTCTGATCAGACAATTAGGATATTTTATTTTGGCACTTCAATTTTGACACTCCCTAAAAACATAAGGAAACATAGTAACATATTAAATTAATTTAATATTTTTCAAAACTGCCAAAATCAGCGGCTTTTACTAAACCTTTTAAAAATCTATTATAAACTAACCCAAAAGGCTTGAAACTCTACTATGTTTTAAAGCAAGTCTTTAACCTTTAAAACGCTAATTTTAAGCTTTAAACTTACACTGGTTAAATTATTATGGTTTTGTAAAGTAGAGTGTTTGTTTGGTTTAAATGCACTTTCAATTTCCGCACTTTTGATTATAAACACCTATAAGAGCTTAGTTAATAAAATATTAAATTCTAATCATAATTTAAAATATATTGGTGAGCACTAAATCAGTGTGTTTTGAATTTCAATTTGAAGCATTTTTGATTTGCGCACTCTATTACTACACCCAGTAATTTACTAAGTGATCATATAAGATTTGTTTCATTCAGCACTCTATCTTTTACATAATAAAAATAACTGAAATTTTAATCAAATGATTTAAAGGTGATTGTGAACCTTTATGATAGGTTTTAGTTTATTTGGTTGAGTATGATATGTTTTTGAAGCTTTTCTGATCATTTACACAGTGATAGAATCAATATTAAGTGATATTTTAATTTTTTAATTTTGGGGCCTCAAATATTAAATTGGAGACTTTTGGACTTCAATTTCTGCACTTTTGATTCTGTTCCCTATATTCAAAGGGACAAATAAATTCTATTTTAAAAGCCAAACTAATTTAAGGTGTGTTTTAAATTGCATCAATTTGGGCACTTCAAACTTGGTTTTTTGATTTTAGCTACTAGTAAAAACATTTTAAAAAAAGTCAAATTTAAGAAAAATATTAAATTTTTGTGAATTTTTTTATTGAAAAAAATTGCAGAGATTGAAAAATCCATCAATTTGGAGATTTTGATCTCTGCACTTCAACTTTAGGCACTTGCCCTTCAAAAACAACCCCACAAAAAAGAGAAACCTTGTAAAACTAATCTCTCAGCAGGAGAGACCAAACAGGGCTCATAATAAACCACCAAGTTACGCATATTCAATGATCCACCAACGTTTACTTATCAGCTCACTTGCTATCTCTTAAGGTTATTTGATGGTCCAGCCCTGACCAAACCCAAACTATGCTCATCTTCCTTCTCTAAGTATACAAACTATCCCCACTGTAAACCCATCCATTTAAAAAGAAAATAAGTAGACAATAACAAACTGTTGCATCTTAACTAATGTTGGTTCAGTGCTTGGAGAAGGATGATAGGGCAACAGCCCAAGAGAGGATAGAAAATGGATCAAGATGATCTTTATTGGGATGTAGATAGAGTATTTATGCCTTAGTGAGGGGCCATTGGTGTCATTAGATGTTCCTTGTGTGATATCAGGTGGAATAGAGATCAAAAGATTTATGAGTATTTGCTCTAAAAGGGCTTATCTACACTTGAAAACTTTAGTTTTGGCCCATGTATGAGGATATGGATGGGACATTTATATGGTGGGTTGATAAGTTCATGTTGCAAGACCCATTGTGGGGGACTCTATGAGTGTCCCTGCATGGGATGAGATACAGTGGTAACTGGGCTGGTTGGACTCATTGCACTATATTTATTTTAATATATATTAATGTCAATCATCTCAAATATATACTTCTAAGAAGTTTATAATACAAATTAAGGGGAATAATTAATAAGAGAACATCCTCTTTATTAAATATATAATAGTAGTTTTATATACTCAAATGATATACCACACGTTTTTCATGTAAATTATAGATGGCACATAGTTCAGAAATATCTGTACTCTTTTGGAAACCAAGGGTTTGATCCTAGCATAATATCTTAATTTTGTCTTAAGGCCACCTTTCCTTGTCAATCAAGGTATTTCTTGAAAGAAAGATTTCCCAACAAATAGTAATAAAAGATACTATGACATATTCCCTGAGGCATCAGAAGGCCAAGCCTTGGGTAATGTCTTGAGGATATCTATGAGGCGTTCTTGGTATCAATCCAGTTTTGCCTTGGATACTGGTAGACAAGAGTCTCTTTGTTCCTGTACTGCCTTATATGATCTGAGTTGGTTGTGATGCATCAGCTTAAGTATTGTTTGGAATCTGATTCTTTTGATGAGATAGGTATTGTTGGTCTTGTGTGATAAATGTGTGCTCCAGAGACCACCAAAGAGTGTCCTGGTTTAAATTCAGGGTCTGACTGGGTCTGGACTCCATCATTCAGGTGCACTAGTTCCAAAGACTTCATTATAGTAAGCTTGCAAGCATACAGACTCTTCCAGCACATTTCCTATCACTATTCTTGCATCTGGTCTATGTATTACCAAATTTTCTTGAGCAAGACTACCCATGGGTTTAATCTATGAAGCAACTCTGTCAGCTCTCCTTGCAGAAACACTTGATCTTTTGCTGAAAGCTTCAACCCTTTTGTCAATATCAACCATACATTGTCTAAGGTCTGGCTATATGCTATCTGTCTATAAAACTACCTTTACTTATACTCTTGATCAATACTAGGGTAGTAGATAATAAGAAGATTCTTCACATGTTTAAAGGTACTAATACTAGGGGTCATGGATATCTTTATTAGACCACAAAAGAGATATTCCCTTTGAGCCCTTCTTCTCAAAAGTTTTACACTGCCACATTACTGCTTCACAGTCACACTGAGTTGTAGTTGTTTAATCTATCTTCAATCTAATCAGCATCAATTTATCAGTGCTAACTATCAGCAAGCTCTTTGATATCTCCCAGTATAGATCAATCAACGCTAATAATCAGTGATAGCTAGCTTCTACCCCAAAATCTCTTGGTCCTAGATGCCTCAAGTTCTGGTGTTTGATTGCTGATATAAAGCCCCTTGTTAAAAGTTTTTACTCTAGGAATTTTCCTTGTTAGGCTTAACAAATTTTATCAATCCTGCTCTCTACTACAAAATCAGTGTCACATCTTACTGTGGTGCTCCAAGAAGGTTATTGTAGGATGCCCTGGATCAACAACAGGGACCAACTGGGTTGGGTGCCATCCTTCAAGTGACAGTGTTCTACTTTCAGCACCCTATACCTAGCTTGGAGTCCTAAAACTCTTCCAGCACCTTTTCTGAGAGAATCCTTTAATCTGCTACATGAACCATAACATCTGCCTGATTCAGCCCTTCTGGGAGTATATAGCTCTTGGAACATGATCACAAACTAATTTCCTCAGAAATTATTTCCTCTTGTGGCCAATAGAAGCCCTATTGAGATCCTGGTCCATTAATCATTGAGGGGTTGACTCCTGGAGAGCCTTCTGCACTGCTTCTTATACTGCTCCTCTTGCCCAACATTGTGATAGAAGGTATGGGGAAAAGAAATCATGCTTTCAACACTGTAGTGCTGGGTAGGGGATGTACAGGTCTTTATCAGCAGAAGGAAGATCCCTTAGAACCCTTCTGTAAATGCAACTGTTTGCTGAATTTTGGGGCCAAACACTGTTCAAGGAGTCACTAGAACCATATCCACTGCTCAGGGGGATAGATCTTCAAGTCCAACCCCCAAAGACGGGGTCAAACTTAAGATCTCTTAATGAAAGCCTGTCTCTGGCACCTGTTCAGCCAACTGAGCTTATATAGATTCCCCTTGTCTTAGGCTAAATCCCCTTTAGACTGGGTTTCTTAAGAGCTTAAACTATCTGTGCTCTCACTCTCCTATAAAAAATAAGCTTCTAAACTCACTGTAATCAATCCCATTGCAATCTCCTGCTCTTTATGAGTAAATTATTTATGCTTTAAGTTATTTAACCAATAAAAACTCATTAGTAAAATAGGCATTAAACTCAACTTATCTCATCTATGATCTCCATCTTCAGCATCTGAAGCACTTTGCTTCATGAGTTTGCCAAACCTGAAGGTAGAAAAAATTTCACCAAGCATACCACTGATGTTTTTCTCCTTGCGTCTCAAACAAATTCCATGTTTCCTTCAATGCTTCCCCATGCCTGGACTTGTGGCAAAAGAACAGGGTCAACCCCCAGAAAGTTTCCAATCAAGCAGCTTGGTGACCTGCAATCTGACTTCCTAGTGACCTGTAACCAAACCAGGAAGTCAACTCAAATTTCCAAATCCAACAACATGAAAAGATGATGACCACTTACAGTGGATACCTCAATTTGCCGCTTAACTTATTGCTAGGATCAAGCCACTCCCTTTACCATTATCAAGTATATACCTCTTAGAAGTATAATAAACAAGATAAAGGGGAAAATTAAGAAGATAATGTCGTAACTGTGCTGTTTTAGCAGAGTTACAAGGGGAAAAATATTTAGGAGCTAGATAATAATCTTTATTGTGAGATAGTGATTATATAGTCATAGTGAATCAATGGATAGTAGGAACATGATTGTTGATCACACAGTTGGATGGAAGAAGGGGGTGGCTTGATCCTGGTAATGAGTCAAGCGCCAAAATAAGGTATCCACTGTAAGGGATCATCGTCTGTTCATGTTGTTGGATTTGGTAATTTGAGTTGACTTCCCAGTCTGTCTTCAAGTGGCCAGGTAATTGGATTGCGGGTCACAAACCTGCTTGTTTGGAACCTTGCTGGCGGGTCAAGCCTGCTGTTTTGACAATAAAGATACTTTATTAGATATGAATATATATAGTATCATGGAAAGCCACATACTGTCCATGTATGTCATGGGGATCATGGGGCTTATTTAAGTAATGTTCCTCTTGGGTCACAAGGCTTACTCAAGTTTTGTTCCATTTAGGATCTGGAATGTTTGATTCCCGTGATAGATGTCCAAATGATAGCAGTTCCACTGACTTAATGATTAGCCAAGAGATCATTTGGCGAGTCACTCAGGGAATTAATTTCCTAAGAGGGAGTAATCAAAGATGTTGCAACATCTATCCTGGGGTGCTAGAAGGCAGAGCCTTGGTGATTTTCTTAAGAGTGTTGGTGATATGTGCTTGGTATCAATCCAGTTTGACTTTGGGAACAGGGAGTCTGGAGTTTTGTTGGGCTGTTCTTGCTTTGCACAGGGGAGGCAAGAGTGGTGCATATGTTTCAGTTCAGTCTGAGCTCCAGTTTCTTTGATGAGGTAGGTGTTATTGGGCTTGACTTCCATGACAATGCCTGGCCCACGCAATCATGAGTCTAATTTCTGTTGGTTGTGGTTGAAAACCCAGATTTTGTCCCTGACTTGGAATCTCTCTTGTTGCAATGGGATTGCTTCCCTTTCAACCCTTTTGCGTTCCATTTCCTCTTGGTCTTTTATAGCACTCTGTACACCAGGATCACTGTTGTCTGACACCTTTTTGGAAAGAGGTAATTGTGATCCTGCGGATGTACTAACAAGAGCAGGATTTTGTCCATAGACAAGCTCATAAGGGCTTTTGCCCATATTGCAGTTAACTCATGTTATACAGACCATGAGCAATGTTGGGATCATGTTGACCCAGGCCTTTAGATTATTAGCAGATAACTTACTGAGGGCTTCTACAAGTGCCGTTTAGTTGTTCTACTTATCCATTTGCTTGAGGGTGATATGGACTGGCTGTGATGTGTTTTATCCCATTTTTGGTGAGGTAAATGTTGGTGTCAATGGCTTTAAGTTTGGTGCCTCCATCTGTGATCAGGAGGTCAGGTTTACCAAATTCGGCTATGATTACTTTCCAATGAATTGTCTCACATTGTTGCCTTTGTGCTCCTTGGTGGCTTGTTTCATAGGCCATCTGGTTGCATAGTTGATAGCTGTGATGATGTACTTCTTGCCCTTGTTTTTGCCAGGCATTGGTCCCACAATATCCAGTGACCACACTTTGAAGGGTTGTGTGATGGATATGGGTACTACTGACTTGGGTGGTGCTTTGGTTTGGGCGTAATTTTCACAGACTTCACATTGTTCCAGTATCTCTTTGATATCATCTAGCATGTTGGGCCATCAATAGCGTGTCTTGAGGTATTCATGCAAGTTTTTGCTGAGGGTGTATCCCAGATCTGTGTGGTATCAGAGGATTGTGTCAATTTTTTGTGTTGACAGGACTTAGGGTATGGTGTCACCACTTGGAAGTATTTGGTGTAGCATGCCATATACGTTTTTAAACAGATGGTTTTTCTTGAGGGCTTTCTCTTGGATGTTCATTAGTGGGCCAGGTGGGAACCTTTCTTGGAGATTCCCCATGATTAACATGGGTCAATTGGGGTCCCTATCAGCACATAAGATGTGTTTGTTGTACAGCCTTGATATGGCGTTGGCAGTGAGCATTTCTTTGCCTGGTTTATATTTGATTATTATGTGGTACCGTTGTATAAGGCTTATCCTTTCAGCTTGTTTCTTGATAGGTGTTTTTGGGGTTTGAAGAATATCAATGACTTGTGGTTGGTTAGCACTTTGAATATTTGTGCCCCTTTTAGATAACATTGTTGTTTCATGAGGCAGTGCACAATAGCTACCAATTTCTTATTGTGTATGGGGTACCTTTGTTTGCCGTCAGATAGCTTCCTTGATCCATATGCCACAGGAAGAAAGTCCTTTTCTGATGTTTGGATACAGATTACCCCTCCTATTGTGTAGTCAGATGCATTGGTTTCCAGCTCATATATTCCCTCATGATTCAGATATTAGAGGATAGGGGCAGTGACCACAAGTTCTTTTAGTTGTCAGAAGTGTTGGTCTCTTAGTGGTGTCCACACAAATTGGTTGTCTTGCCTGTGATTGCAGACAAGGGGGTAGTTAAGGCACCCCAGTAAGGGATAAACCTTCTGACATAGGCCACTATGCTGAGGAATTTTTGGAGCTTGCTCTTGTTTCTTGGTGCTGGCATGTCAGTCATGGCACATATCTTTTCTGGGCCCGGTTTGATTCTGCCCTTACTAATAATGTGACCAAGGAATGAAAGTTCAGACAAGAAAAGTTGCATTTTGAAGGTTTGGCAATTATTTGGTTTTCTTTGAGGGTGCAGAGGACCAGGCAGACGTCTTCCCAGTGTTGTGTTACTGTTGGACTGTATATGATTATTTTTTCTAGGGTGATAATTGCTCTTTTTTTGATGTGTTCCTTGAAGACCTCACTCATGAAGGTCACAAAGGTACTGAGAGCGTTTTTCATACCAAAATTGAGGATGACACATTCAAAGGACCCATATTTGGTTCTGAATGCAGTCTTTGGGATATAATCTGATTTCACGTAAATTTGGTGATAGCCTACTGTTAAGTCAATTTTGTGAAGACTTGGGACCCCCAGGGCGTCAAAAAGGTCATTGATCAGGGGCAGAGGATATATGTTCTTAATTGTGACCTTGTTGAGTACCCTGTAGTCTGTGACTAGGCAGAAACCCCCATTCTTTTTGCCACAAAAAAGACAGCTTTACCAAAAGATGATTTGGATAGTTGAATGAGGCCTTTCTCAAGGGCTTTGTCAAGGTAGGCTTTTAAAGCATTGTCCTCCTGAGGTGTGAGGAGGTAAATGGGGCGTGCTTTTGGGACACTTCCCTTGAGGTCAATTTTGTGTTGTATGCCCCAATCAGGCAGTAGGCCTGATAAAGTTTCTTGGAAAACAGAGGTAAATTTGATGAGTAGCTGTTCTCTGATTGGATCTCTTTCACAAACTGTCACTGTATTCTTTAAGTGGATAACTTCATATTTGCAGGTGTTCCAATTGATTTTTCTAGGGTTGGTTTCCTGTTCTGTTTACATGATTTTCACAAATAAATGGTCTTTCATGAGTGTATTGAGGTGAGTTGGATAGACATGATGGTGTACCTTGTCTTGTTGTATGGTAAGAGTAGCACTATCCCAGTTAATATGAGGTTTGGTCTTTATCATCCAATCCAAACCAAGTATAACATCATATTTTGGGATCAGTATGATAGGGCCACTGAGCTTAGTCTGCACATATCCAATTTGGGCACGGAAATGCTTTGCTTCCTTGGTAAATGGTGTAATCCTATTATCTGCCATGGTAACTCTTTTGATATTACTTTGGACTGTGGGTAGTTTCATGAGGTTGACAAATTTCTTGGCAACAAGGGATTGGTCTGCTCCAGTGTCAAATAGTGTGGTGCCCTCATATCTGCAAAAACAGAAAGGATAAGCAAGGAGTTTATTTCCAGTTTGGGCAACAAACAGTAGAGGATTGCTGGAGGGTACTTGGACCATGGTTATTGAATCCACTCCTGGTCTTTGTAAAAGTCTTGTGAATTGGGGGAAGGTGGTTTGCCTAAGCACTCCCCTGAGCTTCTCCCTCCTTGTTGGTGTTTTCAGTACTTGCTTGGTTAGCCTGCACTGTACAGTTCCTGTTTTGAGGATGTGGGTTGTTGGCTTGGTTGTTCTGCTTATTGGGTCAAGGATACTTCCTGGATAAAGGACTCTCTTTGTGCTTGTTAGTTGCATATACATTATCAGATTTTTGCGCTGTGTGTTTCCCTTCTAAGAATATGTCTGCAAGGTTCTTGCAGCAGGTCATGTCAAACTAACATCTAATGTGTGTGGGAAGGCCATTGGAGAAGTCCAAGCGTGGCCCAGTTTCATCAAAGTTGATGGTGTTGGGAGCTTGGTTGCGTAGGTCTTCATGCACTGCAATGTAGTCCTTGATTGTCCCCGTCATTTTGAAGGTTTGAAGTTCTGTCATAATCATCACATTGGAATCCTTCATGGCAATTTTTCAAGGAAGGCGGCTTTGAACATGTACTAATTTTCATTCTTATCAGGGCGTTGGTTGAGCCATTCACTTACAAAGCAAGAGGCAGCTCCTGTGACACGGAGGGAGATTTCACTGGCCCAGAGTCTGTGGGAGTAGCCTACTTGTGTGAACTTGCTTTGCGTGCTGTTGATCCAGAGTTTAGTGTTTTCCTGGCGTAACCCTGCAAAAGCCCCAATTTCTGCTGAGCTTAGGCGTTGGAATACAATGTTAGGTATTTCAGGAAGTTGTGGCTCTGTTGTGGTTGGAGCTACAGATAGCAGTCTGTGGGCTTTGAGAGCGTTTTATTGTTTGATGGGCACAAGGATGTTGTTGTAGATGACAAGGCCTGCAGGGCAACAGCGCCCATGTTGACACTAAAAATGTTGACAGTGGCCATGTTGACACTTTTAATGTCAACACTATAGTAAAGTGACAACCTAGTTTTACATAATGTTGCCTCCTGAATGTTGACACTTTTTTAAGTAACAGCACACTTTACCCTGAACATTTTTAATATAAAAAAATGTATTTTTAAATATTTTATTATACTAAAATGACCCCAGAGAGTTCAAAAATGCAAAAAATACTATAAATAATAAGAATAAGGAGATATAAGCAGCTATTTTCAATTTACTATGTAAATTTCACTTTTTATTATAGAATTATTTTTTATTCCCATAAAAATTAAAATTACAATGAACCAAAAATAAAGATATTTTATATATCATAATAACAACAAAATAAAAGAAAATTCTAATTTAAATTTATTACATATATAAGCACAACTGAAAAAATCTCATGCCTTAAAAATAAATTAACAAAATATAAGATATTTCTTACAAAACCACATTAGCTGTATCTGAAACTTACCATTTATACATAAAAAGATTAGTACTATCCAAAAAATTAAAAATATAAAAATCCAAAGGTAAAAACAATCCAGGCAAAGCAAAGTTTATTAGGCTAATTAAACCCACCAGCAAGAGCAGTTGCAACATCTTCAAGGTATTTTTTGATTTCTGCCACCTTAAACTTCTTCTTCACCACCTTTTGCACTGCCTCCTGGTACTCCTGCTCTTTACTTTTCTTTTTCTTGGGGGCCACCCAGTTGGCCAGGTTGCAAAACTTGGAGACATTTCTGGCCTGCTCCTCCTGTAGCTTGGCAAAGAACTTGTTGTATTTGGGGTTGGACCCAAACTTGGTCTTCAAGTGCTTGTGCCAAACCTCAAGGCTGGAGGTGGTCTTCATCTCCCCCTTGAGGCAGGCGCCCTGGAAATTCCAAGGGGCAGTGGCCCCGCTCTTTCCTCTCCAGGCAGTCACCTTCTTGCCTACCCATTGCTTTTCATTTTACTCAAGGTAACCCTATAAAATGGTGGAGTTCTTCTTCACGTAAGCATCCTCAAGGAGGGCCTCAAAGCCAAGCCCAGTATGCTCTGGCCGCACAAAAGCCAAGGCAGCAAACTGGGTGATGGCAAAGCAGCACTTTCCTTTACCATCATTAAGATACTTATCAAAAATCTCCTTCTTGATCTTGAGATTCTTGATGGGGGTCTGCCTAAAATGGAAGAAACAGCCCTGTACTTCTCCATTGAAGGTGGCCTCAAAGGCTCTGAACTGAGCTTGCTAAAAGTCCATTATGATAACCTTTGGCCCAAGTGAGCGTGCATGAGCTAGCTGCTCTGCGGCTAGGGTTGACTCATCCTTCTCAGCAGAGGAGGGATTTGCCCTTGTGGTGTGAGTGGGAGGGGGAGCTGGTTGGTGGGAAGGGAGCTCAAAGCATCCCAGATGATCTTGAAGGCTCTGGTGTAGACTTCTGTCTTGGCACCAGGAAGGAGAAAAAACACAAGGGGGATGACCTGGTCATTAAACTGACCATGCAGGACCCAAAGCTGCTTGAATAGGGAGGGGCAAGTAGAAAATGTGCCGTCACACAGCCAGGTGGTAGCAGTGTTCAGCTGCTCCAGGTTTTGGGTTGTGGCTTAGGCTACAATCCTATTCTTCACTTCCTGCCCATTGTCATGGAGCAGGAACATATCTCCATTCTTGATTGTCTTGAGGGCATCAGAAAGGACCAGGTCTTCAATGGTGGTGGCGCTCTTGGCCAGGGGGTTTGAAGCTTGGCGCCTATCACTCACAAACTTGACCAACTGGGTGTGGGTTGGCATCCTCTTGAGGTTGGTGGGGGAGAGGTACTTGCACGCAAGCACAGCTAGCTGGGTTGGGGAAAGGCATTTGAGGTGGGCATGACCTGCACCAGATACCATTTGAGAAGGTGGACAATGGTTGTGTTGAGCATCACACAAGTGTGTTCATCCTTGATGGTCTTTACCAAGTCCCAGCGCTCAGTATTGAGCCGCACTGGGCAGGAGCAGTCCTTGCAGGTATAGTACTGGCTCTTGAAGCCCTGGTTAGCATTATTACATGAGAAGATGTAACCATTGACCACATGGCTGGCCCACCTTTTACACTCATGATGGGAAAAACTTTAGTAGAGAAGAAGGAACCTTAAACTTCCTGTCAACGTTGCAGATATTGTGGGCCAGCAGAGGGTCCCAGGGGCTAGCAGGAGCATGGCAGAAGCCAGGAAAGTAATCAGGGTGGGACTTTGAATCATCCCCAGATGAGCTTGAAGGGGGGAGTTTGGTGGTGGTGGGAAGCAGAAGGGGGCTTATTGTGGTGCTCTTCATGTGCAGGAGACTTATCCTTGGGTGGGGTCTTTTTGGCCTGGCACTGCTTCTTGATAGGCTCCTTGTCTGAAGCCAAGTTGTAGAAACTGTGATCTGTAAAGGAATCATCAGTTTCCTCTCCCCCAGTGGAGTGAGCAGGGCTCTTCTCAGGAGAGGGCTCAGGAGAGGGCTTTGGGGAGGGCTTGAGAGTGGCCTTAATTGATGAGACAGGCTTCTTCTTGGTGGCTTTGGTGGGCTTAGAAGAACGCTTGGTTTCTTTGGGCTGCTTAGAGGTGTTCTTGTCCTAAAATAATAAGTAAAATGGTTTAAAATAAAGCAATGAATTTAAAAAACAAACAAAATAACTTAAAAAACATAATATATAAAAAGGAAACTTTATATGGCTTTTATTGGCATTTAAAAGGTAAAAAATACTTTTATTGTTTTATTTTATTAAATTTATAAATAACAAGCTAAAATTTAAGAGATTTATGTGAAAGTATTGGCTTTATAAATAGATTTTATTTTAAAAATTAGAAAATATGTTAAAGAAAAGTTAAAAATACAACATATCAAAAAATCAGATGGTTTTATTATATAACATAAAGTTTTTATGTGAGAAATGAAAAAATTCAACATTATGAGTGACAATTAGTAAAAAAAGCTGAATTCTCACTGTCAATTAGAAAAATTATAGACATTATTTTTGACAACATTGTCACTGTCAACATTTTTTTGAAAATTTACTATGTTTTTTCATAGTACACTTAATTAAATTTACGCAGGCTAGCAAATATTAAACGTTTTCTGTGTGTTTTTGTTCACATAGTGTTGCAACATCTTCAATTACTCCCTCTTGGGGAATTAACGCCCCAAGTAGATCATCAAATGACTCACCAAATGGTTCACAGGTCATCCAGTAAACTGGTGGCACCATTATCAGTCAGCCATCTATGGCAGGGATCACCCAATCCAGATCCTAAATGGAACACAACTTGAGTAAGCCTTGCAACCCAAGAGGAACATTACTTAGATAAGCCCCATGGCTCCCATGATGTACATAGATGGTATGTGGCTTGTTATGATACTATATATTCTTCTATATTCATATCCAATAAAGTATCATTCTCTTCTTAAAATCTTCCCCTTATTCTGTTCATTATGCTTCCCAGAAGTATAAACTTGACAGTGGTAGCACAGGTAGGTTATCCGTACCTACCCAACTCAAAAGAAAAATTCCTTCTAAGAAAAGGACCCAAGCAATGGTACTCCCTAACAGCTGGAGAGACTACAAGGAAGGACAAGATGTTCCTGCAGGCTTTGTTATCTATGACAATGTCCTTGTACCTGTTGAACAATACAACATTCTCAAAGCCTGCAGATTGTTATCCACAGCGCCAACCACAACAGGACCACAGCAGCCTGAGATATCCAATATTGTATTCCAGCGCCTGTTCACAGCTGAAATTGGCGCCTTTGGGGGACTACGCCAGGAAAACATCTCTCTTTGGATCAACAGTACACAAAGAAAATTCAAGCAAGTGGACTACCTTCAAAGACTCTGGGTCAGTGAAATTGCCCTTTGTGTTACAGGAATTGCAACATATTTTTTAAGCAGATGGCTAGCCTGACACCCCAACCAGAAGGAAAACTGGGGGCTATTCAAGAGCGCATTCCTCAAAAAGTTTGCCATGAAGGATTCTTAAGTAGTAATCATGACAGAACTTCAAACCTTCAAGATGACAGGAACAATTGAGGAGTACATTGCTGCATACAAAGACCTACGTGACTGGCCACCCAACACCATCAACTTTGATGAAACTGGGCCACACTTGAACTTCTACAATGGCCTTCCCACACACATTAGACGTTAGTTTGACATGACCCACTGCAAGAACCTTGCAGACATATTCTTAGAAGGGAAACAAACAGCGCAAAAATCTGACAACCTACATGCAACTAATAAGCACAAAGAGAGTACTTTACCCAGGAAGTATCCTTAACCCAATAAGCAGAACAACCAAGCCAACAACACCCATCCTCAAACTGATAATCACACTGCACAAGCCAACGAGGCAAGCACCAAAGATACTAACAAGGAGGGAAAAGCTCAGGGGAGTTTTTAGGCAAGCCACCCTCCCCCAACCCACAAGACTTGTACAGGGACCAGGATGTGGATTCCATCATCATGATCCAAGTACCCTCCAGAAATCCTCTACTGTTTGCTGCCCAAACTGGAAATAAACTCTTCACTTATCCTTTCTGTTTTTGCAGATATCAGGGCATCACATTATTTGACACTGGAGCAAACCAATCCCTAGTTGACAAGAAATTTTCTGACCTCATGAAACTACCTACCATCTGAAGCAGTATCAGGAGAGTCATTGTGGCAGATAACAGAAGAGGAAACCAACCCTAGCAAAATCAATTGGAGTATCTGTATGTACAAGGTCATCCACTTTAAAAATATGGAGACTTGGCATGAAAAGGACCACATCTGAGACCAGCTAATTAACAAGTTCCCCACTGTCTTCCAAGAAACGCTACCAGGACTACCTCCTGACTGCAGCATACAACACAAAATTGACCTCAAAGGGAGTATACCTAAAGCACAACCTATCTACTGCCTCACATCACAAGAAGATAACACCCTAAAAGCTTACCTTGTCAAAGCACTCAAAAAAGGAATCATACAACTGTCAAAGTCATCTTTCAGTGCTGCTGCCTTCTTTGTGGCAAAGAAAGATGGAGGACTCCGCCTGGTCACTGAATACAGAGCACTCAACAAGGTCACAATTAAGAACAGGTATCCCCTGCCCTAATTGACAACCTTTTTGATGCCCTGAGGGGGGTCCCAAATCTTCACAAAAAGATTTGACAGCAGGTTATCATCAAATTTGCATGAAACCTGAAGACATTCCAAAGACCGCATTTAGAACTAAATACAGATCCTTTGAATGTGTTGTTCTCAACTTTGGCATGACAAACACTCCCAGTACCTTTGTGACCTTCATGAACAAAGTTTTCAAGGAACACATTGGAAAAAAAGCAATTATCTACCTGTACAAAATCATTATTTACAGTCCCAACCTGGAACAACACTAGAAAGATGTCCGCCTGGTCCTCTGCACCCTTGAAGAGAACCAGTTGGTTGCAAAACTGTCAAAGTGTGAATTCTTCTCAACAGAAATTTCATTCCTTGGTTGCATTATCAGCAAGGACAAAATCAAACCAGACCCAGACAAGATACACACCATAACTGAGATGCCAGCTCCAAGAAACAAGAGTGAGCTCCACACCTTCCTTGGAATGGTAGCCTATGTAAAAAGGTTCATCCCTGATTAGGGTGCCCTAACAGCCCCCCTGTCTGCCATCACGGGCAAAACAACCAAGTTTTTCTGAACACTGCTACGTGATCAACACTTCCGCCAACTGAAGGAATGTATGGTCACTGGTCTTATCCTCCAATATCCAGATTGGGAGGGAACCTATGAGCTAGAAACCAATGATTCTGATTATGCCATAGGAGGAGTACTCTGTACCTAAACGGCAGAAAAGGACTTCCTCCCTATGGCATATGGATCAAGGAAGCTATCTGACAGCAAACAAAGGTACCCCATACACAATAAGAAATTGGTAGCTATTGTGCACTGCCTCATGAAACAACAATGTTATCTAAAAGGGGCACAAATATTCAAAGTGCTAACCAACCACAAGTCATTGATATTCTTCAAACCCCAAAAACACCTATCAAGAAACAAGCTGAAAGGATAAGCCTTATACAACGGTACCACATAATAATCAAATATAAACCAGGCAAAGAAATGCTCACCGCCAACGCCCTACCAAGGCTGTACAACAAACATATCTTATGTGCTAATGGGGACCCCAATTGACCCATGTTAATCATGGGGAATCTCCAAGAAAGGTTCCCACCTGGCCCACTAATGAACATCCAAGAGAAAGCCCTCAAGAAAAACCATCTGTTTAAAAATGTATATGGCATGCTACACCAAATACTTCCAAGTGGTGACACCATACCCTAAGTCCTGTCAACACAAAAAATTGACACAATCCTCTGATACCACACAGATCTGGGATACACCCTCAGCAAAAACTTGCATGAATACCTCAAGACACGCTATTGGTGGCCCAACATGCTAGATGATATCAGAGAGGTACTGGAACAATGTGAAGTCTGTGAAAATTACGCCCAAACCAAAGCACCACCCAAGTCAGTAGTGCCCATATCCATCACACAACCCTTCAAAGTGTGGTCACTGGATATTGTGGGACCAATGCCTGGCAAAAACAAGGGCAAGAAGTACATCATCACAGCTATCAACTATGCAACCAGATGGCCTATGAAACAAGCCACCAAGGAGCACAAAGGCAACAATGTGAGACAATTCATTGGAAAGTAATCATAGCCAAATTTGGTAAACCTGACCTCCTGATCACAGATGGAGGCACCAAACTTAAAGCCATAGACACCAACATTTACCTCACCAAAAATGGGATAAAACACATCACAGCCAGTCCATATCACCCTCAAGCAAATGGATAAGTAGAACAACTAAACGGCACTTGTAGAATCCCTCAGTAAGTTGTCTGCTAATAATCTAAAGGCCTGGGTAAACATGATCCCAACAGCACTCATGGTCTGTAGAACATGAGTTAACTGCAATACGGGCAAAAGCCCTTATGAGCTTGTCTATGGAAAAAAAACCCGCTCTTGTTAGTACATCTGCAGGACCACAATTAACTCTGTCCAAAAAGGTATCAGACAACAGTGATCCTGGTGTACAGAGTGCTATAAAAGACCAAGAGGAAATGGAACGCAAAAGGGTTGAAAGGGAAGCAATCCCATTGCAACAAGAGAGATTCCAAGTCGGGGACAAAATCTGGGTTGTCAACCACAACCAACACAAATTGGACCCAAGATTGTGTGGACCAGGCATTTTCATGGAAGTCAAACCCAATAAAATCTACCTCATCCAAGGAATTGGAGCTCAGACTGAACTGAAACATATGCACTGCCTCTGCCTCCCCCTGTGCAAAGCAAGAACAGCCCAAAAAAACTCCAGACTCCCTGTTCCCAACACTAAACTGGATCAATACCAAGCACACATCACCAACACTCTTAAGAAAATTCCCAAGGCTCTGCCTTCTAGCGCCCCAGGATAGATGTTGCAACATCTTTGATTACTCCCTCTTGGGGAATTAATACCCCAAGTAGATCACCAAATGGCTCACCAAATGGTTCACTGGCCATCCAGTAAACTGGTGGCACTATTATCAGTCAGCAATCTATGACATGGATTACTCAAAACAGGTCCTAAATGGAACACAACTTGAGTAAGCCTCATGACCCAAGAGGAACATTACTTAGATAAGCCCCATGACTCTCATGATGTACATGGACAGCATGTGGCTTGTTATGATACTATATATTCTTCTATATTCATATCCAATAAAGTATCACTCTCTTCTTAAAATCTTCCCCTTATTCCATTTATTATACTTCCCAGAAGCATATTCTTGACAATAGTAAAATAATAAAAAAATATGAAAATAAGTAAAAAAAGCATCAAATTTCTTTACAGTAGTTTTAAAAACTATGACAACAACCAAAAATACCTCAGGTTTAAACAAAATAATTTCAGATTTAAGAGAAATTCCAACTATCAGATTAAAATATAAAACTTTGTTAACAGGAATTTTTGGTGTTAAAGCAAAATAAGTCAACACAGCAAAGAAGTGCTCACGTGCAAAGCAAAACCATACAAAATACAATCCAATTACATTGATTCACAAACAAAATGGTGTGAGTTGACTTTCAGTGGACATATGTTTACTATGTGAATTGGTGATGACATACACCCAAGCACAGTGAGTCAAAACTCAATCAAAAAACAAAACACAAAAGCAACTCACTATGTAAATGAAATCACTCACTTAGTGTGTGCAATGGATTGTAATCAAGAATGATACCAAGGTTTCTAAAATAAGACACAAGATCTGAAACATAAATTTTAAAAAATTGTGTTGGATGCTTAATTTGGCATAAAATCTTGAAAAATGGGTGAGAATTATTTCAGGTATTCAAAAATGGGTGTTGTAAAACCAGAAACAACTAATCAAGAAATAAAAAATCTATAATTGTGATATTGGGTGGGAAAAAATATCAGTTGAATATCCATATTCAGATAAAAGCAAAAATTAAAATTAGGGAGTATCTTAATTAAGTTTTATTTAATATTTTATTAAATTTGAAAATGGAAGGAACACAGCAACAGAGTACCATTGCACCCGTTGTGCGCCGCGGTCACAGTTGCTCCTTCAGGTCAAAGAACAGAGTTAGTGCAACAAAAATACCTACTTGGGAAGGAGACGGGAGAGGAGAGTTTAATAGTGACGCTGCACTGACACAGCTGGTTCAAGGAGCACAAGCTGCTAGGGTGCAGAGCATAAACCCTTGGGTCCCCAAGCTGACCCAGAAGTCCACCAAGGTTACCTTCACCAAGAAAGTTAGAAACAAGGAGGTAGAACTTACTTCATATGTGTTTGACATTGTGTACCAGCAAGAGTTGGTCCCGTCAGCCATGCTGGAGAAGGTGAAGCCTGTACTTGATACTAGCTACAAGCCCTATATCAGTGATGGCAATCAGGAAGAGAACAAGGAGCCTGAGTTCTTAGGAACTGATGAGGGACAGTTGGTGCTAAAGAAAGTTGCAGCCTTCTATAACAAGGTACCCATGCCTTGCAACCCAGTCCCTGAGCAGGATCCCAATTCAACTACTCCTGCTAAGCCCTCCCAGAAGCGCACCCCTGACATCAAACACATCATCCTGCTTAAGCTAATGTGTGAATCTGGTGACTACAAGTAGGCTGCAGCCATTGTTGGAGTGGATCACAAGTACGCCAGCAAGACCTTCAACAAGTTCATCAATACTGGCCGAGTCCTTGCTGCGGAGAAATCCTTGCGCGTTTCCACTATGCTCACCAAGGTGCACAAATGGGCAATCCACCAGTGGATAACCTGGGACTGCCATCTTGAACTGGCAAATATACAGGCCATGGTCAAATCTACTTTTGGGGTTGAGGTTTTGATTTCTTTTTACTATCATCTGCTCAAGGGAATGCGCTTTTTCCTGGAAAAAGCTCGGGGTATCCCTCTACAATTGTAATAGTCCAGCCAACATTGGCATCCAGAAAAAATATGCAGAGGCGTATACTGCCCTCAAAGCCAAGGGGATAGTCAAATTCTATTACATTGATAAATCAGCATTTGCCTTATCAATGCACAATGGGTATTGGCATGTCCCCAAAAGGCTCCAATGACGGGATGGCTTGACGTGCTGCAGTCTGCACCACGGCCTATTTGATGGTGGCTCTCCTTGGTTCAAAGGGGGTCAAGATGTACCAAATGATTTTGGGACCTCACAATAGCTGGATCTTCCTATCATTTCTCTGATTGGTCCAGGAGCACCTGAGGCACACAAGCCCAGGCATCATCAACATAATTGTGCTGGAAAATGTTGGTCTCCATAAGATGGCTGATATTCTTGAGCAATTCCCAATGATTGACACCAGCATTGCAGTAGGCCCCCAGCAATTGGCCACAGCAAATTTGCGCCTTTTCTTCCTCCCTGCCTATTTGCCCTTCCCTAATTCCATTGAGGAAGTCTTTGGGTGGCTCAAGCGAGTTGTCAAGCAATGAACCCCAACTGGGACCAAGGACCTGTCTATTTTGCTGCAGGCTGGGATCCACACCCTCCCAGCTGAGACTGTGGCCAAATTCTATGGCCAAACTGATTGTTCATCCCTGCATGCCTTGCCAAACAGCCAATCAATTAAAGGCTTAGCTTGTCCAACTTTTTTATATTCTCTGATTTACTATTTAAGATTTATTAATTATCATTTTATATTTAGAAGCTTCTAAGCCCACAATCACATTTGGCAAGACCATCAATTGAGGTAAGTTATTTATATTATTTTATATTATTTTATTAGCCATCTGAGGTTATCCCAAACTCTCAATACTGGATTAAGTGAATATATTTATATTACTCTTATCAAATAAATATAAAAATGAAATTAAAAAATTAAATATAAAATGCACAAGTTAGAATTTTTTTCTTTAACATATAATTTTATGCTTTTATGAAACTGTTTCTGCAATATATTTTGTAAAACTTGTTTGCTGAAAAAAAATTATAAAAATTTATTATAATAAAAATAATATAAATTGTAATAAAATTTATTGGAATCATATTTTTTATTGTGTGCGCCTATAGTGAGTCCTTTGGTATGTACCCACCCCGCAATGGAGGTGGCGCACAACCTCCACTGCCACACTGTGGATGGTGGATACACCCTGGTTAAAATATTCTCAGTGGCTAGTAAAAGGGAGAAGGGTCAGGTGGAAATGTAGGAGCAGCTTCTCTGGTGGGGCTGCAAACCTGTAAATCCCTGCCAGGACCAGGGCGTCTTGTATCATGTGGTCCACTGAGTTGTACCCGGGGGACCTTCTTCCCATCCAGGGAGAGCCTGGCCTTGTTGATCCCTAGGAGGATTTTTGTCTTCTTAGCAGCTGTTGCATCTGCAACAGCCAATTTTCCCACCGCACGCCCAAAGTTCTTCAGCAGTTAAGAGATTGTATGCTCCACTGGGAAGCAGAAGCAAGCAGCCGTGTGGGCCTAGCCCATCTACGTTATATTCTTAAATGGGAGTGTTGCCAGACGTCCCAAACAAGCTCAATGGAGTTTACACAGTAAACTCCATTGAGGGATACCAGGTCCAGGAGGACCAGTTGGGCATCCTTGTAGGCAGTAACTGCCCACTCAGATGCCCCCTCAGAATGTGTCAGCCCGGCTAGTGTGTCCCTTGTCATTGGGAAGGACCCGTGAATTCTGTCTTCAAGCTCCCACAAGATAGGGGGGACAGATAGAGCTGTTTGGCCACGTGAGTGGCATAATTCAAAAAGAAGGATGGGCAGGACAAAAGGAACCAGGACCCAGCGGAGTTCACCGTCTACGTCTTCTAAAAAAAGGTAAGTATTTGGAAATTTTTATTAATTTTATTTTTAGGTTATCTTCTTGTGTTTCCTCTTTGCCAGCTGCTTTGGCAGGCTTGGCCATTCTTGACACAAGCAGTTGGGCAGGCAATTCTGTATCCTCAGTTCTTGCTCGCTTGGCTGGCTTGAGATGTGTATAGATCTCAGGATTGTCAACCCAGACTGACAGCACAGAAAGGCAAATAACTTGAACTGGAGGCCCCCAATTACAGTTTTTTGAACGTTAAAAAGACACTCAATTGTTATTTTGAGGGTGTCTGGCTTCTTGGCCATGAGTGACTTGGTGGGCACCTTTTCAATTTTGTCCCCTGTAAGAATGGCAGCCTTGACTTTTGCCTTGACCTTGTGGTCAATATCTTTAATTTTTGCAATTGCAGAGTCAAGATCCTTCAATAGCTTTCCAATTCTCTCATATGATTTTTTAATAACCTTTCCATATGTTTTTATAGCTTCCCCCCATTAAATCTGTATTATTCTGATACTATTGCCTCTTTGTTTATTCCTATTTATTTTCACATTTGCTACACTTCCCATCTTTTTACCCATTGTGTATATGTTTTACGCCCATCTCAATATGTGTTTTGCTTTGCGTTGGCATTGTTTCCTTAATTGCCATATTATTTTTAGTACCCAAACACAGTCCCTTGTGAAAATATTAACAACAATTTGGTAAACAGCTAAATTTGAATTAGAAAATTACAGGTTAACTGTTTTTAGATAAAGTTGTTACTGATCTGAATTTAAAACCTTAATGATAAACTTTAAGCCAATCAGGATCCAACTGATAAAGTGATTGTTGTTAGATAAAGGGTTATTCAATAATTCTTTGATGCATATGCGCTAATTAATATGATTGGCTGGATCTTTTGCTATTGTACACCATTACCGCTGTGGCAAGTTGTTGGTGGACTAGTGCTAACCCAGCAGCTGATTGGGCACTAGTCCACCAACAACTTGCAACAGCAACAATGGCAATGGCGCTCAATAGAAAAATAACCAGCAAATCATATTAATTAGCCCACATGCATCAAAGAGTTATTGGGTGACCCTTTATGTCACAGCAATCACTTTATCAGTTGGCTCCTGATTGGCTTAAAGTTTATCATTAAGGTTTTAAATTCAGATCAGTAACAACTTTATCTAAAAACAGTTAACCTGTAATTTTCTAATTCAAATTTAGCTGTTCACCAAATTGTTGTTAATATTTTCACAAGGGGCAGTGTTTGGGTACTAAAAATAACTGTGTTCTGGATCTAGATACATAGCATAGTAAATATATGATTTTATAGAAATAAGATGAACATAAAGAATAAAACCAACTATAAACAAAGAGAACATGAACAATCAAAATTTAAAAAAAAGATAATATAAATAGAAAATGTTTGGCAACAGGGGGTTTATTGGGGTAGGAAAGAGTGATGCCTAGTAGGCAGAATAGCGCAGGAAGGAAGATGTAGAGGAAGTGCTGGTGTGGGGGGTCTGGGATTGGGTGGGTGGGGCTGGAAGGTGGGGGGTGGGGGTGGCGGGGGTAGGGGTAGGGGTAGAAGGATTGCGCATGATGGCCGCCATATAACGCTTGTTGTATTCCTCATTGATCATTTGCTGGATGGGCAGGTAGATGGCAGTGGCACAAGATGGGAGGCGCTTATCTTTGTGTGATTGGTTGCTCATTTTCACAGGGAAGAAAATTTGGGCAAACAAGTCAGCCACCATTTGGCAGCCAAGGAGAGAATTGTGATCAAGGACCCCAAGATAGAGGTTGTGAAAGCCTGAGGGCGGCGCTCCCGTAGTGTGGATCCAATGTTAAAGAAGACAACATCAGCCAGATGGATGCTTGTGTGGCTGGTGGGGTATACTAAGGCCTGGTGTCCACATCCCTGAATGGCCTTGAGGGCAGTGGAGCTACCCTTCATCTGGTGGCTCAAGAAAACCTGATGCTTTGAATTTGAGCCATCCCAGGAGTCAAGTAATCCACTGAGGATGTGACTGTACAAGTAGCCATTGGTGAAATCTGGGTTTTTCTGATAGTAGACAAAACCCTTGGCTGAAACAGCCAAAAAAAGTACCAATAAAAGTCCCCTTCTTGACCTTCTTTCTTCCTTTTTAAGTGGTGGCTATTCCTTGCTCACCAAAATCACTAAAAGCTATTGATAGCTTGTAATAGGAGATGAACATGACATCATCAGTTAGACTAGTCAGGCATTGGACCAGGGTTGATTCAATGGCAGTGTCATACAGGGAATCCTCAGCACCATCCCATTGGTTGCCAGCAACATTGGTCAGCACACGGACTGACGCCATCTTCTCATACATCCAGAGCTGCACCATGCGCTTGGAGATCCATATGTTATGGTGCTCAAGATGTTTGCGGACCTGGGTTAGGGGAAGCTTGGGGTCCCTCTGGAGGAGGTCAAGAATTATTGGGTAGGCCTCGGTTATCTGGGACTCAAGGGCCTTCTTTGGCTTCTTGGCTGTCCTAATCAGATTCCCCTTGTTCATTAGGTTGTTGAACTCCTGCATTATGGTGGCTCAGGTAAATTGCAACTGGGCGGCAATCTGGTCCCATGACAGACCCTGTAGGCTTAGTGCCACAATTTCCCAGAGAATTTGGTCAGTGATGATTTGTTGTTAGGGGCGCTGGGCCAGGGGAGCTGAAGCCTGATTGGCTGTAGGAGGGCAGGTTGGCTAGCAGCAGGAAGAGGTTCCAAATCAAGGTTGCCATCCTGATTGATTGGTTGGCAGGCAGCTTGTGCGGGGGTGGGTATGGGAGCAGGGGCAGAGCTAGACACTACATGACTACTGAACAAGTCAAATCCATAAGGGTTGGGGGTCAGGTACAGGTACAGGTTGGCTTCCTCATTACCCGCCTCAAAGGCTTGGGTATAAACAGGTGCCTCCACGCCTTAAACCTTGCCTCTATCAAAGCTGGCTTTGCTGCTTCTGTCTTGGCTGCTGGCACCGTTAAAGATGTTGCTGTTGAAAACCATATTGAAAAAAACCTAGGATAAAATCACTAAAAGTAGAAATTTTAAAATTTAATGATTTACTTTTATTATAATCAGCATTCCATATTTGGAAGGTTCTCAAAACTATTTTACACAAATCAGGAGCCATGAAAATGAATAAAATGTCTCTGTTCCTAAATTGGATAGCTGTTGATTGGCTGTTAACTGTTATTTTTATATTTTAGGGTACTCATACTACACATCTTGTGTGAGTTCATTTTGTTTTGTGCTTGTGGATTCTTGCTTCTAGATTGCTCCAATTTTGTTTCTTTTTAGTCCTTCTGTCAGTGCCTCATATGAATCCTGATTGGATTATAATATACTCTGGAATAGCATCCATACATTTCACTTGTTGTATCAGTTTATTTTGTTTGCTGTTTGAACTACACTGCTTGATGTTTGATATACTTTTGTATAATGGGATAGTGAAATTTTGTTTTTTTTTGACAGTTCATTTATTAACCAAAAATATTTGAATTAATTGAATCCTGAATCTTGCGCAACTTGGATTTTGTTCAAATCTGAAATCATTTTGTTTAAATCTGAAGTATTTTTGGTTGTTGCCATAGCTTCTAAAACTACTGTATTTCTTTATTAAAAATAATATTTGGGTAGTGGTAGTATGATATTTTACCATTGTGTATATTGAAAAAAGTTAAGAAAGTTGTATTCAGTAATGAAAAGGGTAAAGTGTTGATAACATCACTTATGACATTTGTTATATGAAGTGACATATTAATTTAAGCTTAATTGTGCCATTCTAATTTTCTTAACTCCACCCCAGCAGATGATCACAAGCAAATAGACAACATTTCTGAGTGTTGACATTATTTTCAATAATAATTTCTATAGTAAATTACATAGTAACCCACGCTTAAATTATTGGATCCCTGTTAGCCACCAATCCATTTATGATATTAAAGCCGGAATAAGTGCCACATATAGATTTATAAGATGCACATTTTAACAATCTAATGTATGTGCAATGTCTTTTTCTATATATTAATTTCATAAAAAAATATTTTTAAATGGGCACTTAATTTTTTTTGTGTAGATGTTTCAGTTTTGTTATTAAAAATAAGTTTGGCTTAAAAAGTGTTGACATTGACACTTTTACGTTGTGAAAACAAATAAAAAATAAACCAATTTTCTTAGTAAATACAAAGGAAAAATCTGGTTAAATTGAGTTTTTGATCAAGCTTCATATTAAATTGTTAAAATGGTCACAATTTTGACGTGTTTTCTGGGTTTGCAGCCCTGAACACTTTAAAAAGAATTAAGCTAGCACAACTAGCAAAAAACATAGGAGATTTTGAGTTTTGAGTCAACAGTGACCATGTTGACATTTTTAGTGTCAACATGGGTGTTGTTGCGCCTGCAGGGACGTCTTATCCTTCTTTGTAGTCTCTCCAGCCTATAGGGAGTACCATTACTTGGGTCTTTTTCTTAAGAGGAATTTTTTCTTTGAGTTGGGTATATATGGATAACCTACCTGTGCTATCACTGTTTTGTATATACTTCTTAAAAGTATAATAAACAAGATAAAGGGGAAAATTAAGAAGAGAATGATACTTTAATGGATATGAATATATATAGTATCATAGAAAGCCACATACTGTCCATGTACGTCATGAAAGTCATGAGGCTTATCTGAGTAATGTTCCTCTTAAGTCACAAGGCTTATTCAAGTTGTGTTCCTCTTAGGATCTGGATTGTTTGATCTCTGTAATAAAGGGCCAGATGATAGTAGTATCATCAACTGAATATTTGGTTGGTGAGCCATTTGTTGACTCAATTGGTGAACTACTTGGGGCATTAATTCCCCAAGAGGGAGTAATCAAAGATGTTGCAACACTTGAAGCATTTCATACTCTGGTACCAAAATCCTGTTAAATGTTCTCATTCTTGATCCAGGCTTTTATTGTTCCAACTGGTAAACAGTTGATTAACCCTAGATAAATAGACACCATTGTCTCCATGGTGTAGCACATCATCTTGAAATTGCCATCTCAATTTACATCATTCCAAATTAATTTCCACATCTTTTTTTGCTTGGGACTTTTGCGTCACAAAAAAGAAAATAAATATTAAAATAGTTAAAATTAATTTATATTTTATATTACAGTATCTAAAAAGTTCACAATCTCAATTTTTTATTACAAGTCAAATTAATTAAACTTTATTTTACTAACTTGATTTACATATGAACTCCTTTAGTGTGATTTGTTCATGTCATCTACAATCTACATCATCTTGATTTACACCATTTATCATGTACTAAAATAAGCCTATAACAGCACTAAATCAAAGCCCTTTTTATATTATCAGAATATGTTCCTATAATAAAAATACAAGACACTCATAGTAAGAATAAACCAAAACAATGTCAATAAAGCAGTTAAACTATTGAATATTATTACTGTTTAAAAACAATTTTGCTACATGTGTTTTAAGTTTTTCTATACAGTGATACACTGAAGGGTTTCTTCTTAATAAAATACTTTATTTATTGGTTTTAATATTAATATAATAGAAGTTATATTATTTCAATTTAAGCCATTTAAAATTCCACAAGGTTTCATATCACCCAATTGATTTGATGCACACAATGAATAGGGGGAATTATTGGGAAATTACATGTGATGTCACACTACGCTACTTTAAATTCAGAACCTATACATAAAAATGCGGGAACTCAGACACTTTGCAAATTTCAAGTTAAACTGCATATTTCCAATGGACAAAATGAATTAGCTGGAATCAGATTTGAAGCGTTCAAATCCATCAATCATTTTCATTAAGTTTACTATATTTTTTTGAAATTGCAGGATTGTCGGGATTGACAATTTGTTACCCCTTGAAACCCAGGCCCAAGGGCAGGATTTGAACCCTGAACCCAAATTCCTGCGGGCCGCTGGCCCCATGGACTGAGAGCCTACCTGCCCACGTTTTTCTGAGATTGAGCCCTTGTAAGCTAAAGCCCCTGCTAAGTCCCAAAGTCAGAATACCAGTACAGGTTCAATTATGATGGTTCCCAAGGAGGAGTTTCTTGAATTGCCTAATGGAGGCAGAGAAGGTGCCCCCGTGAACTTCATGAGCTTGAAGTCCTCTTGAGTAACCAATCAAACTCAACTGCCAAGGAGAAACCCGGGCTTTGGGCCTGACCCCGTGACCACAGCCAAAATCAAGAAAATCAAGTGACCAAGGTAGAATTTCTGACCAATGAGAGAACATCCAGCCAAGGTGCCATTTTGCTGCTCCTGCACCTAGGCCTCCTGGCCACCCACCTGCATTTTCCCCAATATTTTGATAAAGCCCTTATGGAAAATACTAAGTTTGGAGGCAGGATGCTATATATGCCTATAGATTCTGCACTTAAACCTTATTGCTATTTTTGAATAAAGGTTATGTTATTTTGGCTCACACAGCTATTGTCTTATTTTGTATTTGCTATCTACCAATTCAGTTCAAGATCTCCTGGCCCTCCTGCCTCATTGCCTGCAGTTTTCCTTCCTCCTGGTATACCCTTTGGACCTGTTCATTTTACTGACTACCCTCTGAAATCTGAATACAAAGACTACACCCTGGAAAAGATACTTGAACTCAATCCTTTGGCTTGAATACAATCTGCAGTTAGATACAACCAACAAGGTCTGTGGATATTTTCAACACCTAAGTTGTTCAGAGGAAAATTCAACTATCTCCCTGCTTACAACCTACCCATGGAACCGCCTGTGACCCCAAAACCTATGACCGCTTCCTCACCCAACATTCCAACTGACCATACTGGTAAGCTGTTTGGGATTGTGTACATCACCCTCACAGGGGTGATTGACACTATAATCCCATCTGCTGGCCTGTAGTCCTGGGTGGTAAAGTCTGTCTCCTACCTTTTTAAGTTAGCTCCCCTCTTGTGGTGGGCATTGCCCACAAAAACCCAGCCTGGGTCACCCCTGAAAACAACAGGCTGGCTGCCCAAGACTGGATCCCTGAAATTATGGCAATCTTTATTAAACCAGGAACCCTGAGCCCCAAGATATTGTTATTTATTGGGGCATCTTGTATGCTTTTGCTATTGATAATCACTTATTACACCTATAAGATGACCACAAACCTGATCTCTTCCATGTGGAATAATGCAAACCCAAATGACCCAAAGAGAACCAACACCACTCATTCTGACGCCAATAAAGCTCCCTCCTCCCAAGTGCAAAATGTGATTGTGAATCAGTCCCTCACAAAGGTAGAGATACCTCAGATGGGGAAGCTCACGCTTTAGGAAGCTTGACACGTCATGCCAATCCTCTGCCTGCCTTTCCAAACCAACACCCCCTCTTACGCCAGTGACACCAAGAAGATTATTGGGGTTGCTTTAATGCTATTGGGGATGCCTTAGACTGGTTTGGCAAGGCCACGGCTGAAGACGTAGAATTCTGCTTAGACTACACCAAGTTTGAGGCTGAGTTAATGGTCACTGGGGAAGATTGCAACACTAGATCTTATGCCCTGAATTCCCTGTTAGAAATTTGACAAGGCCCCTAACCCATCCAAGAATATATTGACAAATTCCTCAAACTGAAAACCTGCATCCAACTTGAGGACAAACTGGCAGCCATTATATTCTGAAAGGGAGTCAACCTAGCAATGAAGGACCTGTTGAAGTATCATTTGCCCACCCTCAGTCTAGACAAGCTAATTCACCTGTGCAAGGGTCTTAGCATGAACCAAGAGAACGCTGGCCCCTCCCAGACCCGCCAATCCCAAACACCAACCCCAAACAGAACAGGTATGACACCTGAAGAGCTCCAACGGCATTACCACAAAGGACTCTGTTTCCACTGCCATAAGGTGGGCCACTTGACCAGAGCCTGCCCTAAGAAGAACACTGCCCCAATCTCACTGGCGTAAATAAACACTTCTTTCCAGTCTTACAAATTCATCCAAGTGACCATAGAAGTAGCAGGAAACAAGCACCATATTGAAGTCTTTATTGATATAGGAGCAGATGAAAGTTTCATTGACGCCAGCCTAGCAGAGGAATTAGGCTTGATAGCCTCAGAGCGTAGCCTACAAGTAATCATGGGAAACAGACTTTGAACACTGGCTATGAGTGTGAACAAGAACTTCTGTTGACCATTGGACACAATTTATACCTATTGTCCCTGATCCTCTTGCCAGGACTACCCCACCCCCTTATACTGGGTGACTCCTGGTCTGACAGACATGGCCTGATCCTGAACTATTGCAGGCAAACTGCCACATTGGGCTGACCTGAATCCTGTGACACCATTCCTTTTTGCATGAGCCATGACCAATCTCCTACCAACAAACTCTTGGCCATAAAGATAGAACCTAGTGTTGGGATACTGCCTACACCCTACAGAGATAGAATCATGTGTTTAGTGAAGAAGCAGCCATAAAACTACCCAGCCATTCAATCTATGACCATGCCATAGACCTGCTACCAGGGACCCAACCGCACCACGGCCCCATCTACAGATGTAACCACTGCAAGCAAGTAGCCTTGAAAGCATACCTCAAGGATATTACAAAAAAGGGTTTATCTGAGTGTCAAAATCTCCCTGCTTGTTGCCCATTCTGTTTGTAGTAAAAAAGATGGTGGGATGTGTCCATGCGTAAATTACCAAAAACTGAACAACATTACATTAAAGAACCGCTATACCATCCCCAATGCTGACAACCTCTGTGATGTACTGACTGGAGCCCAGGTGTACTCAAAAATTGACTCTAGAGATGTGTTTAATCAAATCCAAATCAAGAACAGAGACAAGTACAAGACAGCCTTCAAAACCTGATATGGGCTGTACAAGCACCTTGTAATGCCCTTTGGCCTCTGCAACACCCCCAGCACTTTCCAAAGGATGATCAACACTGTTCTATGGGAATACCTTGACCGTTTTTGTGCGGCATATCTGGAAGACATTCTCATCTACAGCAATACTCACAAGGAACACCTTTGCCACCTGGACCTTATACTAGAAAACTCTCCCAAGTAAACTTACACACTAAGCTTAAGAAATGCAAGTTCTTTCAGGCTGAAGTTGAATTCCTGGGATGCGTAGTGAAAACCAGAGGCTTTGCCATGGCACAGGATAAAGTAGAAGCAATAACATATTGGCCAGTGCCCAAAATCAGGAAAGGTGTGAGAATTTTTTTGGGCCTGGCAAATTATTGCAGGGATTTTATCCAAAAAAATTCTCACATTACCCTCCCCCTGACCTGCCTTTGTTCTGACAAGGTCACCTTTGCCTGGACTCTGGAATGTACCACTTCCTTTGAAACCTTGAAACTCACCTTCACCTCTGCCCCTGTCCTTCCCATGTCAGATTCCTCCAACCCTTTTGTTCTGGAAACCAATGTGTCGGACTTTGCGGTGGGTGGGGTCTTTCTTCAGGAAGGAGGGGATAGTATGCTACATCCTGTAACATATTACTCCAAGAAGATGCTACCTGCGGAAGTAAACTACCCAATATATTACAAGGAGATGCTAGCTATAATGAAGACCCTGAAACATTGGCGCTGATATCTATGTGGCGCTGAATATCCAGTAAAGATCCTGACAGACCACAAGAACTTGGTCTACTTCTTTAAACCACACCAGCTTAACCAACAACAAGCAAGATGGGCCTTAGAACTGGCTGACTACACTCCAATCATAGACTAAAAGCCAGGAAAGGTGAAAGTGGTACCTGACGCTCTAAGTAGAAGAACTGACCTGATGTCTACCCACCTAGAAACTTGCAATAACAAAACCCAAGTCCTCTTGGACACAGCAAGTCTAGGCATTCATCTGGTATTGATGAAAATCAGATCCAGCAAACCAGAAGTAATAAGGTCCCAAACACTAGACAAGTTCACCAAGATCATGATCTCTGACCTCTCTAAATCTTTGGATAGTGCCCACTACCAAAAAGGCTACTCATTGAAGGGAACAATGCAAATGCTCCACAACAGGATCTTTGTACCAGAAGGGGACATCAGAACCAAAGTCTTGAGAGACTACCACAATTCTGAGATGGCTGGACACCCAGGTAGGCTCAAGACCCTCTGGAGCATCAGAAGGAACTTTGCCTGGCCAAAGATGGATCAAGACGTAAGCGCTTACCTGAAGGTGTGTGAGACCTGTGGGCAGACCAAAACTTGCAGAAACAAACCTGAAGGACTTCTAAGACCCTTGAAAATACCCCCATGAACCTTGGAGATCTGTTTCTGTGGATTACATAGTGGAACTGCCTCCATTCTTCTTGTTCAATGCAATCCTGGTCATGGTAGACCGCTTCACCAAGATGGCTACTTTGTACCAACCACCACCAATTGCACAGCAGCAGAGACAGCCCAACACTTCCACAGCCACATCCTCACGCAACACAGAACACCTGAGGAAATTATCACAGACAGAGGACCCTAATTCACATCAAACTACTGGACACAGGTGATGAAAGACTTGGGAATCAAGCAATGTGTATCTACCTCTTATCACCCACAGACAGACGGCCAAACTGAATGAGTAAACCAGATCCTTGAACAATACCTTTGATGCTATGCCAACGCTGATCAGGACAATTAGACCAAAATGCTCCCCATGGCTCAGTTTGCCTACAACAGTAAAGACCACGCCTCCAAAGGAATGTCTCCATTCAAAGCCAACTATAGATTTGACCCCACCTGGGACCCCCAGATTGATGAGAAGGAATCAAACACCACTGGGCGCTCCTGGATTGAACAGATTCACAAAACACAAAAAACATGTTTGACCAACCTTAACCGCACAATGCAAACATACAAAGCCTTTGCTGACTGCAAACAAACCCCAGGCCAACCATTACAAGTTTGAGGCAAAGTATACCTAGACTCCCAGAATGTACCCCTGCATGTGCCCTGAAGGAAGTTAGCTCACAGAAGAAGTGGCCCCCACAAGGTCACCAAACTAGTTGGTAAGGTTGCCTTCAAGCTAGACCTATTCCCCTCCTGGAAGATTCATGATGTGTTCCACTGCTCCCTTTTGTTCAAAAAAGAATGGAACTTGCTCCCCCATCAACAGATTAAGACAGCACCTCCCCCCACCCATCTAAATAGGCCGCTCCAAGGAATATGAAGTTGAATACATACATGGTGACAGAATCCACTACCAAAAACCCCAGTACTACGTCAAATGGAAAGGATACCTGCTAGAGGAAAGCACTTGGGAACCGCTGAGCAACCTAGCTAATGCCCAAGAAGCTGTTCAACTCTATCTGAACAGAAAGGACCAGAAGGGAGGGCCCTTGGGGGAAGAGAGGAATGATGTCAGGATTGACAATTTGTTACCCCTTGAAACCCTAGCCCAAGGGCAGGATCCAAACCCAGAACCCAAATTCCTGCAGGCCACTGGCCCCATGAACCAAGAGCCTGCCTGCCCGCGTTTTTCTGAGATTGAGCTCCTGTAAGCTGAAGCCCCTGTTAAGTCCTGAAGTTGGAATACCAGTACAGGTTCAATTATGATGGTTTCTAAGGAGGAGTTTCTTGAATTGCCTAATGGAGGCAGAGAAGGTGCCCCCGTGAACTTCATGAGCTTGAAGTCCTCTTGAGTAACCAATCAAACTCAACTGCCAAGGAGAAACCCGGGCTTTGGGCCTGACCCCGTGACCACAGCCAAAATCAAGAAAATCAAGTGACCAAGTTAGAATTTCTGACCAATGAGAGAACATCCAGCCAAGGTGCCATTTTGCTGCTCCTGCACCCGGGCTTCCTGGCCACCCACCTGCATTTTCCCCAATATTTTGATAAAGCCCTTATGGAAAATACTAAGTTTGGAGGCAGGATGCTATATATGCCTATAGATTCTGCACTCAAACCTTATTGCTATTTTTGAATAAAGGTTATGTTATTTTGGCTCACACAGCTATTGTCTTATTTTGTATTTGCTATCTACCAATTCAGTTCAATATCTCCTGGCCCTCCTTGCCTTCCTGCCTCATTGCCTGCAGTTTTCTGTCCTCCTGGTATACCCTTTGGACCTGTTTATTTTACCAACTACCCTCTGAAATCTGAATACAAGGACTACACCCCAGAAAAGATACTTGAACTCAATCCTTTGGCCTACATACAATCTGCAGTTAGATACAACCAACAAGGTCTGTGGATATTTTCAACACCCAAGATGTTCAGAGGAAAATTCAACTATCTCCCTGCTTACAACCTATCCATGGAACCGCCCGTGACCCCAAAACCTATGCCTGCTTCCTCACCTAACCTTCCAACAAAACATACTGGTAAGCTGTTTTGGATTGTGCCAATCACCCTCAGGGGTGATTGACACTATAATCCCGGCCGCCGGCCTGTGGTCCTGGGTGGTAAAGTTTGTCTCCTACCTTTTTAAGTTAGCTCCCCTCTTATGGTGAGCATTGCCCACAAAAAACCTGGCTCAGGTTACCCTGGAAACAACGGGCTGGCTGCCCAAGACTGGATCCCTGACAGATTTTAAAATCCATGAACCAAATTTCAAATCACTTTTGAATGCCACTAGTAAACTCAAAATATAATTGCGGGACCTGGAATCTAAATTAAATGTACAGTAAGCACACTGGGAAACACCAACCCAAATCAAGAAACTCCTCCGCAACTAAAATCAAATGAAAAATTCAATCTCAATAACCATGTTTAGACATAAAAATTGATTAAACTCTAAAATTATCCAAACCCAGAAAGTATACAATATTATACACTTCAAATCACAGATATAGAAAATCTGTTACTATTCAAGGCTAAATCAAGAGAAAACAACTACTCACAAAAAACCTAAAATCTAAATAAATACATATTTAATCAAAAAATATTTTTTATTTTTATGGACAGACAATCCTGGTCCCAACAAGCTCCTGCACCAGCCTGCGGGGCAGCCTGTCCACAAGGGCATCCCAGAGGGTCCAAGTATAGACCCAGAACACAAATTGAGGGGATTCATGCTGACACACAGGCCTCCCAAGGTGTCAGCGCCAGTCAACCACCTCCTGCATCCCAAGCCTGAGCACACAGCCTGAATGTTACAAAAGTAACAATTTTGATGCCCTGGGCAGGAATCAACCCCACTCCTAGCCACCAGGCGGGGCTAGCAGGCGGGGGATATTTTCCCACATCTGGATTTTTGCTTTTTGAAGAAAATCCAGGTGCAGGAATCACTCCCGCCCTGGGAGTAGCTGTGGGGCCCATTCTGGGCCCCAAAAGCTACGCCCAAGCCTTGGTGGGTTTGGCTGGGCCTGGGCAGGCTATTTTAGCTACCCAGTAAGCCCAGCTATAGCCCACCCTCCATTAAGTAATTTGGGGTCCCCAATTGGGGACCCCTTTTAATCAAGTTCCTTGGCCTCATGAAAGCTTGTTAAGCCAGCCCAAAAAAGGTGATCAAATTGGGGAAACCCCCATAACCCCAGAAGCCAATCCTGCTAGAACCAATGGCCAGCCAAGATGGACCACCAAAAAGCCAAACAACTGTTCCTGAAAACCCCAAAAATGACCATGAAGCAGCCAATCAAGAAGCAGAACCTGAGATGTCAAGTCTTGCTACACAGATAGCACCAGAAAAATGCCCAGAGGCACTTGCATGTGAGTAAATATATAAACAAGAAGCACTTGAAAAAGTTATGTATTGTCATCCTTACCAAATAAAAGTTGTTATGAACCTTTGGTTCACCAATCTGCTTTCATACCTATTTTTGATACTCTTCCATCTGCATATGCCCAAGCGTCAGTACCCATCCACTGGGATAGATAGCCATACTTCAGTTGAAAAAGCCAAAGCCTTTGACTACTACTGTTTGCCCAACGCTCCATTTGGCCCTGTGCATTTCACTGAGTATTCCTTCAACCCTGATCATGAACCCTAGACCTTGGAAGACTTGCAGTGGTACACCTGCCCAAACGCCCCTAAGAAACCCTATCAAATTTTCTGTGACGGCAAAGCAATCACCATCTACTCTTTGATCTTCAATGGGAAGTACAAAAATCCTGCTGCCTACCTGGTCCCCATGGAACCACCCCCAACACCCAAACTGACCATCTCAACCCCACCCACCTCTGACGCCACTGGCCAGAATAGTCAATTCCTGGGAGTGCTTCACCTGGCTCTCACAGGATTTATTGACTCTGCTTTGCCAGCAGGTGGGCCTTAGGCTGTGGCTGGGAAGGCCCTTTCCTACCTGGTAAAGTTAGGTCCCATCATCTGGTGGGCCATGCCAGTACCTGCTTTGACTCCTCCCTCACCTACTGGAGCCCCACAGTACTCTTGGTATCCTGACATTATGACAATCTACCCTAAACTTGGTAACCTGGGCCCCAAGATGTTATTAGCACTTGATGCTACTTGTATGTTTGTTTTTATGATTATCACTTATTACTGTTATTTTTGGCTATCATACCAAATCTCCTCCACGTGTAAGAAAACAACCTGGACCTTGGATGATTCCAAGGATGCTCCAGAGAGCAAAGACCTGACCGCAGCAACCTCCTCCCAAGTACAGAATGTTATTGTGAACCAAACCACCTTCAACGTGACTTTGCCCCAGATAGGTAAGCTCAGCCTAGAGGAAGCTGGAAGAGCCATGCCGGTACTGCAACTGCACTTCCTAGCCAATGCTGCCGCCTATACCAACAACACAGTCAAAGTCTTGGGAGTAGCATCCATGCTAACAGGGAATGTCCTAGACTGGTTCAGCAAGGCCACCGCCAACAATGTAAAGTTTTGCTTAGACTATGCTCAATTTGAGGCTGAACTAATGGCCACAGGAGAGGACCAGAATATCTGTCACTTTGCCTTTATGACTCTGTTGGAGTTCAATCAAAAAGGCTGCCTGCTACATACCTATGTAGAAGAGTTCACCAAACTACAGACCTGTGCTATTCTGGACAACAAATTGGCCACCATCCTATTCAGAAAAGGCGTGAACCCAGGGTTAAAGGACCTCCTCAAGCACCCCCTCACAATTGGGCTAGAAGAACTGATTGTGCTCTTTCAAGGACTAAGCTTAAACCAAGAAACCCACAGCGCTGCCCCCCCATGGACCCTGAGTGGCCAGAAGCCTTACAGTTGCCAGACCAGCCATGACACCCAAGGAGTTGCAACGACATTACAGAGACAGGTTGTTTTCCCACTGCCATAAAGCAGGGCACCAGACCAGGGCCTGTCCCAGAAGAAATCAAACTTCAGACTCCCTTGCCCAATTAAACACTACCTCCCAGTCTTATAAGTATATCATAGTGACCCTAGAAGTAGGAGATAAAGTATTTCACAAAAAGACTTTCTTAGACACAGGGGCTGATGAAAGTTTCATTGACCCCACATTTGCATCCAAGCTAGGACTCACTCCCTCAGATACTCAATTCCAAGTCACTATGGAAACGTTTCAACTGACATTGGCCAAGAATGTAACCAACAACTCAAGCTGAAGATTGGGCAAAACACTTATTCCTCATCCTTTATCCTGTTGAGAGGATTACCACACCCATTGATTCTTGGAGACTCCTGGACTGACAAGCATGATGCAATCCTGAACTATTGTGACCAAACTGAAACCCTGGGAAAGGGACCTAACCCCAACACTGTACCCATTCAGCCAAGCCTGCATGTAGTACCCCCACTAAACTCATGACCATGCAATTGGACCCTTGCTCTGGGAAGCTGCCCTCAGCCCTCAAGAAATGGGCCAGTGTCTTCATCAAAGAGGGGCCTCTCAACTACCTGAACACTATATCTACAACCACGCCATTGACTTACTCCCTGATACACAACCCAGCCACAGACCCATCTATAGTTGCAACCACAAAGAACAAGTGACCTTGAAAGAGTACATTGAAGACATGACCAAGAAAGGATTTATCCTAGTCTCAAAGGCCTCATGCTTTTCCCCCTTACTATTTGTTGGGAAAAAAGATGGGGGAATGAGACCTTGTGTAAACTACCAGAAGCTGAACAAAATCACAGTAAAAAACTAATACCCCATACCTAATGCGGATGACCTATGTGACGTCTTTACTGGGGCACAAGTATACTCTAATATTGACCTCCAAGACACTTTTAACCAAATCCAAAACAAAGAAGGCAATGAATACAAAACTGCTTTCAAAACTTGATATGGACTATATGAATACCTGGTCATGCCTTTTGGGCTATGTAACACCCCTAGCACTTTTCAGAGGATGATTAACTCGGTCCTTGAAGAATACCTTGACCAATTCTGTGTGACATACCTTGGACATCCTGATATATAGCAAAACGCATGAAGATCACCTCTGCCACCTGGACCTCATATTGGAGAAACTAGCAGCAGCCAACCTCCACGTCAAACTCAATAAGTATGAGTTCTTTCAGCCTGAGGTAGAATTCTTGGGCTACATAGTACAAACTGGTGGATTTGCCATGGCCCAAGATAAAGTGTCCGCGGTCACAGCTTGGCTCACCCCCACCTGTTGGAAAGATGTTAGAAGTTTCTTGGGGCTAGCAAACTACTGTAGAGATTTCATAAAAAAAATCTCAGATTACTCTGCCCCTGACCCGCCTTTGCTTGGACAAAGTCCAGTTTGAGTGGACTCCTGACTGTGTTGTTGCCTTTAATGCCCTGAAGTTGGCCTTTACCTCTTCACCTGTGTTGGCCATGCCTGATCACATAAAGCCATTCATACTAGAAACCAACACTTCCAACTTTGCCCTGGGAGATATTCTTCTTCAGGAAGGAGGGAATGTTATGCTACATCCTGTAGCATATTACTCCAAAAAGATGATCCCCGCTGAAGGAAATTATCCTATATATGATAAAGAAATGCTAGCTATAATGAAGACCTTGAAGCACTGGCGCAAACACCTATGCGGTGCTGAGCACCCAGTGAAGGCCCTAACAGATCACAAAAACTTGGTTTACTTCTTCAAACCATGTCAGCTTAACCAACAACAAGCAAGATGGGCTCTAGAACTGGCAGACTATGTACTAGAAATTGACTATAAACCCAGAAAAGTAAACATCATCCCAGATGCCCTAAGTAGAAGAGCCAACCTGATCCCGTCCTCCACCAAGTTGAGAGATCACAACAACCATACCCTGCTGGATACAACCAGTGGAAGAATACAGCTAAACTACCTGAAAATTGTTGCTAAGAAATTGGACGTATTAGAAGCCCAGGCAAAGGACTGTTGCCAAGACCATGGTTTCAGAACTCTCAACACAACTAGACAGCCCCCTGTACAAAAGAGGTTACTCACTAAAAGGAACCATCATACTGTTCTGAGGAAGAATCTATGTACCAGAAGCATTGGCTCGGATTTCTGTCCTAAAGGACTATCACAACTAAGAACTAGCTTCCCACCTGGGCTGCCACAAAACCCTTCAAAGCATCAAAAGGAATTACCTGTGGCCCAAAATAGATGCAGATGCTATCAACTAAATTGAGGGCTGTGAGACATACGGGGGCACCAAAACAAGACGCTCTAAACCAGAAGGCCTCCTCTTCCCCCTAGACATCCCTTCAGGCCCCTTGAAATTGGTATCCATGGACTACATAGTTGAACTCCCACCCTCCAAAGACTATAACGCAATTCTAGTGATGGTTGACTGTTTCACCAAAATTGCCTACTTTGTCCCCACCATTACCCATTGCACTGCTGCTGAAACTGTCTGTCACTTTTTATGACCAAATACTCCCCCAACACGGAACCTCAGAAGAAATAGTGACAGACAAAGGACCACAGTTTACATCTCATTATTGAGCGCAAGTGATGGAAGACCTAGGAATCAAAAGATGTGTGTCCACTTCCTATCACCCCTAACCAACGGCCAAACCAAATGGGTAAACCAGATTTTGGAACAGTACCTCCAATGCTACGCAAACGCCAATCAAGACAACTGGGCAGACCTATTATCCACAGCCCAGTACACGTACAATAGCAAAGACCACGCGTCCACTGGGATGTCTCCCTTCAAAGCCAATTACGGATTTGAACCCACTTGGGACCCCAAGATTGGGAACCAGGAGTCTAACAAAGCAGGTAGGACCTGGATGGAACACATCCACAAAACCCAGATGACTTGCTCCTGAAACCTAACCCGCGCAGTACAGACCTACAAAGCCTTTACTGACAGAAAGTGAACCCCTGGAAAGCCACTAGAGATTAGGGACAAGGTATATCTAGACTCAAGGAACATACCCCTAAATGTCTCATGCTGGAAGTTAGCTCATTGAAGAAGCGGGCCCTACCAGATCACAGGCCAAGTAGGCAATTAGCTTTCCGTTTGAAGTTACCCAACATCTGGAAAATACATGATGTATTCCACCAATCATTGCTGTTAAAAAAGGACAGAACCTCCCTGCCCCACCAGAAACTGAAGACTGCCCCTCTGCCCATCCTGGTAGGGAGTTCCCTTGAACACAAAGTAGAGTATATATGCCAGGGAACCAACCCTGATCAGCCAGCTTACTAGTGTTTGGGAACTGGCAGGTTGCAGACTGGGTGGGCAGAGCCCACCAAAATATTGGTGCTAACTTAATGAGGTAGGACATTGACTTGCCCACCCACAACCATGGACTGGCAACTGGGACAATAGTATCTATTACTCCTGTGAGAGTAATATATACAATTCCAAAAAGCTTATTGGTATGGTCCAGTGGGAGATTGGCAGCAGAGGCAGGCATTGGTTTGGGGGTGATGAGTGGTTCCATGTCCATTTGGTAGGCAGGAAGGAAGTTTTATTTATCTCTGAACAGGTGGGGTTTGGTAACGTACCAAGGGCCTTCTTGGTTGTATCTGGTTAACTCTGTAGTTCTGGCCAAGGGATCCTGGGCTGGTATGTTGTCAGCGGTGTAGTCCTTGTACTCAGGCTTTAAGGGGTACTCTGTGAAATGGACAGGACCAAAGGGGGCACCTGGCGGGCAGTACATAGCTGGCGGGCTGAAAGGGGGGCAGACAATCTTGGGGTTAACTGGAAGATGGCAAGGATAAAATACAGCAATAGTTGGGGAAACCAATATCTCATAACCTTTATTTAAAAATGATGATGGGGGTTGATCTTGACCTGGCAGTTATTTATACCACACTGCCAGGCTTCACTACCTGTTTGGGTTTTATGGGCTCAGTTGGGTTGGCATTGGGTGTCTCAGATAGCAGTGTGGCGCTTGGCACTGGCGGTTTGCCACTGGCTGCTTTGGGGTGAGAAGACTTTGAATCCTTCTGTTTATTGATTTGGGTATTGGGTGCCTCTTTGGGTTCAGTTCCTTCCCTGGGACTTTGGGGGAATTTGGAATAACTTTCAGGGAGAAATTTGTCTATTTCACTGGGCAAACTTCCAGTATCAGGTGTTGGCACCTCAGGGAAATTCCCGGCACCTTGCACTGGCAGTTTGCTTGAAGAATCCTGCGGGGAAGCTAAGGGTTTGGGTCCTGGCGGGCTGGCAGCAACTTCATCAATCAGTAGTGGGTTATTGCGTTCCCAGCCTATGAGTCTGGCAGTCTGCAAAGGGTTTTGTCCAGGGTTTGACTCTGATTCCGTATTTTGATATTTAGGAGCATCCTAATTGTCATTCCTGACAATATACACGGTAACTGCACCCACTACCACAAGCCACAGTACTATGTCAAGTGGCTAGAATACCCGCCTGAAGAAAGCACCTTGAACCAGCTGACAATCTTACCAATGCAGCCAATGTGGTTTGCCAGTATTGAGAGGAGAAGAAAGCCAAGTCCGGTTTAAAAGGGGATAGTGTTACAAAAGTAACAATTTCAATGCCCTGGGCGGGAATCAAAGCCACTCCTAGCTATCAGGCGGGGCTAGCAGGTGGGAGAAATTTTCCTGCACCTGGATTTTTACTTTTTGAAGCAAATCCAAGTGAAGGGTACCACTCCTACCCTGGCAGTAGCTGCAGGGCCCATTATGGGCCCTAAAAGCTACTCCCAAGCCTTGGTGGGTTTGGATGGGCCTGGGAAGGCTATTTTTAGCTACCCAGTAAACCCAGTTATAGCCCACCCTCCATTAAGTAATTTGGGGTACTCAATTGGGGACCCATTTTTTAATCAAGCTCCTTGGCCTCATGAAAGCCTGTCAAGCCAGCCCAAAAAAGGTGATCAGATTGGGGAAAACCCCATAACCCAGAAGCTAAACCTGCTAGAACCAATCACCAACCAAGATGGATGGCGTGTTCTGAGGCATGGCACAGACACACAACGGGGAATCCTAACCTTAGGATTGGATTTGTACTAAGTCTTGGTTAGATGACAGGGCAGGCAAATATGTTTACCTTGCGGCCCTGGAAGAATAATCTCAACTAGTTGTGGCTAGAGAAAGGCGCGGAAGTACAGAAGACACAAAGACAAAAATGTGAATAGAACTTAATTTTTATTGGTGAATATGAAATGGAATATATAGTGGTGAGGAATACCACAAAACACTACTTGGACGGTAGGATCATTTGCCACCAGCATGAGTGGGGCAAGTGAGTTGCGCAGGATCAAGAAACCAAACAATTGTACTTCCTGATTCAAACATCAACTCATTTTGAGAAGCAAAAGCAAAAACAAGTGATTTTTCTTTGAAATGGCCCACCAAAGGCAAAATCAAAACATGGTGAATAGCAGTATTCACAACATTGCCCTCCCCTAGATTGACCTTAGGGGGTAATATTTACAAAGAAACTTTGTGTGCACTTGAGCAAAAGGACGGCCACTGGGGAGGAGCTTTACAGTGTATTTGGACCCTCATTTAAAAGTCACTTCTAAAGGGCCAATCCATAGAGAGTCCAACTTATATGTACAATCACCTACTCTGTGTTGGTAGTAAAGTACATGGTCACCAACATCAAATTCAGGAAGGGGGAGCGTCCAGCACTATCAGGTGAAAGCTCAAGCATCTTAGTTTTGTATGCAGAAGTGTAGGCAGTGGCCTATATATCAATTATGCAGTTGACTAATCCTTGATGTGGTCGTCAGGATTCATGGCCTTATCAGAGGTAAGCAGGGGGCCTCCAAGAGCAATGGGGTAGTAGCCTCTTGTCCATATAACATAGCAAAGGGGGAGTACCCAGTGACACAATGTTTGCTAAGGCAATACGCAAAGAGAGCAGCAGGTAAGTATAGGTCCCAATTAGCAGCGTCAGAGTAGGTGAGCTTCCTCATGATGGAGACCAGTGTTGAATTTGCATGCTCAACTGCCCTACTGGTAGAAGGATTTTAGGGGGCAGAGAAAGACTGGTGGGATCCCAGAGCTTTGACAACAGAGGTCTCCAGCTTGGCATTAAAGTTAGTCCCATTATCAGAGAGCAACACTTGAGGACAGCCATGGCAGTAGAAAACATCTTGTAACAGGAAGGCAGCAGTTGTCTTAGCCGTGATGTCTTTTGTAGGGTGAGCCTCTACCCACTTGCTGAAGTGATCAACTGCAATCAGAATAAAGCAACACCCAGAACGTGAGCGGGGGAGAGGAACTACTGCGTCAAAGCTGACAGTGTGGAAGGCATGTTGCAGGCAGACTAATTTAAACTTGTGAGCAACAGCTCAAGGCCTTTGCAGCTGGCAGTTGTGGCAGCTAGCTATGATGTCTGGGATCAGCAGGCAAAGGTTCTCCCAGAAGTAATTATTTTGAAGCCAGTCAAAGGTCTTGACAATGCCTCCATGCCCAGTCTCTTTATGAGCTTGCAACACCAACAAGAGGCAAAGACTGGGTTGTACATAAGGTAGATACTGGTCTTGTACCTTCTTGAAGAGCTGATTGTCACGTATGATGGTATCTTTGGATAGCTTGGACAAGGCCAGTTGTACCTCTTCTGTCTCATTTTCCCGAGAAGACAGGTACCCAATTAGTTTGTATAACCGGTCAGCCTCTGCAGGATGCAAAGCAAGAATGGGCATTCTGGAGAGCCCATCAGTGTTCTGGTGTTTAATCCCAGGGCAATGGATCACAGTGAAGTTGTATCCCTGCAGACGTAGAGCCCATCTAGCTAGGCGCCCTTCAGGCTCCTTAAGCTGTTGTAACCACTTAAGAGAAGTGTGGTCAGTGACAACTGTGAAGTGGGTCCCATATACGTAGTGACAAAACTGCTTGACTTCATGCAATACGGCAAGGCACTCCTTCTCTGTGACACTATAATTCTTCTCATGCTTGTTTAGCATGCAGGAAGTGTAAGCTACAGGATGGTCTACACCTTCATTGTCTAGTTGGTCCAGAATAGCTCTAATAGCAAGATTGCTAGCATTGGTGTACAGGATGAACTCCTTATCATAGTCAGGATACACTTGGATTGGTGCCTCTTTGAGTTTTTGCTTGAGGGTCTCAAAGGCTTGCTGTTGACTGGCAGTCCATTCAAAAGGAACATTATGTAACAGCTTGACTAGAGGTTCACTAGTATTGAAAAAGTCAGGGATAAACTGTCTGTAGTAGCCCATCATCCTTAGAAAGACTTGTACCTCTTGCAGGTTGGTGGGTGGAAGCATTTTGTTGATAACTTTAACCTTCTTAGTCATTGGGCAAATCCTGGTCTGGGTCACTTCATGGCCCAAGAGTTTAAGACATTCTTTGAAGAAGGCGCACTTGGAAGGCTTTAGCTTAAGGCCAGCTTCTCAAATCTTTATGAGCCCCTCCTTGAGATGAGCCAGGTGATCAGTGAAAGTAGCGCTGAAAACTGTTATATCATCCAAGTATACTAGTACACACGACAACTTCAAGTCACAGAGGATGGAGTCCATGGCCCTTTGGAAGGTGGCTGGGGCGTTGCAGAGTCCCTGCGGCATGCAAGTAGGCTCAAAAAGCCCTTCAGAGGTAATGAGCGCGGTTTTCTGACAATCCTCGGGTGATTGGTCAACTTGCCAGTATCCAGATGCCAGATCCATTGCAGAGAAAAACTTAGAGCCTCCAAGACGTTGGAGGGCATCATCAATACACAACAAGGGGTACAAGTCCTTCTTGGTCAAAGAGTTCAATTGGCAGTAGTCCTTCACAATACAATGATCCACATCTTTCTTTTTTAAGATGAGTAGCAGGAATGCCCAAGGACTTTGGGAAGGTGCCAGCAGCCCAGCGTCTAACAGTTGTTTGAGCTCTTTAGATACCTGGGTGTCTTCTACACAACTGCGGCAATATGGTTTAGCACGGAAGGGGGGTGTTGCCAGTGTCAATCTGATGGATAACGCCTTTGGCTAACCCATAATTGGTACTGTCCTTTGCAAAGATGTCAGAAAATTTGTCTAGTAAATCTAGCACCTCTTTCTGTTAAACCAGGGACAGTTGTGGGAAGTCTTGCGCAGTGAACAAGGATAGGACTTGAGGCTCATCCTCAGGTAGGTTGAAGTCTTGAAACGTGCCAAAGGGATGAAGAGACAGGACATCAGGAGCACTCAACAACTTGCCATATCCAATGACCTGCCCCCTAGACACGGTCATGGGGATTGCAGTCAGGTTGGCTACCAACAATTGAACAGGGTCCTTATGGGAGACATCTAGGATTCCAGGACAGAGATAAGGTTTGTTGTATCCTAGCAAGGGGGGAGAGTACAACTCCAAGAAGGTTTGTTCAGGTAGTTCATATGATATCTGGGAGTCTAGGATGGCCTGGGAGCCAGGAGGAATGGTGACAGCAGACGTGGCTAGGAGAGGGATCCCCTCAGACGCAGGACAAGCCATGGGTGAACATTTCATGTTTGAGGAGTGGGTGCAATATTTGAGGTTGAAAACCCCAGTGGGGTATTCCAAGGCACATGTCTTGAGGCGCTTCCCAGGAACTTTAACTGGCTCTTCAAAGATCAAAGGGACTTCATAGCCTAGGATGGAGAGGTAGCCATCTTTCAAGTTGATTATCCCATTATATTCACTAAGGAACTGAGTGCCAACTAAGAGATTGTAACTCTCATTTTCCAAGACAACTGCTGGCGCAGCTAGAAGAAGTTTGCTAACCTGCATGGGTAGAGCAGAGTACGCCCCTATGGTGCGGGTCATAGACAGCCCAGCTGTGCCATAGGACTGGTGATAATTAAGGTCAGGGGCAAGTTTGAGTTTCTTCACAAGCTTAGAGGAGACAACGTTGACTGGAAAGCCAGTATCTAGAACAGCCTTGATATTCACTTTTTGAATGGATATCTCTACTTGAGTGGTAGTGCAACCAAAGGGGGGAAGGACAGCCAGGATATCTTGAGCCTCTGCTAGTTCCTTATCCCACTTCTCTATCATTCATCTTAGTCCTGGGAACTCCTTATAAACAGTCTGGAGGGGGAGCAAAACAGATACATTCTTGAAGACAGCGTCAGCAACCTTGGCAGCTTCTTCTGACAACTCCACTAGCACAGGGGACCTCTTGGCCTGAGTGAGGTAAGGGTGAGAGACAATTTCTTTGGCTTCAGGCAAAGGCTTAGCGGTAGTGGTAGTCTTTCCTGAGCGTAATTTATAGGGGACTGTAATGGTTTCAGGAACAGCCAGATCAGAGTACCCATATGCATCAGCGTTGTCAGTGTCAGAGTCATCCAGATCAGAATCATCAGAGATATTGTGAAACAAGAGGAGGATAGGAGGAGCTTCACTGTCAGCGGGCTTGGAGTCAGCTATAGAGGAAGGGATTGAAAGAGACTGGGAAGAATTGTCAACCAAGAGCGTCTCTGCCTCTAGGTTGACTGCTCTTTTCCCGCCTGCTCTTTTGGATCAGCTCCTTCAACCCGTGGGTTGGTGCAGACTCAAGAATGATGAACTATCTGACCACAGCTGTGGCAACCTTGGCGTTGAGGAGGATTTTGCGAGTTCATGGTAAGAATGCAAGGACCACAGGAAGATGAACCAGAGTTAGAAGTAGCTCAAACTTCTCTAACAACTGCGCCAGAGTGGGTAAGGTACATATCCTGCAACAATGTCTTTATGCTTTTCATGGAGGAAAGCATAGCCTTATGGGCTTTGAAGTGAAGGCACAGAAGTTGGTTAACCTTGAGGGCTTGAGCGCAAGCCGTGTAGGCTTCATGGGCTGTCAACTGTCTGCTTGTGATCAGTTGCTAATTGGTTAATTTCACATCACATTGTACAGGCAATAGGAAATTTGGTCACCACTTTGACCACATCTGGTCTTGGGGTGGCAACCACGTTTCCTATTGCCTGTGAAATTGGATATGAAATCACCCAATGAGATTTTAGTGCATAAGTACCAGAAAATGCACAATTGCCACAGAAAAGAAAATCAACCAATTAATGACAATAAACAGTAGCTTATTAACACATTACATCATTATTACCTTGCAAAATCTAACTAAAAAGTTATATAATTATTAACAATAGGTAAATATACAGGCTTTAAAATTCAATATGTATCAATATTTGTACTAAGTGTTAATGGCTCTCTAATATAAACACAATCCGTTTTAATAATTTATAATAAAAAAAGACACATTTACAATGGATTTTATTCAGCAAAATGCATTTAGTTATGCACATAATTTCTAAATATCAAGAGTTGATGTCTAATTGCTATATTCTAATGTAATATTTACATTCATGGTCTTTAATTTATTAATAATGATGAAAAATATGTATGCTAATAATTTTAAGCTATTCGTAAAATGTACAACATTGTATTAATTATGAGAAATGTTGATAATGAAAAAGAAAATATAATTAATTATGAATTGAAAGAGAGGTATCAATTTTAATAAGTTGTCACAAAGAAAAGATTTATTTTACTGATCAAAGGATGGGAAGGGGAGGGGATGGGTGGAATGAACATCGCCTTCATCTGCACCTGTGAAAGGGACGGCATCAGAGATAGTGGGGGGAATTGGTAGTGGCTTGGGAGTCAGGGTTGGAAGGCAGGTGCCATGATGGGGAGGTTGGAGAGGCAGGGTTTGTTGACTGGGAAGGGGCAGCAATAGCAGTTTTCTTCTGTTTCTCAAATTCTTCTTCTGTCATGTATGCAGGTTTGACAAAATGGATGGATGGGCAAGGGGGAAGGCAAGAGTCCTTTCTGGACTTATCACTATCACTTGCATAGAAGATGATGAGATCAAATAAGTCCTGGACAGACACGGAAGGGAAAAGCTCATAACCCTTATTAATTTGGGTTCATAGTTTGTTGTAGGTGGCAGGCTTTAAGCGCCTGAGGGCAGAACCAAAATTGTAGAGACATACATCTGCAAGATGCATGTCAGCGTGGTTGATGGGGTAGGACCAACAGGTATGCCCTACAGCCCTGATTTCTTGGGTTGCTCATTCCCGCTGCTCTATCTCAGCACTAAGTACAACTGTGTGCACAGCCTTTTTTGTGGCCCACTCCTCCAGCATGGCCTTGAGCTCTGCCTGGTAGGCAAACCCATCTGTGGTGTTTGATATTGCCGAGTAATAATTGACACCCAATGGGGAAACTGCCAATTAAACCCAACAAATCAATACAAAATTAGGCTACGCTTGTAAATGTCAGATTGTATACGCTTTTTTCCATAGTCTTAGATACTTGCAGAAATCTTGGCATAAAACAAGAAGATGACATCATTATGTGTCCTCATTGTCTCCCTTTTATAAACCTAATGATGTTTGAGTTGTAGGGGTCAGTATCCACCAGACTGGGACCACTGAGAACCTGATTGGATAGAATTCTGGCGGCAACCACTACTCCATGCATCACAAATTCACTGTTCTTTTGTTGGTGAAGATGTCATAGAGTCCCAGTTAGAGATGCACCTGAACCAGGGGCATCTGCAGGTCACGTTCCATAATGGCCATCATAAGAGGATGGGCTTTTTCACCTTCAGTTGAAGTACAAGCACCAGTCAGGGTCTTCTTGGGAGGGGGGCCACAGTTGGAATGGGCTTGCAGGGTTGCAGCCATATGGACTTTGCAAACCCCATTTTGGCTGCAATTTCCCCAAACAACATAAACATCCCTTGATTTTCAATCATTTTGAGAACAATCTCCAGGGTGATCAATTTTCTTCTGCGTCTTGTAGGCTGATTGGCTGAAGGAGGGATGTGTTCATCTTGGGAACTGGTCAATGTCATCTGATTGGCTGTTTTGGGATTCTGGGTTCTCTGGGTGACCCCATGGCTCAAATAGCTGGTTCCAGATGCCATTGTAGATACAGAATTTGGGTTAGCAGCTTCCTGTGCATGATGGGCAAACAGGGCCATGCTAGAAGTTGCAGGAGAAAGAACACACTCCTAGGTGGTGCTTGCAGAGGGGCCTGCAGGTTGGGAGTGGCCATAGAGGGAGGCTTCACTATTAGAAGACCCAGCATAGTCCTGCATGATTTTGTCAAGGCCAGGGACCAGCTTGTTGACTTGGTTGTTATTGGAAAAAGACATAATAAATTTTTATTAAAAAACTTAAGCTCAAAAAGAGGAGTGTATATTCTAGTCAATTTTATTGTTAAGTGTGTTAAGTTGGTGATCATTATGATCTAAATTTTAGCCATCCTAAACTGGAATAGGGTATTTTTGAGAATTCCTGTGCTTCCTAAAAGAATCAGCACAAATTCACTCTAGATCCTTTACCATCCTTTTTGAGACACCCATAAATTATATTTATTTCAAATTCCTTGCAATTATGATTTAAAATTTGGTTCTTGGATTTGACATTCCTGCAATTTCATATTTGTTAATTTTTACATGTTGTCTATGATTTGTTAGACATACAGGAAATACCAAATTGTACATTAGAATTCCACATTTCTGATTCATTTATCTTACATTTGTTTGCTGTGTTTTGTCTAGTTAGTTGAGTTATCTGCTCAAGGGATTCAAAATTTGCCAATTTAATTCAATCAAAAAAAGTCAAATAAAATGATTGATTTTATTAAATATTTTAATTTTAACTCAGCTTAGTTGCCTGCAAAGTGATTTGAAATTTGGACAAAGGATTTGGCAATCCCGCATTTTTACATTAAGGTTCTGAATTCACAGTAAGAAAAATTCTAAAAAATTGTATAGGTGTCTTTTTTATCTCTTTTAAACAGCTGGGTACTTTTAACCCCAGTTGTATAAGCTAGTCTTTCAAGATATTTAAGTTTTACTCTTTGGCCCAGCTGTTGTAGCTCCACTGTGGATTTTTATTCTAAAATAAAAAATATGCAAAATCACTATTTTTTGAGCTACAGCATCTCAATTACGGCATCTTGAATACACTACTTTGACTGCAAGTTTTCATTAAAACTCAGATTTTGGCATACTTGCACTACAAAGAATTTTTTTCATAGTTAAAAACTTTAAGTTTGATTTTATATATTTTCACGTTTTTTACACCTTTATCTAAAAAAAAGATTATAATTTTATATTAAAAATATTCTCATGTTTCCCTTTAAAACCTGCCCCAAAATCAGCCATATTTTGATCCTAATTTCATTTTATATGCCTTCCAAATCCATCAACAAAGCTATATTCAAGGCCTATATTGGAAAGAACAATCCTTCCAAGGCCAAAAAACCCAAGACTACCCCAATAAGCAATCTTCTAAGGCTAAATTGTCCCTGAGACCCCAACATCATCAACTGAACCTCAGGCAACCAGCCCTACTACTCCCCACCCCCCTTTGTCTACTCTCCTTCAGACCCACAAGTGAAGCCTTTTGATTTCAACCATCACTCTGATCCCACATCAGAGCCTGAGGAGGAGCATGAGCAGGAATCTGAGACAGGTGCTACTGTAGATGACCAAATTGATCTGTGGGATATGAACACTTTTCATAAAATATGCAACAGAAATGGCGCCTTTGCAGTGCCTACCACTTTCCCTGAGAGCTATCCAACAATTTCAGAGAAGGGAGGCACTGATTTTTACAAGGATTGAAGCTTTAACTGTAATGACAAGAAGAAGGCTATCTGTCAACACTACTTTAAATGCAATAACTTTAGCTATCCAGCAAGGCTCACCACTTATGGCTTCACTAGATTCAAGGCCCTTACTGTTAAACATGACTGTACTGAGCCATTTAATCCTGTTTATCAGCTGATACATTGTCTTATTTGTCAAGTCATCCTCCCCACTAAGGATTAAGCCTTCACTGAGGTAGTCAAAAATTTCCTTCTAAATCTCAATGACTCCTAACTTGCCTCTGTTGGTGATTCTGCAAATCTTAAGAAATACTTCAGAAATCAGTGATATGATTTAAGTACTGAAGGTGTTATTACATCATCCATTGTCCAGTTAATCTTAAATGAAGATCAGAAGCTGTCTTGTCATGAGGAGCTCTTCCTCCTCTGCAATGATGATGTTAATATAAATGAAAGAATAACATGTTTTTCTACCTTCTGGGATTTGCACATCCTTCTCAAGTGCAAGACCTAGCTTGCAGATGCTACTTTCTCCACTTGCCTAAAGCTGTTCAGTCACCTTTGGAATATCCATGAGCAGGCTGTTAATCTTGTTATTCCCCTGGTTTTATTCCTTTCAAATAAGAAGGACACCTATTTTTGTTTTCTTAAAATTCTTAATACCAAATTAGATGAAATCATCTTCACACTAGAAGAGGAGCTCAAGGAGACCAGAGGCATAAGAAGATGAACCCCCTCCCAGGAATAACACACATCCACTTCCAAAAAGCAGCCTGGGGGCCTGTCTTACCACACTCATCTTGTGGTTGATTTTGAGAGGGTACAGGAAAATGCTTTCATTTAAGTCTTTGGAAGCTCCACTCAGGGATTCTATTTTTCCTCCCAGAAAGCACTCTGTTGCCAACTGCAAAAGTACTCTGAGCTTTTTGAGCTTGTTAATGCAGAAGGAAGAAAAGAGATCAAGTATGTATTTAACTGCTTTTCTGCTCTTATCCTAGTGAGAAAAAATAATCCAATGCTTTCTATGATACCCTCCTCTGACATCCATAGATCACTGCAAATAAAACAGTATTTTCTAATTTCATTGACTATTTTGAAACTCAGTGGGTGGAATTATTTCAAGGAACACCCCACATCTGAAAAAATTGTGACTTGATTATTTAGAACTGCTTCAAGTAGGTTAAAGACAGCCTTATAAAGGCATCACCTTTCCTTGAAGGCTGGCATAGTCAATTTGAAATCAGAGACCAGGTCAAGAAGCCTAAATTTAACATATCATGATGCACCTGAAGACCCAGCAAGCCATCTCTTCCTGCCATTTTTAAGACTGTAATGAAGCCTAAAGATGACCCACCAAAAAAACCAAGGCAGTAAAAAAATATAATGAGATCTGCAAGGCTGTCTTTTCTTAATATCTTAAGGATAATAAGCTTGAGCACTTGCAACCTATACCTGTGGCTCTCTTGGCCAATGTTTCATCATTTTTCTTGATAAACTCTTCCTCTTCTTCTTTCTTCTCTCATTTTCATTTGTTATTATATTTTCCTTTATCATTTAGTCATTTGAGATGTATAGTAAAATGTTTAAATCATAGAGGTTATAGATTAAATGGACTGATTTTGAATCACTTCACTTTGAAGTTTTCTGCAACCTTCTTGCTACTAATTAGCCCCTTTTTATTGCAGATTTGAAATCATGAGCCTTTTTAAATCCTATAATGGCCTTTTAATTATTTTTTAAATAGTTACATATGCTTTTTTGACTTCAAACATAACTGAAGTTTAAGATAGGTTTTTCTTAGTTGTGATACCCTAGGTTAAAATGCAGTATTTACTATGGCTTTTAAGATACTGCAATTTGATATGATGTTTTTTGAGATGGCATGTTGTACCCTACTGCGCCTATGACAACCCACATAAAAGAATTTTTAAGATAAGGGCTGTTTAGGACAAAATAAAGATTGAATGTCTAGAAACAGGTAAATTTTGGTTAGTTTATTGATATGTCTAGCTCTTGTGAATGGGGAGCAGTGGTACAAGTCTGGAAATGAGACTGGAGTGACCTCTGGATGGTGCTATGGAATGGTAGAGAAGTTGTGGCTAGCTGGAGAAGGATGTGCTGAAAGAACCCTAATGTCATGCCCTGCCCCAAAGGGCAGGCTTTTTGATTTATTATTATACTTTTGTTTTTGCTTTCTTTATTCCTTCTATATATTGGAATTTAAATTAAGAGTTAATATTTAATTATTTCAAAGCAATTACCTTGTGTTTTTGTTGATTTTCATTTGAGTTGTTGTTGTTGTCTTGATCTTCTTTTGCTATTTAATAGCTTTATATTTTTCTACTTTAAGTTAGAAAATCTCTAACTTTATTTTACCTTTTGCAATTATGCTTGCATAAGCAACCACTCCTTCCCCAGCTTACAAGCTGATCTGCAGTCTCTCTTGGACTTTTATTTTCCCCTTCTCCTCCAGGTTCTTCTCCCAAACTTACTCCAGTTGCTCCTGTCCTTGACTGCTTTCTCCATGACTATCAATTTCTCTACTCGAAAGGTTTTTCTATAAATAAAGGAGCTTGTGAAGAGTAGGCTTTAAGCCAAAATTCTAAGTGATTTCTTCCCTTCAATCTTTATCAAATTTTAACTTCAGATCTTAATTTTTTAGAAATTTCAATTTCTAGTAAATAATTCTAAGTTTTTTCTTTCTTTTTTTAGTTAAATACATGGAAGTTGTAAAACAACAAGCCTTATGCTTGTTGTATCCATTATTTTCCCTTAAGGAATCCTTTAGTAGTTACATGTACCAGTTTGCTGATGGAGAGTATCTCAATATGGACTCCCTTTAGTTAATAATTGTTCACTATTAGATACCTTTTTTATCTTCTTTTTTTGGGATTCTTAAACTCTATCATCCTTTTGTACCCCAGTATAAGTTCTTAGCAGGGTTCTGTAAAATTATTTTACAGACAGTAACTACCTTTTTATACCTTCTAAATCTTAGCCCTAACACATTACATGCTTTGGTTTACAACCTTGCACCATTATGGGCAAGACCTTACACCTAAGATCCTGGTACAAACTGCAGGGGGTGTGAAGTTGGATAATCTTACCTAGACTGGGGGTAAAGGTTCTCTTTCAATGTCTTCCTGGTAGCTTTAAGGAGGTCTTAAGGTTACTAAGTAAGCCTAGTTATGCCCAGAACCATCATTGAGGTGTCTGTCTAGGGAAACAGCTGCAGAACTTAATAATTTGGAGGTTTTTGGGAAGTAAAGTTGGTTACTTTGCGCCTGAAAGCTCAAACTAACCACCTGAGTGAGTAAAAACAGTGGCAATACATGAGAGTGTCTATTGCTGATATCCTAAGGTATAAGTCACTGATGGGGGTCTAGTCTAAGTTGATTCACTTGTGGAGACTTATTACCTGAGTCTGAGGTGTTGACTGATAGAGACTAATAGAATATAGAAGCTCAGATGGAAGACATTGGTAGGGATTAGCAGAAAGAAGGAGCAGAAGGACTAGGAAAAGACTATCAAGGGTGGCTGAAAAGATATAAAGAGAAGAGATAAAATAAATAAGAAAATAAAGAAGCAAAAGAATTAAAAGATGTAAAGCAAAAGAATAAATAAATAAAGAGAAACAATAATAAAGGAAAGAATTTCTTAAAGAGTTAATTGAGTGGGATGGAACAGGAGCAGATGAGAACAGCACAGAGAAACTTCAAAAGCAGGGCCAAAATTTTTCTGGGGCTTTAAAAGAAGAATAAGCATAGCAATAGTTGACTTTGAGTTTTGCCAAGAATCAATGTGGGATGGGGAAACACAAAGAAACTTTGAGAAAAACTCATGAATTTGGTATCACTAAGTAAAACATAAGGTGAAACCATTCAAAACAACACAGCAAAAAATAACAGGAAAAAAGAGAAACTGTTCAAAATGTGGAGTCATGATTTTTCCAGAGCAAGGAGACAACAGGTTCAAACCTGGAGCGGGAGCAGGTGGTTAGGGGAAACTGTTTAGGAAAACAGGCCAATATGGGCGCATAATTAGCTGAAGGCCAAAGACTATTTTATCAATGTTTTTTCTTGTTAAAACAGAAGGAGAAAAGCCTAATAAACTAGTGGTTTGATATGGACAAGACTGCCCTTATTGGCTAAAGTAAGCTATTAAGTTTAATTTATTATAAACAAGAAAACCCCCATAGTTTAAGCCTGGAAAATAAATGAATCCAAAAGAAAAAACTTTGAAACAAGGAGCTATTTAAGAGGAAACAGACTAAAACAAGCAGGAAATCAGAGACAGAAGCAATTACAAGGATCCCAAGACATAAGAGCAGGAGCCCAAGACATCAGGAAAGGAGTACAAGGCCAATAGCAGGATAGCATAGGAATTTAAGACCAAGAAAGCAGAGCATAAATGACCACAAAAGGAGCCCAAGATATAGGACAAGGGCACAAGACCATAGACAAGGAGCCCAAGACCAAGAACAAGGAGTCTAAGAGATAAAGCAAGGGCTTTAAAGCTTAGCAACCTAAAGATATTCCTCCAAAAACAGGCCACAATACAGAAGGTTTCTAAGGGGATCTTCCTTCTGAGTACAATAAACACCACTCTTAACCCCTATTTATTATCCCCAATTGTGATTAGTTATCAATAAATAAGCCCATAACATTTTCTACCCTAGCTCAGGCAAAAAAGATGTTTACTGCCAGAGCTGCAGAAGTTTTCAACAAGAAAAAAGTTGTATGAAGAATGGGGCAGATTGATGAAACACATGGAGATGACCACTAGAGAAAAGGAGTTCATAGACAAAGAGTTCAAAATACTGTTCAGGAAGTGGTATCAGCCTAAGGAAGGTCTCACCCCAGCTGATGTGAAGGTCTATGGATGAGATGCTTGCCTATTCATAGGGAAAGTTCTGGAGGAGCTTTCAGCCATAAATTCCAAGTACAAGCTACTACCCAAGAAGTTGCCCCATCTGGAGAATGACAATCCCATCCAGCTGGCACCTGGCTTTGACCCAGGACATTTATTAGTGCCTGAGGAGCTGAAACACTACAGCACCCTAAACAAAGTCACTGTAAAGAACAAGTACCCCTTACTGCTTATTGATGACTTTTTTATACACTTGTAGGTACCAAAGTCTTTAGTAATATTGGCCTCACTAGGGGTACAATCAATTCAGAATTGCCACCTGTGATAAGGCAAAAGCTGCCTGTCAAACACACTATGATTTTTTTGAGCAACATATTGTGAATTTTGGTATAACTAATACACCATCCACCTTTTTAATGCTCATGAATAAGGCTTTCAAGGATATGGTTGGGAAGTGTGTTATTGTTTACCTGGATGACATTATTGTATTTATCCAGGAACAAAAATAATATCTCTACCACCTCTTTACCATCCTTAATAATCTCTTTGCCAACATCAGTTGAAGACTAAAATGTCCAAATGTGAGCTTCTCCAGTCAGAGTTACTGTTTATGGAACATATCATCTCAGCTAAGAGGATTAAATCCAACCCAGCTAAGATCAAATCAATCACTAACATGGCATCTCCTACCAATGTTAGTCAGGTGTGCACCTTCTTGAGAATGATATTGTATGTATGTAAGTTCATCCCTAACTTCAGAAAGCTAATTGCCTCTCTCACTGAGTTACTCAACACAAAACAATAGTGTTAATGGACCCCAGTGCGGTACCAAGCCTTCAAAAGCTTAAGCAGAGCCTCACAACAGCACTTTTCTTTCATATTTCCAAGCAACTCTATCATTATAAGCTTAAAATCAATGCCTTATACTGGGGCATATGGGGATGTACTGCAGGTAGAAACTAGTGAGGGTGTCTTTCTTCAATTAGCCTATGAATTTCAAAAGCTCACTGACACAGAACACTATCCTATCCACAATAAGAAGTTAGATGTAATTTTTCATTGTGTTGAGAAGGGGTGTTGCTGTTTGGAAAGTACTATTTTTTCACCCTGGGTTCTCAAAGACCATAAGTCCCTCCAATACTTCAACACACAGCCACATCTGACCTGATATCAAGCAGTGTGAGTAGAACACATGTCCTCCTATTAACTCTGCATTCATTATAAGCCTGGGAAGGAGTTATCACAGCTGACACTTTCTCCCAATTATACTTGGAATCAATCACAGGGGGAAAAAAGCTAGACAATGACTGACCCATGTTGTACCTATACCCTGAGAGCACACAACATGATAGCCTCAACTCATCTAATATCTCAAAGCTAAAAGACAACAAGGCCAGTTCACAACCAATGCTAGGAACGTCTGCCTCCAGAAAGAGATGGGAGAAAAGTTGCCATACATTTACTGTGGGGTTCCTGTCCACCAGTCCCCAAAGTGTGTCCTGGATTGTAGCCAGGGACCAGCTGGAAGGGATTTTCATTCTCTAGTAAGGAAAAATGTATCTCATAAATATGTATAGGGGTTGAAATGTGCTTTTATTCACTCTCAGAAGGAAGATCCCCTTAGAAACCTCCTGGTATATGGCCCGGGGGTCAAGGAAGCAATATGGATTTGCCAATACTTGGAGTCCTCCAACAATACTTTGGACTCCTTATACTTGGTCTTGGACTCCTGCACCTTAGTCTTGGACTTCTACTCCTTAGACTTGGACTCCTGTTCCTTAAACTTGGACTCCGGCGCCTTAGAATCAGACTTCTGCGCCGCGCTTAGGATCCAGCTCCTTATTATTGGGCTCCTGCTCCTTTATCTTGGGCTTCAACTCTCTGTATATCTTTAGTGGCCTTGGTATTCCACTTGTATCAGTCCAATCAAGCTCCTGCTGATGATCAAAGGCTTCTAAAAACCTCTTGGCAGAAACTCAAAAGGCCTTAGAAAGACCCCATCAAAGACCTGGAAAGACCTTCAAAAGACCCAGAAAGACTTGGAAAAGACCCTGTAACTTTCCAGCCAGCCACCTTCTTATAGTGTCATTTTCCCAACGGTTCTACCTTTAAAATGGCTTTCTTCAGAAGCTTAAACCATTGCCGCTCACTTTTTCCTATAATAACTCAAGCTTACATACTTACTTTCCCAAAAGCTTAAAGTATTAATTCACTATTTCCTTGCTTATACTTTAAGCTTTTGGCTTCCAACCAATCATTTTCATCAGGAAACCTTCCAAAACTCAACCAATGAATGCAGAGCGCAGAAATAGACTATTTCTGAAGTTCTACTGGGATCCAACTATGAAAATAATTTCCACAGCTCAAACCACTCAAATTGACAACTCTTTGCACATCAAAGCGTTAACTGGTCCATTATTCTGGCACCTGTCTTCCCTTCATTTAACCTGAACCAATTTAAATAGTAGAATACTATTTAAACTGTTTTTTTTGGACCTCTTTAACATTTTCCTCATATATTTACAAATCTTGTAAAATCCAAGGAAAATGTCCTACCAAAACAATTTTGTATCCAGCTCTCATAGCAACATACCTTCATTTATCCTAGGAACTTAATAAATAAATATCTTAACCACACTTTTATCCACATTCCTTCCTGATTTTACTACTAAAACAAGGCAAAACATTCCACATTTTACCACTTTGGCAAATCAATTCAGCAAAATCTTGGCTCATTTCTCCAGACCACCAGTTCTTCATCATCATCTTCTGATCCTTCAGCCAGCTCATATTCCAGTTCTTCAGCTTAACCAGCAATCAGTCCATCTTAGACAACAAACAGCTCATTCCAGTCTTTCAACAGCTCATCATTCCTCTGACTACTCCTTTATCATGACCAGCTACTCCTGCATTATGATCTCTGAGCCCTTCAACTTATCCTCACTAGGAACCATTTTGGTTCCAAACTTCAATATGGACCAACAGTCCCTCAACTAGTCTTCACTGTGATCAAACAGTCCTTCTTACTAGTCTTTTCTGCTGATTCTGTGAACCACATTGGTTCTTTATCTCAGTCCCTGTTACCAGAACCTGTAGACCCAGGCATGAGTCTACATTGAACTGGCGTTTAACTGGGCCCTCACAAGTGGCTATCCGCTTAGGCCATTGAACCATAGATCAATGTCTATGTGTTGTTTTTACTCACCCAGTTGATTAAGTCTGGGCTTTCAGTTGCAGAGTAATCAGCTCTACTTCCCAGAGGCCTGATCACACCAAGTTCTGCAGCTTGCTTCCCCAAGCAAACCGCCTTGATGACACCTCTGAGCAAATTCATGCCCTCCAATGCTCACTTTGGGTTCCTCCCAAAGCTTTCATAGGGGCATAAACAAGGACACCCTGCCAGTCTGTTAGGTAGGATGCTTGCTCACAGACCTCCTGCAAGCATATCAGGGTATGTAGAGCCCTCAGAGCTCCTCCCCTCCCTGGCAGCCTGTGCTACCCGCCAGGGGTCCAAAACTCACAGCCCTGGTAGGCAAGTCCCCTGCCATGCTGGCATACACTTTCACCCTGGCAGCCCACGTTACCCGCCAGGGTCTAAACATCTTCCAGCCTGAGCAGCACACGCTACCCATCAGACTGGATCACTCCCCACCCCAAGCAGCTAAAGTTCCCTGCTGAGCTATCTCATCCCTCACCCCAAGCAGCCACAGTTCCCTGCTAGGTGAAGAAATCTAGCCCACAGCAGCCAATATCTTCTGGGTGGAGGCAACATCATCCTCTAGTAGTCTTTATACCTATCAGCTAGGCCTTACCATCCCTAGTAGCCATCATTCCCTACTAGGCCTCTACCTGCAACAAACAACCAAACTTTTGCTTGGTCAACATTAGCCCCGCCTGCAAACCACCAAACATGTGGACTGTCACATTTACACCACACAACAAGGAGATAAACATCCTGCATTACCACTGCACTCCAGGACACATCTGATGGTGTAACCTGTTTGAAATTATGAAATTTAAGGCCTGGTGGCCAGTTATGCATCAAGACATCCTGGATCTCCTAGAAACATGTGTGTTGTTCAAAAAGAATACCTCCAAACCTGCCCCGCCAAAATCAGTTCTTCTTGTCGAGGCTATAAAACCCTTTGAAGAATGGGTTCTCAGCATGGTAGAACCCTTACCTGAAGATAAAATAGGGGAGAAGTACATCATTACTGCCATTGACTAATTCACATTCTGGCCTGCAGCTTGAGTGACTACTGACCACACCACCATCATCATCACCTGGTTCATTGGCAAGGAGATTGTGGTATGCTTCAGTTGCCCCAAGAGACTCATCACAGATGAAGGGTCAAAACTTGTGAGTAATTTCATGAGGGCATACTGCATAAATAGCACCCTGGAACATGTGGTCACCACACCATACCACCCATAAGCCAATGGGCAAGTGGAACAGCTAAACAACTCACTGGTCCAGCTAATTGCCAAGCGGTCCCAAAAACACCCAAACACCGCTTGAATGGAGCACCTGACAGCTGCATTACTCATCCTGTGTGCTAAAATCAGCTACAGCACAGGGTTCATCCCCTGTGTGTTAGCCTTTAGCACCCCCAATGGTGTGACAGGGGTGGACCAGGACAAGCTAAAATCAACATTTCCAGTCAACCCACCTCTTCCAGTCATCCTCACTAGTGCAGTGGTGTGCCAAGGCCTGCTTGATGTCAAAGGAATGAATCAAGGGGTGACAAGACCCCTTGAAGCTTGCTATGCTGTAGGTGACCCAGTCTATACCCTCAACCCCAACTCTGCAAAACTTGAACCTAACCACCTTGGGCTCTTCAAGGTGTCAGCTGTCTACAACAACCACACCTACCAGCTTGAAGACATCCAAGACAATACCAAGAAGCTCTATCACAACTGATTGCACCCCTGCTGCACTGTATCTGCCCAGAAAGGTTTTGTACACAACTTTCTGGATCTTTCACAGACCCCAATCCTGGTCCTGGTCCTGTATGACAAACAGGGGGCAAGAAGGGGGTTGTTACTGAGATTGACTCTCTGCCTACCAATGTATCTCATAATACATAGGGGGCTATAGAGTTGCCCCATGACTTAACTAACAACATTGAGCATTCTGCTGCTAGTGTCAAAATACAGGCAATATCTCCTAATTAGGTGTGTAACCAATTCCAAGTGCTGCTCTCTCAATTAGATATTCACTGCTCACACCATACTTGGATCCTGCCACAATGTCATCCCCTTGGTGGAGTAGTGGCTTCCCCTTCTGGTATATTAATTACTGTTTCCCAAATAAAGCTACATCTTATTCCTACTGTTTGTCCTTTCTACTTGGGCTGTTGCCTTCCCCAATCTTAATGCTGGACTATAATTGGTCCAGTTGCAACGTTAAGCTCAGGCTTTGATACAGCTGCAGCAGTTGTTGAAAAATTCTGAAGTCTTACAATTGTGTATCATCAACTTCAAGTCTGGCCATTTTTATAGGTGTTTGATGCCACATTAAAATAATTGATGGCTTCTTATCCCCTGCCATGGCTGAAAAAACTTGCACCGTTCATGTTTTGTTCTGCGTGCAGCTTTAGCTTGCTCTAATCTGACACTTTATCTGTCCATCTCAGCAGCTGTGAAAGGTACAGTATCCTGGGGACTTGTCAAGTCTGTGATGGAAGGTATAGGCTTTTGATAGATTCGAGCTTTAAGCTTGATTTCTGTGTTTATTCCCAAAGATTCTCTTCGGATTCCATCTCTTTACAGAGCTAGAAGCTACCAACCAACCAACCATATTCTTATTATAGGATCTAAGGGCCCTTAAAGATAAAGTTTACAGCGGTTACTGATTTAAGTTTCTTCAGATGATTAAAGTTCCCACTAACTATTCATCAAATTTACTAGCTGCAAAACTTTAGTAGATACTGTATCGGGCTATAGGAAGCTAAGGGTAGATGATCAGAAACTAGCATCTTTGGTTATCAGGGAATAGATATGCTCTACATGCAGAGTTATAAACGATTTAGCCTGTGACAGATTTAATCTGACCTTGGGCCAAATGATGTTTGAATCTTATCGAATATCATCACATATACTGTGGTAAAATTTATAATAGCATAAGATTATAAGGATGGGTGTATTTAACTTAATACTATTCTAAAAGTCCTTTCAGATGTTTGGCTTTTACATGAAATCCTAAACGCCATCACCTAAAAGTTTATCTCTAGTGTACGCGAATATGGTCGGTAGAGCAAATATTTAGAAATGTGTTTGCCATATATTGAACTCAAACTCAATGATTTCATAAGAGTACCTGTTTTAAAACTCTTTCTCAGACTTACAGTTCTTGGAAATTTAAAAGTAACTCACCAAGTGACATCGGCCAAGTTAATGGGAATTGTATCCTTGAAGGTGGGTAACTTAGACTGAAATAATTTGGAAATTTTGTTGCTGTGACATGATTCATTATAAACCAATGGTGATACCATGAATAATTGTAAGCTTATCCACGTCAAGTTGGATTCTTTAAGAAAGGAGAAAATCATTGGACTTGATTGTCGAAATGGTATCCTTTATATATTTAAATTATTTCTATTCCAGTACTAACAATAACTAGATGTAGTCTTCAGACATAGCAGTTGATTAGGCTCTGGCAATATGCGGTTTTAGAAGTAAGCCGATGTATTTAACATATTGTGGGTTAGTAGAAAACTCTGGGCTAAGGCTTTTATTTGAGATCGAGAAGGATTTAAAAAGAAATCAGCGCAAAGAGGCTAGTTTATGGCAGCCATACGAAAAGCAGTTTAGCCCAAAAGCCGGAATAAAAATATAAATGCAAATTGATCTAGCTCTGGAATTTTTTCACAGACACAACTTCCATCAACAACGCCTGAAGCTCTGCATATTCCATCTCTTTGTTGAGACTAACTTTATTGGTTAATTCAATTCAAAAATTTCTATAAAATAAAACTCAAAAAGAAAAACTTTAGAGATAAAAATTAATATTCTATCCCAGCTTTTCTAAAAAGAAAAAAATGCTTAAAAAAGTACCTAGGTACTAGAGCTCGCGCTTCATCTGCGTCTTCACATGATAAACTGGCAACTTGCGCGATTTCAAAAGGTTGCATTGTTGAGCGAGTTAGAATCCTACCCTTTAGTCTTTCACTAAATAAGTGGTGTACCTTCGAACTTCGCGAACTGTGTCGTATCTAGTTATACGGTTGAACCTTTTGCAATACGCCAGTGTTTTTTCAAACGAACTAAAAAGTTGGGATGAAAAACTGGGGACATGAAAAATTCATACTCAGTAAACCCTTTATCACCGGTTTTGCTTTCAAGCTGAGCTTCTAGTAACATCTTAACTTCCGCGATAAAAAGAGGCTGTGCATCTTGAAAAATCTACCCAGAAGAACAAATTAAAAAAGAATCTCAAAACTTAGGGCTTTATTGAAAACAGAGCTCGTGTCAATATTTACCATCACCAAAGCTCAGAGCCGTTGAATCTTCCTCGGGGGCTTTGCCACTATTGGGCTTCAGGCGAACTCCATCTCTACCAGACATAATCTAAAGTTTTGACTCAAATAAAAAAGGTAGCAGAGATAGTATATTCTAAAATATTTTTCAATATTTTAGACAGACCTCTTTTAAATAAGTGAAAGGAATCAGGATTTTCACAACCATTATTTTATTTAACGTGGACCAAGGATGATCATAGAAGACACTTGTCTTCACGCCAGGGAATGGCCTGACCCTTGCCAATTTGTCGAGTATCTGATTCGCTCGAATATAACTGCCATTCAAGATTCAAAAAGTCAACATCACGCTCATCATCGTAACAAGAGCAATAAATCCTAAATTAAAGCCTTAAATGAAATTCAAAATGTAGCAGAAAACAACTTCACATGCAAAACACTAGCCCCATAAATCAGATTTTAACTACTTAAATTAATATTTTGAAAACCCTCCAAAAGAAAGGAAATTATTTAACATTTTTAAATAGATTTCGAAATGTTATTCAGATCCTAGCTATCAAAAAATAGGCACACTTTCCCATTTCTATGCCTTTCTTTCATTAAAATTTCCTGTCAACAAGAATCTTAAATTCAAAATACATTATTTTTAACATCTTGTACTTTTCACAGCTGTTGAGATGGACACATTAAAGTCAGACTAAAGCGAATTGAAGTCACACAACAAAGCATAACTAGCACAAGTTTTTTTCTGATGACAACAGGGGACAAAAGCTGTTTATAATTTAATGTGGTACTGTAAATTCAGAGCCTAAATGTAAAAACGCGGGATTGTCAAAACCTTGGTCCAAATTTTGAATCACTTTTGCAGGAAACTCAGCTTAGTGAAAATTAAAATATTTAATAAAATCAACCATTTAATTTGATTTTTTTTGGTTTATTTAAATTGGCAAATTTTGAATCTCTTGAGCAGATAACTCAACTAACAAAAGACAAAACACAACAAACAAATGTGGGATACATGAATCAGAAATGCAGGATTATAATGTATAATTTGAGATTTCCTGTATTTCAAACAAATCATAGACATCATGTAAAACTTAATGAATCTGAAACTGCGGGATTGTCAAATCCAAGAACCAAATTTCAAATCAAAAATGAGGTGAATTTGAAATAAATATAATTTATGAGCGTCTCAAAAAGGATGTCAAAGGATCTAGAGTGGATTTATACTAATTCTTTTAGGAATCATAGGCATTCTCAAAAATCACCCTATTTCATTTTAGGAGGGCTAAAATTTAGATCCTACTATTCACCAACTTAACATACTTAACAATAAAATTGATTAAAATATACACTTTTCTTTTTGAGTTAGATTTTTTAATAAAATTTTATTATGCCTTCTTTTAATAACAACCAAATAAAATAGCTGTTCCCTGGCCTTGACAAAATCATGCAGGGCTACGCTGGGTCTTCCAATAGTAAAGCCTCCCTCTATGGTCATTCCCAACCCTCAGGCCTCTCTCCAAGCACTACCCAGGAGTGTGTTCTTTCTCCTGTGTCCTCAGGCATGGCCCTGTTTGCCCATCACACACAGGCAGCTGCTAACTCAAATCATGTGTCAACACTAGCATCTGGAATTGGCTAATTGAGCCAAGGGGCCACCTGTCAGGGATTCACTCATTGGGAAGTCTCTCTCTAATTGAATGGAGGAGAGCTCTCAAGTTGAATTTGACTAGAGTGGACCCTACTGGGATCCCTATCATTAACATGTGTAGAAGGTGACCAAATAAGCAGAATCTTCCCAAGAAGGGAGTGAAGTGGTTTAGAAGATAATAGACACTGGTGTACCCCAAGACCAACCAGGGGGCCTTGGGGTGGATAATAGGTGGGAATTGTGCTGTTTCTACATAAGGGGCATGGCGGTGACGTGGTCCAAAATGATGCCAGATTGAGTCTTCTAATTTGTTGGTAGGAGTTGGTTTGGGGGTTTCAAAGTTCACATTGGCTTGCCCATAACTGATTAACACACAAAAAGTCCATACAAGGAAGATGAACTTCATGCTGTTGGAGGGGGAACCTTTAGAATCTACTAATCAAGTGTTTAGAGGTTGAAATATAGATTTACTGGTTGATAGGGATAAGAGAAATTGTTGGAGCAATTTTCTCAAGGAAAAATATTCAGTTTAAATACTGAATTAGTTGGAGGAGGGAGCATAGTGGGTACCAGGTGATCCTGCAAGGGTAGTTTGGCTAGTATTGCCTTGCAGGTCTGCAGCAGGCTGCAGCCTGCAATGCAAGAAGAGGTAGGTTGAATTATTGAGCTACAGTATTCTTCTGGCTTCTGGTGGGGATGGTAATCTGAGACTGGATGAGCAGCATTCCTTTGGCTTGGTTGTATTGCCTTGATTGGCTAGAAGGGTCCCCTTTACAATGGTGGTTGGCTGATCTGCATTTATTTTTGGTTTGATTGGCTGATTTTGGGGTTTTGGAGCTTGTTTTTAATGTTTTTTTGTTGCTGTTGTTGCTTTCTTCATCCTTGGATATGTTTTTGAATTTAAACTAGGTTTTATATTGAATATTAAGTTCAAGTGTTTGCTTTTGCTCTAGCTTTTGTTTTTGTTTTTGCTTTTGTTCTTGAAAGCGCGGTATTTTTCAATTTTGAATGCGGATTCAGATTGATTACATTAAATGAATTGGGTTGGAAATTAATTCTGTTTTCTGCATTTAAATTCTGTTTCCTGTGATCCCTTTGTGTTTTAAGAAAACCAGCAATAGAACAATGACTTTTGTAAAGGATGGAATCCCTTACACCACCCAAGTAAGCTGGAATCCAGAAACAGCCAATCAGATGACATCATCTGGTTCTCAAAACAGACACATCCCATCTCCAGCCTACAAGATGCAGAAGAAAGCTAGTTACCCCAGAAATTTTTCTCAAAATAATTGCAAAGCAAGGGATGCTTATTTCCCTCAGGGAAATTGCGGCCGCAATGGGTTTTCCAAAGTCTACTATGGCCCCCCTCCCAAGAAGACCCCAACTGGTGCCCATACTTCAACTGATGGTGAAAAAGCTCATCCCTTATGATGGCCATCATGAAACATGACCTGTAGATGCCCCTGGTCCAGGTTTGTCTCCAACTGGGACTCATTGGCATTTTTACAAATAAGAGAACAGTCAATTTGTGGATGCACGGAGTTGTGGTTGCTGCTAGACTCTTGTTCAATCAAGTTCTCACTGGTCTTAATTTGGTGGATACCAACCCCTACAATGCACCCATTATTAATTTTATAAAAGGGAGGGCAATGAGTACTTGCAATGATGTCATCTTCTTGTTGTATGCCAAGATTTCTTCAAGTATCCAAGACTTTGGGAGAAAGTGCATACAATCTGACGTTTACAAGCGTAGCCCAATTCTGTACAGGTTTTTCAGGATTTTGCTGGAAGTTTTCCCATTGAGTGTATTTATTACTCTGCATTGTCAAACACTGCAGATGGGTATGCCTACCAGACAGAGCTCAAGGCCATTCTGGAGAAGAGTACCATACAACAAGCTGTGCACACAGTTGTACTAAGTGCAGAGATTAACAGTGTGAATGGGCTGCCAAAGAAATTACGGCTACAGGGCATAACTGTTGGACCTACCCCACCAACCACACTGACATGCATCTTGCATATGTATGTCTTTAAAATTTTAGTTCAGCTCTCAGGCGCTCAAAGCCTGCCACCTACAATGAACTTTGCACCCAAATTGAGAAGGTGTTTGATCTTTTCCCTTCCATATTTGACCAGGACTTATTGGATCTCATCATCTTCTATGCAAGTGATAGTGATATTTCCAGAAAGGACTCCTGCCTCCCCCATGATCATCTATTTGGTTTGTCAAGCTTATTTATGTAACACAGAAGAATTCAAGCAATTGAAGCAGTTGGCTCTTGCTGCTTTTTCCTAGTCAACAAACCCTGCCTCCCTAACTCCCCCATCAAGACCAAGCCACCTGCCTTTCAACCCTGACCCCCAAGTCACCACCCAATCCCTTGCCACTACCTCTGATGCTATCCATTTTACAGGCGCAGATGATGGCAATGTACATTCTGCCCATTCACTCCCCTACTTGTCCCTTGATAAGTAAAATAAAACCTTTCTTTTTGGCAACTTAATAAAATTTATATTTTTTCTTTCAATTCATAATTAATAATATATTCTTTTTACATTATTGACATTCCTCATAAATAAAAAATGTTGTACATTTGATATGGTAACATATAATTAGTTGCATGAATATTTTTATTATCAATATTAAATTAAGTACCAACAAAAATAAATATTACATTAGAATATTGCAGCTAGATGTTAACTCTTGATACTGTAAATTCAAAACCTAAATGTAAAAATGCAGGATTGTCAAATCCTTGGTCCAAATTTTGAATCACTTTTTCAGGATGGGATTTTTTAATTAAATTGATTTTTTTGTATTTTTATTTGAATTTTTAAAAAAGCGAGAACTCATAGACACTTTGCAAATTTCAGGTCAAACTGCATATTTCCAATGGACAAAATGAATTAACTGGAAACAGATTTGAAGCGTTTAAATCCATCAACCATTTTCATTAAGTTTACCATGTTTTTTGAAATTGCGGGATTGTCAAATCCACAAACCAAATTTCAAATCACTTTTGAATGCCACTAGTAAACTCAAATATTAATTACAGGAACTGGAGTCCAAATTGAATGTACAGCAAGAAACTAGGAAACACCAACCCAAATCAGGAAGCTCCACTCTGGATAAAATCAAATGAAAAATTCAATCTTGATAGCAATGTTTAGACATGAAAATTGACTAAACTTTAAAATTATCCAAACCCAGAAAGTATACAATATTATACACTTCAAATCACAGATATAGAAATTCTGTTACTATTCAAGGCTAAACCAAGAGAAAATAACTACTCACAACTAAATCAATAAATCCAAATAAATACATATTTAATCTAAAATTTATTTCTTTATTTTTTTTATGGACCGTCAATTGCATTCTCAACCAGCTCCTGCACCAGCCTGCGGGGCGGCCTGTCCATGAGGGCGTCCCAGAGGGTCCAAGAACAGACCCAGAACCCAACTTGAGGGGAGTCATGTCAACACACAGGCCTCCCAAGGTGTCATTGCCAGTCAACCACCTCCCGCATCTCAAGTCTGACAACCAGCCTGAATCCAAGACAAAAGCCGCTCTCAAGGCCTGCCACCAAAGTCTCCTACACCAGGGTCACCGGGAACACTGAGGTTAATTACACCTCCACCGTGTACCCAGTTGTCACCTGGCCCCGTTCTCTTGATCCAAGAGTTGCCACTTCCTGCCCCTGCGTCTTTGAAACCACCTATGAGCCATTGGTCACAATTGAGGAGCCATCTGCATCTGTGTTGCATGCCACCATTGACGGCGCCAGCGCAACCAAGAGTGATCTCACCTTTTACACAAAGGTCCCCATCCCCTGTGTTGAGCCTGCTAGCCAGGATGCCGCGGTACCTGCCAAGGGCCAGCATTGGTTGACAGATCATGAGTGTGAAGCTCTCCTCAACTGTTTGAATGGGGGAATGGCAGTCCAGGATATTGCGTCCCAATTTGACGTCACAGCCAGATATATTGGTAATATCAAAAAAAAAGCATGGCAACACCAGGCAAATAACTGAATCCACCAAGGCTAAGCGGCATCCCAGCCTACTTCAGCCCACCCATCTTGAGGCAATCAGGCAGTGGGTGACCAAGGATTGCCACCTGGACACGCTTGCTGTAAAGTTATGCCTCCCCCTTAGGCCTCCACTTCAATTCCTGCCAAATGCTTGGGAATTTCTACCAAATTATGTTTGAATGTTTTATCTAAAAGGTTACTGAAAAAGCCCAAGAAAGGCCATCAATTTAATATTTTGGAATTATTCTGAAGATGCCCTCATCTAACCCACCCAAGAGACACCTATGGTTAAATTCCATGTGCAAGAGCAGCTGGGAGCAGTGATAATTGCATCCAAAGCATATTCCTGATGTTAGTTGGTTTTTTTCCTTTTGACTATGTACATTCAAAAAAATTTAAGATCTTCCTGCCTCAAGAAACACATCTGTATCTGCTTGTATCATTGGTCAATTGGTTTGTGACATTCAATCTATCACCCCAATCCTATCCCATCCCTTAATTGAATGCAAGAGTTGTAAAAGACCTTTTTTATCATTCTCTAATCTACTAAAGTTCAAAATTTGTTAGTAATTTTGGTCATTTGGTTTTATCTGTTGTTTTACAGTGTTCAGTTGACTCCTTTCCCCCCTTTGATCTACCCAGGAATTGTTGGCAACAACCTTTTGGTTGTTGCTGAAACCGCAATTTTTATTGTGGTTGAGAGCTTGGTTTTATTTCCTATTAACCTGCTCCCCAATTCTCACACTTGCTGTCCAATCAATGTTGGCCACAAAGTTCAGGATTTCTGTCTCTAAAACCGTTGTTTATCAAGCAATGGTCAATTTGGGCTTCTCATGGAAGGTCCTCAGAGTTTCTCTGCACAATAGGAACAGCAAAAAAACAATTGAGAATTGACACATTTATGCCAAGACCTATGTGGCTCTCAAGAAGACAGGAAATGTTCAATTCTTCTATATTGAAGAATTGACATTCTCCTCCTCACTCAGGTCTAGGCATGGGTGGGTCAAGAAGGGGTCCAAGAATGGTGTAGCACATTGTGCAGCTGTTCATTCCCAGATCTATTCAATGGTAGTGCTTCTTGGTCCTTGCGGGTTGGATCAATACCAGATGATCAAGGGTTCACATAATAGCAGGACATTCCTTGATTTTCTCTGAGCTGTGAAGGAATACCTCCAGATCAATTACAGCGTCACAGCCAACATTGTTGTGTTGGATAATGTTGGGCTCCATAAAGTGGATCTGGTTGTGCCTGAGTTCCTGCCCATTGATAAAAATAGCCATTTGGCCAGCCACTGCCTGGCTGACTGCCCAATGAAACTCCTCTTCCTCCCCCTGTATTCTCCATTCCTTAATCCAATTGAGGAGGTCTTTGGGTGGATCAAGAATAAGGTGAAGAAAGGCCTGCCTCAGGACACCGAGGATCTCTTCAACATTCTTGAGATTAGCCAATTTGCAATGCCACCCAATGTGGTGGCGGCTTTCTACAAGCACTCTGAATCCTTCCTCCCCAAAGCCCTGGCCTCTGAGCCAATCAGATAAATGGGCGCTCCAGGTTTTATTTGTTTTTATTTTATTTTGTTTTTATTAGGACTCAAAAATTCTTATTTATATACTGTAGATTCAGAACCTAAAGGTAAAAATGAGGGATTGTCAAATTCTTATGCATGAACTCACCAACTTAATGGAGTAATTTTCATCCCAGAATAACTTACTTTTTTATATAAAAGGATGAAAAATATTCCAATAAGTTGGTGAGTTTACACAAAAGAATTTGACAATCCCACATTTTTACCTTTAGGTTCTGAATCTACAGTATATAAATAAGAATTTTTGAGTCCTAATAAAAACAAAATAAAATAAAAACAAATAAAACCTGGAGCGCCCATTTATCTGATTGGCTCAGAGGCCAGGGCTTTGGGGAGGAAGGATTCAGAGTGCTTGTAGAAAGCCGCCACCACATTGGGTGGCATTGCAAATTGGCTAATCTCAAGAATGTTGAAGAGATCCTCGGTGTCCTGAGGCAGGCCTTTCTTCACCTTATTCTTGATCCACCCAAAGACCTCCTCAATTGGATTAAGGAATGGAGAATACAGGGGGAGGAAGAGGAGTTTCATTGGGCAGTCAGCCAGGCAGTGGCTGGCCAAATGGCTATTTTTATCAATGGGCAGGAACTCAGGCACAACCAGATCCACTTTGTGGAGTCCGACATTATCCAATACAACAATGTTGCTTGTGCCCTGGTAATTAATCTCAAGGTACTTCTTGACGGCTTGGAGAAAATTGAGAAAAGTCCTGCTATTGTGAGAACCCTTGATCATTTGGTATTGGTCCAACCCGCAAGGACCCAGAAGCACTACCATCAAATAGGTCTGGGAACAAACATCTGCACAATGGGCTATGCCATCCTTGGACCCCTTCTTGACCCACCCATGCCTAGACCTGAGTGAGGAGGAAAACAACAATTTGTTGATGTAGAAGAACTGTATGTTGCCAGTCTCCTTAAGGGCCAGATAATTCTTAGCATAAATGTGTCAATCTTCTATTGTTTTCTTGCTGTTCCTATTGTACAGAGAAACTCTGAGGACCTTCCAAGAGAAGCCCAAATCAACCATGGTTTTGTAGACAAGGGTTTTAGAGACAGAAAGCCTGAACTCTGTGGTGAGCATTGATTGGACAGCAACTGAGTCCAGGTGGCAATCCTTGGTAACCCACTGCCTGACTGCATCAATATGAATGGGCTGAAGGAGTTTGAGCTGTCTTTTTGCCTTGGTGGATTTGGCAATTTGCCCAGTGTTGTCATATTTGGCGTTAAAGTTACCAATGTATCTGGCTGTGACACCAAATTAGGACGCAATATCTTGAACTGCCATTCCCCTGTTCAAGCAGTTGAGGAGAGCTTCACACTCACTATCCAACAACTGACGCCGGCCCTTGGCAGGTACCGCGGCATCCTGGCTGGCAGGCTCAACACAGGGGATGGGGACCTTTGTGTAGAAGGTGAGATCACGCTTGCTTGTGCTGGCGCCGTCAATGGTGGCATAAGACACAGGCACAGATGGATCAACACTGGTGGCCAATGGCTTGTAGGTAGTGTCAAAGATGTAGGGCAGGAAGTGGCAACTCTTGGATCAAAAGAACGGGGCCAGGTGACAACTGGGTACACGGTGGAGGTGTAATTAACCTCAGTGTTCCTGGTGACCCTGGTGTAGGAGACTTTGGTGGCAGGCCTTGAGAGTGGCTTTTGTCTTGGATTCAGGCTGGTTGATTGGGCTTGGGATGCGGGAGGTGGTTGACTGGCAATGACACCTTGGGAGGCCTGTGTGTTGGCATGACTCCCCTCAAGTTGGGTTCTGGGTCTGTTCTTGGACCCTCTGGGACGCCCTCGTGAACAGGCCACCCCGCGGGCTGGTGCAGGAGCTGGTTGAGAATGCAATTGACGGTCCATAAAAATAAAATAAAAATAAATTTTAGATTAAATATGTATTTATTTGGATTTATTGATTTAGTTGTGAGTAGTTATTTTCTCTTGGTTTAGCCTTGAATAGTAACAGAATTTCTATATCTGTGATTTGAAGTGTATAATATTGTATACTTTCTGGGTTTGGATAATCTTAGAGTTTAATAAATTTTTATTTCTAAACTTGGTTATTGGGATTAAATTTTTAGTTTGATTTTATGTAGAGTGAAGCTTCTTTATTTGGGTTGGTGTTTCCTAGTGTGCTTACTGTACATTCAATTTGGATTCCAGTTCCCGCAAATAATATCTGAGTTTACTAGTGGCATTCAAAAGTGATTTGAAATTTGGTTTGTGGATTTGACAATCCTGCAATTTCAAAAAACATAGTAAACTTAATGAAAATAGTTGATGGATTTGAACACTTCAAAAATATTTTCAGTTAATTCATTTCATCCATTGAAAATATGCAGTTCAACTTGAACTTTTCAAAGTGTCTATGAGTTCCTGCATTTTTAAATATTCAAATAAATACTCAAAAAATCAATTTAATTAAAAAAAGGCCATCCTGCAAAAGTGATTCAAAATTTGGACCAAGGAATTGACAATTCCGCATTTTTATGTTCAGGTTCTGAATTTACAGTAAGCACAATTTTGAAAATAACTATTTTTTAGCATAAAAATCTTTATTTATGCTGCAACATTTTTTATTACTCCCTCTTGGGAAAGTAATTCCCTGAGTAACTCCCCAAATCATTCCCTGACTAACATTAAGTTAGTGGCACTCTTATCAATCACCCATCTATTACAGGGATCATGTATTTTGAGTTGTAAGCAGAACACTACTTGGACAAGCCCCATGACTGCCATGACGTACATGGACAATATGTGACTTGTCATGATACTATATAATACTCTAAACTCATATCTAATAAAGTATCATTCTCTTCTTAATTTTCTCATTTATTATACTTCTAATAATTATATACTCAACATTTAGAATAAAAACTTAAATCTAATAAAAATCAATTCATGATATCAGTATCAAAATGAGGAGCAATATCTTTAAATAGAAATCAGTAAAGTAAGTAGAAAATAAGTATTATATAGGGAAGGCCAAGGAGCACCCAAGGAGTCAGAGGCCAACTGCACCATAAATGAAGTCATATTTTTAAATACTAGGGCCAGGAGGCCCAAATATTCAATCATTTTTGGAGGAACTTTCTTTATTTCAGAGTAATAAAATTATCTAGAAACAATTTTCTAGAGTGAGAGATGTGAAGTTTAAAAGGATTTTGGGTTAGAAGAGGGAATTTAGAAGGTTTCTTATTGGCTTTCCATAATATTTTTAGCATTTGAAGTTGTTGCCTGGAATTTTGGCTCAATAGCATCATAATCTAAAAAAATTGGTAACTGACAAGACAAGCACTTTTCACAGAGGGAAGCTTCTAACAGGTTTGGCAGATACTTATTTCTCATTATTCCTCTTCTAGAGGCAATCTACCCCTAAATTTTGGTTTTCTGTCATTACAGCCTAAGATCAAAACAGTGAGTATCATAAATTTTTAACGGTTTGGCTTTTGATGCTGTATATTTAATTTAATTTAATATTGTTTAATTTGTGATGCTTAAATTTTCATTTTAGTGCACAAATTATGTGTGCACTGATCAAATCATAGTAAACATAATAAAAATTTAGATTTATGTAAGTTGGTTTTCTTGTATCTTGATATCTTGATCTTACTAAGTTACTTTGACCAATTGTGATATTTATATTTGTGTTTTTTATTTTCTTTTTATTATCTTATTAGCATATAATTAAACATTAAAATATATCTAATAGTGTGTTTATGTTTAATTTTGCTTACTGTGTGATTTTAGTTCAATCTGAGTAAACTTTATTGGTCAAAATCAACATCTCTGAAAGGTATATAAAATAGCAACTATGAAGAAATATCAGCTCAAAGCATACATAGTACAATAAAGTTAAAACTTGAATGAAGGCTTTGAGGTTTTTTGAATAGGAAAATTAAGTTAGTTACTGTTAATAAAGTAATTATATCTTTAATCAAGCTTAAGGATAACATATATACAGTTAAAAATAACTTTACATATTTTATAAATTTTTGTGATTTAAAATTGAAATATTTTTCTTGATTTAAGTTTTTTAAACACTGTGATTTATAGTTAGTTTTTAATAATTTTAGCTTCTTACTTTAAATACAAAGCCAGTTTTCAGTTGGTCAAATATTTAGTAATTAGATCTTGAACACTAGATTATAAGATTTTTATAATTAAATTAATATAATATGGTATTGGTTGGAAATTAAATATAATATTAGTTAATATTTTTATAGATATGGGCCTTAAATTGATTACTTTATAGTATATATACCGCACAAATTAAATGAAAAAGAACTCGTCGCCCGTGTGGCCAAGTGGTAAGGCGTCTGTCTTGTAAACAGAAGAGCAGTGGTTCGATTCCGCTCTCGGGCATATTTTTGACATTTGTCAATGTATAAGTTATTATTTTTTAAACTTAGAGTGATTTTGGGTTTTTTATGACAGGTATACTTTTAATGCTTAAAATTGGTGTGTGGACTAACTGGGGAATATTATGGTCTAAAAATTTATAAAGTTGCTTAATTAAGTATGATTTCACCCAAAAGCTTTTCTTTTTTTAAAAAAAGCCTATAGTGTTTTACTATATTCATTTTTTTAGAAAAACCAAAATATGGGTTGATTTTTTTAGAAAATACCAGGTTTTTTCCTGTTTATATTTTATCTGGCTATCCTTGTTAAAATCAACCCTTTTATTAGGTTTATTATGTAATAGTCTTTAGTAATGCTTTTTTTAATGAAAAGGTCTCATATCAATCTGTAATACTCAAGAAGATGATGGATTATTTTGAACAGATGTGGCAAAGATTTTCAAGTTGAAATACAGTCAAGGCTGTGACTATTGAATACACAGTTATTAGCCAGTGTAAGACATTGGTGTGAATTTTAAACTGTCTGAAATTCCCGGCAAAGTATGTTAAGAGATAGTACATGGCTAAAGAGGTGGGGGAGCAAGTAGCCACTAGGTTTAGCCAGAAAGTGGCTTGTGAAGAATTTAGTTGTGATGATTCTTCATATTACTGGTTTTTGGTATCCTCTGAGTGGGCTTCTGCAAAGGCAGTAGTTGATTGTTGGGCCCCATACACTAGGCAGGCTGTGAGCACAGCAGAAAAGATGAATTGGTTAATCTTTTCCTGGGGCAGGAAAATCAGAGATTGATAATGCAGTTTCTAACTAGTACTTTTAACTAGAAAGTATAAACATGTTTTATGTGATATGAAACAGAAGTGGATTGTCTTAATGATAGCAAAACTTAATACTGAGAGATCAAGCTTATTATATAGTGTTTTTGCTGCAAGGCAGAAACAATTGGGTCATTATTTTTCTTGTTATGCCTAGGCGCCAGATTGATTATTTTATAACTTAATCACATTATTCATATCCTAATTATTCAGAAAGCTTAAAATACAACCAATCCCAAAACTTTAATTGATCTTGGGCTTAGATGATTTTTTTAAAAAATAAGTCATCAATTTTAGAATCAAAAAGTGCAACTTATAGTATTATTGAAAATATCTTAAGTGCTACTACAAACTACAAACCAAAAATATTTATGATGAGTTGCATGGGAGAGTAATAGCAGCCCCAAAGCTATAAGTGCTATTACCCTATCTTTGGCTCATCATAAATATTCTTAGTTTGTTTCAGAAAAAAAGGTTGTTGTTTTTGAAAGACTGATAACTCTATTTAAAATACACCCTCTAGTAAGTTGCCCTACTTCATGAACTTGCCCCAATAAATCACTAGCATATTCTGATATTTTTTTTCTCTGGTATCATCATGTGATTTCAAATGATAAGTTATCTCAGAATATTCTGATAAACTTTCAAATGTTAGAGGTGAAGTGTATAACTTCTCATCTATCATCAAATATGAAAGATTGCTGCGCAGATTTTTAACTTCAAGCTCTCTTTTTATAGGCCTAATTTTTCTTTCATAAATATAAAAGAATGACTTTTGAGAAATATTTGAGCCTGATAATACTGATTTATATAATTCTTTTCTTTTTTCTTCTTGCTCAAAAATATTTTTAAGATCATTAATATTTTTAATATAAAGCTCATTTTCTTTTTTCTTTAATATTTTTGATATTACACCAAAGTGACCATCAACAATGCTTTTTCCATGACATTCAACAAAACAATTATATTTTATAGAACCCTTAATATATTTAGGTGCCTCTTTAAATAAGTAATATAAAAATTCATATGATCTAAAATGATTTCCATTATCAGTCCACACTTTTATATTTTATATTTTTTTAAATATATCTAATTTAAGAAGACTAATTAGACATTCACCTGAAAATAAAGAATCATGTGATAATATTTGAGACAAAAAATCATGATATTCATATTTGGTTTTATTGTTTTCTTTAAAAACTAACGTAAACCCTAATAATGAGATAGGTTTTTTTTGAATAAAAACAATTATTGGTCTCAATTGGATCACTTCCAACCTTTAAGTTTTCCTTATAATCTATAACTACAACACAAGACTCACCATCTAATTCATAAATATCTTTTTTATACTCCCTATTTTGATGAACATAAAAGTCTTGGTGGTGATTAATAGTCTTTAAGTCATTGCCTATAGATTCTGGTAATGGTAAGTTTTTACTTTCACATTCTTCCTTCTTTTTTTCCAGTGAATTTTTTAAATTACAAATATTGCACATATTGGTTTGTTTTTTACTTTTTATTATATTTTTAGGAATTAATTTATAGTAAGTATAAATTGAAACTGAAATTTCATTTTTTATTTTCATATTTTCATATATTTCTTTTTTTGTTTTAAGTAGAGAGTATTTAATTTCAGTTGAGTAATTACTCATCTCTTTTTCTATATCTTTATAAATTTTTTCAGGCACTTTTTTTGTAAACTGGCTTGTTTCAAAAGAATTTTCCAGCAATTTTTTAATTATTTTTTTAGTTATTTCTTTTTTTAATGAATAGTTATTGTTTTTTTTGGCTTGTTTTGTTTAAGCTTACATTTTTATTTTTATATATTTTTCTTGAGTATCTAAACTCACTTTTGGTTATATTAAACCCCATATCATTAAGCTCTTTTAAAGAGTAACTGGAAATAACCAGAGATTGCAAGGCTGGAAGATGCTTTTGGGGAGAAGATTTCATGAGATCCTTTAAGTTTTCAATAAACTCATTACTTTTTTGATTTTGAATAGTTGGCAGGAACTGAGATCTCCCAAATTCAGTTTGAGTAAGAAAGTGCTTGATGAAAGTATCAAGATCATCACCAGCAATAAAGAGGAATGCCTTTTTTAACATTGCAATTCTTTCTCTTTTTGTTGAAGCTCCCAAGGAAAAAAAGGGTAGCATGGCAGAAGTAAATTTAACTGAGGACATGGTAGTATTTTGAATCTGTAATTAGGTCGGATCTCTGAAATGTGCCTTAATGATGGAGTAGTTCTGATCAGAATGTGGCCTTTGAATGGGGTCTTTTGGATTAGAAGCTTTGTGGTGCTTTAGCTCTTATATACCAAGCTAAATGACACTATTCTGAAAGAAATGGTGTGATAGCTTTTACTATAGTTTGAACTTGAATTTATATTTGCAGAATTAATTAAATACCCAGTTTTCATGCACAAGTGATATATGTGAAGCAGCTAAGCATCATTATTACATCATATCCTCTTTGTAATCAATGCAAATCAATTAAAATGATGTATTCAGTTAACTGTAACTCTTCCGCATATTTTTAAAATAATAAAATATTAAAGAGTTCTATTTAAAGAATGCTTAATTTGAGGTTTGAAGCTCACTTGAACCTTAAAATTAATCTAAACAGTGATAAAAACATCCTAACTTCAAACTGCCATAAAATCCTAAATAATTGAGCTTTTTAAATAAAATAAAATGCAAAAATAAAGCTCTCAATCTTATCTTTAATTTAGCTAAATAAAAAAGTTACTTTTTATATTAAAAAAGAGTTTTTTATTAGCTTTGAAGTGATCTACTTTATATCATTAGATAGAATCATGTAATAAAATCTGGATTATAATCTTTTAAATTACTTTTGCTTTAATATTGAGTATAGTATACATATTAAATTTTTTACACCAATAGAAATATGGGATCCTTAGCTTCATTTTGATAGTTTACAATGTAAATTATATTAATTTTTCATTGAGTTATTAATGTTTTAAATATAAAATGTGTAATTAGTTACTTTTTCAAAATCAAACTGTGTTATGCTGGACTTGAGCAGCATGTGCATTAGAAAATGGCACAATCCCTAAAATAATGACCCAATTAGAAATATAGGATGGTGTGCCCTAATAAATGAGAGTTTTGAAGTTCCCTTTTTGAAAAACTCCCATATTTGGATCTTGGAAATGCGTATTTTGCATTTTGGAATCTTTTCTTGGATAATTTTTATTGCTGGCAACATAACATAGACTAGCTTGGGACCATCTGACAGACAGAAGTGCGCACACTGGCAGCTGGTGGGTGGGTAGGCGGCAGGGCAACAGTGGCAAAATAACTGTAGGAATGCAAAAGTGAGAATTCAAAAGTGAGAATTCAAAAATGAGAATCTAAAAGTGGCCAAGTCAAAATTTTTAAAATTTTAAAATTAAATTAAAACAACTCAATTGGAATTAAAAATTATTATGGCCATATAAAATACTTTTTATTCATTCTCTTAACTAAAAAAGTTAAGAAAAAGTAGTTACTTTATTATAAAAAGCCATTTTAAAAATTTAAAAAGGGTCAACTTGGCCACTTTTAGATTCTCACTTTTGAATTCTCACTTTTGCATTCCTACAGTTATTTTGCTACTGTTGCTAGTGGCAGGACCCTGCAGTGGTGAAGTTTGGATTTCAAAATCTGCTTTTAATCCAAAGCTCAAATTTGATTTTTTGCGATAGTTTCCCCAATAAGAGAAAACTGCTGCTTTTCAGGGATCCAACCTTGGGCAGCCGGCCTGTCAGGATTCACCCTTTTTCTTATAGCTGCTACTCTGTTTCTATACTTATTTGCCTTTATTGGCTTTTAAGTCTTCTCATGATTATTCTTATTATTTTATTCATGCTCCCCTCTTTCCCCCCTCCATTTTTCACCTTTGGGGTCAAAATTAAGCTTTTTTAAAGCCTAGTTACAACCTAAATGTTAGTTAGTATTATTTTCAAACTTTCCTTACCTTCTGCTACCGGATTCAAACCCTGGACCTACATGCAGAAGTTAAAGAGTTGGCTCCAAACAACTTACCTTTCACTATATACTTAATTACGTTTTCTCAAGCTTCAGACTTAGTTTTTCCTTTGTTTTTTGCTTGCTTTTACATTCCAAAGCATCACCATAACCTCCTTTTCTCCTCCTGGTCTCCTTTACAATAGTTTAACTTATCTAAGTTAAATTTACAAATTGATGCTCTCAACCTTCCTTTTTCAGAAAAGTCTCCTAACCAAAAATGGTTGAACTTTTCCCACCTCAATTCTGCATTTTACAAACAAAACACAATAAAAGGCTTGATTTGTCCAGTCTCAACAATAAGTTGAGATTGTTTGACTTGCACCCCAAAAAGATACTTGTTAGGTTTTGTGGCTTGTGTTTTTCTCTTCCAATTCTTTTAATTTTAGTTATATCTTAGTTCATGATTCCTTTTGACTTTATCCTTTGCCAGTTAGGCAACTTTTATGGTAGCATCCACAATTTAATTATTGATAGTTTCAATCCTCCTCCTAGTGCAGACTATTTTCCAGACTTAGAAATTGACTTTTTAACTAAATCATCAGTCATTAAGACTGGTCTCTATTTTAAATTCTTAGGGTTAATAAATTGTCTTAATCCTTATTTTACTTCATATAAGCTATTAAGAGCCTTAGTTTAGTTACTATTGCAAACTTTGCCCACCTTTCTATATTTGAAAAATATAAACATTCTTGGGTTAAAGGCTCTAGTCTACAACAATTTCCCCCAAGCCTTCAGACCTTACACAGCCCATCATTTTCAGGGAACACTGTAAGGTCTGAAGGCTTGGTATTGCAGATTGAATGGATTAGACATTAATTTGTCTATCTAGGAATTGAGCAACAGAACAGTTGCGCAATTGCGCTATTGTATCCTGATTTTACTAGGGATAAAGACGTTTAAAACGCCTCTAAAATGGGTGTTTGATTTGCCTTTCAAATGCGCACAAGGCACAGGCTTTACTTCCGCAATTATAAATAGATCAACAAAGTTATTTATATCTACCTCCTTAAGGAAAGCCATGTGGAAGCGGTTGTTCTCTTGCAGTGGACTTTTAGCTGTACCAATCCACTCTCCTCCATTAGGGAATTCCTTCTGTCTGTGCCTCCCTGCCCCTGGTGGCACTTCCCCCGCCTCACACTATATAAATGTGATACTATCTAAATAAACACCAGTTTTGTCTTATTATCTTCTTATATTCTTCTGTCTTTACCCAGGCTGTCACTATACCACAACAGGTATAGTAATAAGATAAAGAAGTAGTAGACTAACTATTTGCAGAAATCAGCACCCAGGCTGCATATTTTACAACATTGGTGCTCATGGCTTCTACAAACCACAGCTTTCTCTCTTCCTACCTCCGCGGCCCTGTTTTTGTGGAGGGAGAGATGTCCTTGCCTATACCTGCGGCTCCTTCTGCCCAACCCACTCCAGGATCAACCTTCACTGCTTCTGGCTCTCTATCTGGTAGACTCTATGGCTCTTCCTATGGTCAACCAGGACTAAGCCAGTGGTTGCCTAACTGCCAACAACTTTTGGAAATTGCCAGCTCCCAGTCAAGTATGATCTCCTGGATGAACTCCATTGAAAAAGCCCTTACCTCCTTGATACCAATCCAGCCTGACCCCATGGTTGAAGCAACTGGCATGAACTGTGTCTCCTGCTCGTTGGAGCCTGCCTTGGTGAAGGAAGTATGCTGTCAATATTTTCCTCCTTCTCCTTCTGGTTGCCCTCCCAATGGAATCTCCCTTAATTCTGGAACCCTCCAAGCGGATAGCTGCTCTGGCCCCCCAAACCTTTCTCAAAATATATCAGAAGCTGTTCACTCCCACTCTGGAATGGCTCTATGGATGAGCAAGATAGAACATGTACTTTCTTTCTTGATACCCACCCAGATGAATCAGTATGTTGCCCTGGAGTTCTATGATCATCAACAGAAAACTCCTGAGCCGGAAGACATTCATAACAGCTGCATCATGGGATTCTCTGCTCTTCAGGATACTATAAAGGCTCAAGAGAGACAGATGGGGTTTCTGGAAGAGGAATTAGTTCTGGCCTTTCAGGAAAAGAAAGAGTGGCTAGATGAGTTGGATGCTCAACATGCTCTCCTTGACTCTCTTCAGGACCAACTGAGCAAGCACCTTGAAAATACCACAGCAATTAGTACCCCTGATACTCTAATGGGATTGCATGGTAATGTCAAAGCTGATAGTTCTCCCTCTCAGAAGATCCATACTACATTGTCCTTTCCTGACTACCACCACTGTCACAGAAGCAATGAAGAGGATGTCTCCTTCATTGCACCTTCAGCAGGCACCCTGGAGTCTCCCTGAGAACCTGATAGAAATCCCTCCATCAATCCTGATGGTTCTGAAGCAACTAAACCTCAGGCTAGTCAGAGCAAGGAAGAATTAACTGATGATTCTGGCATTAAGGAGTACAATGAGGATCACTCAAAAAACTACTAAGCAGCCAGGACAAGGAGAAATCCTTGGCTGCATTTGTGGTTTCATCTCCCTCCTCTCCCCCCATTCCTCTCCCCCCTGACAAGCCTGTGCCTGACCCTGGCACTTGTTGTTCCTTTACAACAGAGCCTTCTGATGCCCCTCCGCTGGTTGAATTTGCCTCTAAATCAGAAATTTTGGATTATTGCACTGTGAGAATGCAAGAAGATCTTGTCTACTGGGCCCCCACATCAAAGTTCTTCTTGGCCATGGACCTGATACCTGGCTACTGGCAGATTAATCTCCCTCCAGATGACCCAGAGAATTGTGTCATCCTTGCCAACCAAAGGCTGTTCCAACCTACCAGGATGCCTCAGGGTCTCTCTAATGCCCCAGCCACCTTCCAACAAGCTATGGACGCTGTGATGGGGGACCTCAAGCCCTCATGTGCCCTGGTCTATCTGGATGACATTAAAGTCTTCTCTTGCATCTATAACAAGCACCTGGAACCCCTGGAAGAAGTGTTCAAACTTCTGCACTACATCAATCTGGAGTACACTGATGGAGAGCTTACAATTGATCATACACTGTGTAGTAAGAAGGTCAAGGTACTATCTCTCTCAATTGGGGAAGCCAAGGGTATCCCAGTCTACGCCTCCTATAATGTGACTACCCCACCTGGCTCTCAGGTGATCCACAATACAGGCCTCTTGCTGGCTCTAACAGCTGGCACTCATGGAGAAATCTTTGGTATCCCTGATGCCTCCAGACTAGAACCATGGGTTGCACCAGGCATCCTCATGCCAAGTGAGAAGGAGGTACTCATACTCTTGGCCAACATGAGTCATGAAGCTATGGTTGTCTCCAAACACCAACTTCTGGCTTATATACAACTAGAAGAGCATGACAACCTGCAGGAGACTGCCCCATTTGTGGGCTTCTCTGAGTTGGGTCTACCCTGTGAGCAATCACTGGTGCTATTGGTCATAAGCCGCAACTCTCTATCCGGCCTCTCTAAAGAGCAGAAGGATCAAGCTATGGCTCTCTTTGCCCAGTGTAAAGATGTGTTTACCAAGGATGATTATGACCTGGGAAAGGCTGCAGATGTTGCTCATCATATTGACACCCAAGGCAGTCCACCTATCTGCTCCAGAACTATATGGCACAGTCAAGCCAATCATGCCATGGCTAACAAGGAGCTTCAGAAGCTATTGGGATCTGGCTTACTGGTCCCCAGTAAAAGCCCTTGGGCTTCCCCTCTCCTGATTGTCAAAAAGAAGAATGGCAGCAACCGTGTGATGATTGACTACCATCAACTGAATGCTGTTACCAAGAAGGATTCATATCCCCTCCCTCATATTGACAATACCTTAGACCAACTGGGTGGCGCCAAGCTCTTCAGCGCCATGGACCTTATCAGTGGGTACTGGCAGATTGACCTACCCCCTGCTGATCAAGAAAAATGTGCAATAATCACTGACCAAGGGCTATTCCAACCCACAAGGATGCCTCAAGGTCTGTCCAATGCTCTGGCTACCTTCCAGCGGGCCATGGATGCAGTGATGGGCAACCTCAAACTCACCAGTGTCTTGGTCTACCTGGATGACATTAATGTGTTCTCCTGAACCTTTAATGATCACCTACAACACTTGGAAGAAGTCTTCCAGAGGTTACTTGCAGCCAATCTCAAGCTCAAGCCACACAAGTGCAACTTCTTCAAGGAGCACCTTGAGTTCTTGGGGTTCATCATTAGCCAAGATGGACTCTGCCCTGTACCTCTGAAGGTGAAATCATTGAGAAAACACAGATCCCAGCCAATAAGCGGGACATGCAGGTCTTCCTGGGGATGATTGGGTTTTACCACCGCTTCATCTTCAACTTTGCATCCCTGGGCAACCCCCTTTTTCAGCTTCTTCAAGCTGATAAGGAATTCTTCTGGAGCCCAGAATGTCAATCTGCCTTCAATGCTCTCAAGGGAACACTGACTGCAGCCCCTGTACTGGCCTACCCTGACTTTGCCAAGCCGTTTGTGGTTCATACAGATGCTAGTCTGACTGCAATTGGGGGTGTTCTCTCCCAACTGGACTCTGACAGACTTGAACACCCTGCTGGATACTGCTTGCGTACGCTTAACATTCACGAGAGGAACTAAACTATCACCAAGCAAGAGTGTATGGCTGTGATATACTCCTACCAACAATTCAGAGTCTATCTCCATGAGGTATATTTCACGGTTGTAACAGACCATGCCTCCTTGCAATGGCTGAAGACCCTCAAGGACCCCAAAGGGCGTCTGTCACGTTGGGCCATTAAACTTCAGAATTATGACTATGAAATCATTCATCAAGCCAGGACAGCCTACCAGAATGCTGACTGTCTCTCCTGCCTGCCCACTGTTGCCTTAGTATCCCCCATGGCTGACATTTTCTATGACAAGCTTATGGAGGATCCTTATTTATGGGGGGAGGAGCCAGTAGAGATACAGAGAGCTCTCAGGAAGCTAACTGTTGATACCAAGGTCTCTAAGGGACAACTCCTGAAGCTTTGTGGAGACTCTTGGCTACCCTACATATACCCATCCCTACACATGGACTCAGTGGTGGCCGCTCACAAGACTACTGGCCATGGTGGCATACAGAAGACGTTAGCTCTGCTGCAGCAGCATTGCTTCTGGAAAGGAATGCACACTGACGTAGTAGATACAATAGCCAACTGTCATGACTGCAAAATTGAGAGGCCTAAGGTTGCCAAGTTCCAACACAGACTTGTATGCCCTGGGTTTGCCTTCCACACTGTAGCCATTGACGTAGTGGGCCCCCTGCCAGCTACCAACAGTTGCAACAAGTTCATCATTGTGGCAGTTGACTATCTGAATAAATGGGTAGAGGCCAAGGCAATTCCCAACCAATCTTCACTGGTGACAGCCACATTCACCCTGGAGAATATCATATACAAACATGGTTGCTCCCAGATTCTGCTGATAGACAATGGTACCAACTTCACCAGCTATATCATCTCCTGCCTCAACCAACTGATGGGAATTTGTGGGATACTATCCACTCCTTACCACCCACAGACAAATGGCATGGTAGAGCGCACTAATGGGAGCCTGGTCCAGATACTCCTGAATCTCAGTCACCAACATGAGACTGAATGAGATACCTTCCTGCCTGCGGCCACCTTTGCATATAACATTGGGTACCATCAGGCCACTGGCAAGCTGCCCTTCCAACTGCTCTATAGCCGGCAACCAGGAATTCCCCCTTTACTATATTCCTTGGTAAAGCCCAGCCTGGCTGTGTCCCCAGAGGCGTACCTCAACAAGCTGGTTCAAACTCTTATTTGCTTGCAATCAGAGGCCTACACCATAAACTTAAACCATAAGTTGCAGGACCTAGAACAAGCTGCATCCAAACGCCCCACCTTACCCACTTACCTGGTAGGAGACTCAGTCTACTTCTTCAGTAATAGAGGGTACAGCCGTGAATCCAAACTTGCCTCCCTTTGGCAAGGCCCAGTTCAAGTTATCCAGAAGACTGGCCCTGACTCCTACACCCTTAAGGAGCCCCATTCTGGGCAATTGATCACTAGAGTACACGCTCAGTGTATTTGTGCTGCTCCTAGTGACCAAGAATAAGCCCCAATGAGGACAACAACCTGACAAAACAAAAGCCTAATTAAAAAATTCCATGGGTTGTTGTCCTGTTTGCGATAGTGTTGCACCAAAGTATGAGGAATAAGAATAAAAGAGCAAGGTATTTATTGGAGACTGATAAGACTCTTCCTGTACCACATCAACTGTTCTACCGCCTGAATGACAGCCAGGAAACACAACTGGTTACCTACGGATCTGCAAAGCCAATGACCAAGGATTGGGCAACAAACCCCCACCTAACAAGACATATGATTGACCACAACACCATAGCCGCTACCTAGAGACGCCAAGCCATTTTTGACCCTGTTGTCTAATCCAGTGGAGGGAAATGTTGCAGATTAAATGGATTAGACATTAAGTTGTCTACCTAGTAATTGAGCAACAGAACGTTTGCGCAATTGTGCTATTGCATCCTGATTTTACTAGGGATAAAGACATTTAAAATGCCTCTAAAATGGGTGTTTGATTTGCCTTTCAAATGCGCACAAGGCACAGGCTTTACTTCCGCAATTATAAATAGAACAACAAAGTTATTTATATTTATCTCCTTAAGGAAAGCCATGTGGAAGCAGTTGTTTTCTTGCAGTGGACTTTTAGCTGTGCCAATCCACTCTCCTCCATTAGGGAAGTACTTCTGTCTGTGCCTCCCTGCCCCTGGTGGTGATTCCCCCGCCTCACACTATATAAGTGCAATACTATCTAAATAAACACCAGTTTTGTCTTATTATCTTCTTATATTCTTCTGTCCTTACCCAGGCTGTCACTATACCACAACAGGTATAGTAATAAGATAAAGAAGTAGTAGACTAACTATTTGTAGAAATCAGCACCTAGGCTGCATATTTTACGGCACTTGGGGTAAATTATTGTAAGCTAAGGCCTTTAAACCAAGAATATTTATATTTGTTAATTATAAAAAGGTAGGAAAGGTTTGCAACAATAACTGCACTAGGGCTCCTAAAAGCTTATATGAAGTGAAGTAGGGACCAAGGCAATTTATTAAAATTAAGAAAATAAAGTAAAGACCAGTCTTAATGACTGAATATTTGGTTAAAAAGTCAATCTCTAAGTCTGGGAAGTGATCAGCACTAGCTGGAGGGTTAAAACTGTCAACAATTAAAGTGTGAGTACCACTATAAAAATTGCCTAACTGATGAAAGAGGTAGTCAAATGGAATCATAAAACTAAGATAAAGAGGAAGTGAATTGCAAGAGATAAAAGTTATTAAGAAATCATAAGCCACAAAACCTAACAAGCACCTGTTAGGGTGCTAGTCAAACAATCTCAACTTAAGTTGAGACTGGACAGAACACAAGCTTTTTATTCAGCTTGAGTTTTGAGGTAAACTTAAAGAAGAGAAAAACTAACCAAAATTGGTTAGGTAGCTTAAATTGAATAAAATCCAGAGCACATGTTTGTTTGGGAAGTTTAGACTTAAGAAGTTAGGCTCATTGGTAAAGAAGGAGAAGGAAGTTGGTGTTTGCAATCATTGATGAACCAGAAGTATGAAGAAGGACCAGAGAGCGGGAAAAACAGGTTACAAAGTTGCTTGTGTAAGCAAAAGCAAAAATCAAAGGTAAGGTTTTTGGACTTGAATAAAAATAACTTAAACGTTAGGTACCGGGGTCAAGAACCATCTAAGAGCAAAGGTAAGCTTTGAAAGTGAATCTGACCGTTGATATAAATTAAATTGACCAGTAAAAGCAAGGGAATGAAAGGGAAAGATATTGAAAGAGTGAATTGTTGTGATTTGACCAAGAATTAAGATAAAATAATGTTGATGTTCTTGAAAGATACTAGCAGCAATAAATAGTAAGAAAGGATAATCCTGACAAACACACAGGCCACAGGTTTAGCAGGCAAGGCCCAAATAAGATCATGGCTAACTTTATAAGGTAGAACATGAACTGCTTCACCCAGGACCATGGGCTAGCGGCTGGGATTATTGTGTCAATCACCCCTGTGGGTAATGTACACAATCCAAAGAAACTTGCTTGTGTGGTCAGTTGGAAGGTTGGGTGAGAAGGCAGGCATTGGCTTGGGGGTCATGGGTAGTTCCATATTAATTTTGTAGGCAGGCAAGGAGTTGAACTTGCCTCTAAACAGTTTGGGCTCAGATAGGATCCAGGAACCTTGTCGGTTGTATTTAACTGCAGATTTTATGTGAGTCAAGGAATATAGTTCAAGGACCTTTTCCAGGGTGTAGTCTTTATACTCAGGCTTTAATAGATACTCAGTAAAATGAACGGACCAAAGGGAACACCTGGTGGACAGGAATCTGAAAGAGGAAGGGCAGGAGGGCTGGATAGTCTTGTGTTGAATTGATAGATGGCAAAAATAAAACAAGGTAATAGCTGTGAAAGCCAATATGACATAACCTTTATTCAAAAATAACAATGAAGTCTGAGTGCAGAATCTATGAGTCTACATAGTCTCCTGCTGCCAAACTTTGCATTTTTCATGGGGGTTCATCATAGAGTTGGGAAATGTGAGGTCAGGCGGTCAGAACGCCTGGGTTTGCAAGTGGAAAAATGGCTCTGCTGTTGGGTGCTTGCTTATAAGTCAAAGCTTCAGAATAGGTCACTAAATTTTTCTGTTCTTGAGATATGGTCATGGAAGCAAGCTTCTGGTCTGCGTTTTCTTCTGGTGATGACTCTTGATTGGCCACTAGCGTAGACTTAAAACTCATGAAGCAAATGATAGGAATTTCTTTGCCTCCAATAGGCAATGCAATTGATCTTTTGGTTTGTGATTCTATTTCCAAGGGTTGGCTGGCATTCCTATCTAGTGTTTCATGCTTGATCTCAGCTTGAGGGAGCTTGGTCCCAGGAAAACACAGGTGGCGGGCCAGTTGGTCCTTAGGGCTGGTGGCCTGCGGGGATTCAAGGTCAGGGGTTGAATCCCGGCTTGGGCCCCAGGTTTCAAGGGGAAGAAAATTGTCAATTCTGACACTGCTCATATTTTGTAGTTTCATATTTTCCCAAAGTTTATACTGTTATGTTTTTTTTAATTTCAGGAATATTCCTGAAAAATATACTTATCATATGTTGTGAATGCAGTTATTTGATATATATTATATTTAATTTAATAGTTTTCAAAGCTATGATGCTAAGAAAAAATACTTCAGATTTAAACAAATATAACTCAGATGTAAATGAAAATAACTAATCTGTAAAAGAAATTAGAACCCAATGAATTTATATTAAATTACAATAGATTTGAGTTTATTTTGATTTTGTTTCCAGATGCTTTGATTTTTTCACATTAGAGTTGAATTTGTTTAAATATGAAGTATTTTTGCTTGTTGCCATAGCTTTTAAAAATGCTGTATATCAAACATCAAAAGATGTACAGTAGTTTTCAAACCTGTTGAGATAAACAAAAAATATCAGTCTAAAAACAAATAAAACTCAGTCTAAAAGCAAAATCAAAGTGGATCCAAATATATTGTAATTTAACATAAATTACTTAATTTTTTATTTTGTTTTTAGACTGAGATTTTTTGTTTATCTCAACAGGTTTGAAAACTACTGTAGTTCAAACTACAAAAAAATGACTTGGTAGAGAAAGTGGATTATATTGATGTTGTTGTTGCAACCAAGTTTCCCTCATTGCCTGCCAACATATCTTATGATACACAGGGGGCGCTCAATGAGTTGCCCCTCAACATATCTAATGGCATGAACCAATCTGATGGCAATATCAAATTGCAGGCACTTTCTCCTAATTAGAAGCACTGCCAATTCAACTTGCTGATCCCTGCACAAGTTATTCCTTAGATTTGAACCTTACATGAAACACACCACTGTGCCACCCCCTGTGGCCTTGTGGCTTTCCCCATATGGTATATTAGTCACACTATTCTACAATAAAGAATTCTTATTTTATTTAGTCTTGTCCTTTCTATTAAACTGTTGTCTTTCCCAATCAAAATACTGAACTCTAATTGGTTCATTTGCAACAACTTTTCCTTGCTGCTGAGAAAGAAAGATGTTGTAGAAAAGGCCATAATGCCTGATTATCTTCTTACCCTTTCTATTTATGGTCAAGAGAGGGAAAATGTGAGATTAGGCTGATTGACCACAAATAATCAGGCCAATTATTATACACAGATCTTATCAGTCACACACTGTATTATAACTAGGTTATATTCTATTAGGTGTAGTAATTATACGCTGTGTAATCACTAGTTTATTATAATTGATATGGCTATTATACAGTGTATAATCATCAGCTAATATGGTGATTATCATTGATTACACGCCGTGTAATCACTAGATCATAAATTTTATTTATCTCATTTCATCCTACTGGTTGTTGTATCAACTCAGTCCCACCCAGCCTGAAGGGCGCATATGAGTATTCAAACAAGTGATGTTGAATGGCTAGGAAATAACGAGTTTGGATCAGCATTACACAGCATATAATTGGTTCCTTATCAGTTCGGGTCAGCATTGCACAGCAGATATTTCATGAGTCATATTGGATTGAGTCAGCTATTATACGGTGTATAATCCCCAATTTGAACTTTCATATTAATAAGAAGAAGGCTCACCAGCCAGAAAAAGATCACTGATTAAGCCCTAGAAATAAAAAACAGGAATACTAGAATTCTATCTTCCAAAGTAGAAGGATAGAACTAGGATCATTTCTAAGTGTCAACCAAATACGACGTAGTTTTCTAGTGCCATAATAGGCATGTAAAGATACAGTCAATTGATAACTGCCAGTAGGCTAGCTCAAGAAGAGCGTAGGCTGTAGCTGAAGTGCCATGTACGCCTGCCAAGGCCAGTAGCAACACACATGCCAAGGACAGCCAATCAGGATAGGCGCAGCCAGCAAAAATGTACCTATTGCAAAGGTAGCCACTGAGAACTGTCTGAAAGGACAAGAACAAGGGTTGTTGCAGTATATATTGATATAGACGCCTGAAAGGATGACAACAAGTTCTTAGTTACACCTGGATAGATTGCAGCCGCTGGCTAGATTGTACTCCAGTCTCAATAAACGTAATTATCTTCAAAGTTCTATTCTACTATAATCTGTAGTGCTCTTTGCATAAGACATATAGAGTACATTGAAAAGGCTAATGTCTACCTGTAGCTTAGAACATACCAGCAGTAACCACAATTGCTCAACACACTCTAAAAAAGCTAGTGAGAAAAATGATCAACTGGTAATTAGAAAGGTTTTACAAATTGCTTTTTATCAGCCAAACAAATTAAGGAGATGTACAAAAACTCCTTAGAAGTTGAAGTTTCTGAGACTACTGTATATATAATACTACATGATCAAAAGTTATATGTGCATGTTGCAAGAAAAAAACCCTTTATTACTCCAGAAAATATGTTTAAAAGATTACCTTTTCTTGCTGATATATTAATCACCTTATATCTTTCTGGGACTAGGTTATTTGGCCTGTTGAGACTAAAGTGCTTCTCAGTGGATCTCAGATACCCAAAACTTGCTATTGCAGACCAGGGGAATCTCTCAAGCCCTGCTGTTTAAAAGGTACTGTTAAAAATAAACATATGGGTGCCATGTTTTGAGGCTGTTTTACAGCCAATACAAGAAGGAGAGATCCAGCCACTCACTGGGAAGGTGGATGCTTTTGTCTACAGAAGAATCCTTGATTGGAATCTCTGCCGTTTTATGAGGGATCTGCAAGATCCAGCCAATTATATCTTCATGCAAGATAACACCACTTTCCACAAGACCAATATTATTAAGGAATATTTGAATTCTAAACAGATTTTTTTGTTTGGATTAGCCTCCTCAAAGCTCAGACTTAAATCCTATTGAATATCTTTGGGATGATATTAAGTCTAATTTGCCAGAAGGCTCCAAACAACCTATAATGGATCTAAAATTTGTAGTGACAAAAGCATGGGAGGTAATTCCTATAGAAACTCTCAAAAATCTTATCCACTCAGTGCCTAGAAGACTTGGTGAGTTATCAAAGCCAAAGGGGGACTAAAAAAGTACTAAGTACTTGAGATATTCAATATTGTAAGTTATCTAAATATGATAATAAATATGTATAATTTTTATTTTTTTCACTTTTATTTATTTTTGCATATTTTTTTTTGAAGCCTTGAGTAAAATTTTGCGGTGCATCTTTTCATACTAATTTTGTTCATTTTCAATTTGTAAAATCTTGTATTATCTTAAAAAATGCTGTTGACCCATTACTTACAGAGGGTACTGTACACATCACAGGATCCAAATTTGGTTGATTGATTTTATATTAAAAGGGTATTAGTTTATTAGAAATGCTTACTTTAAATGCAGCTTTGATTTGAATCTTAAATTGAATTAGATGAATTAAGATCAAGTTACCTTTTTTAGTTAACTTTCAGCTTCAAAAAACTTGACAGTTTGCTTACCTTTAATATACTTGCTGCTTTCTGAATTAAACAGCTACCATGGTGCTTATTTTGAAGCTTATCTTGGTTTTAAAGCTAATATATAGTTTTTGAAGTTAAAGTTAGTATTGAAGTTAGTCAAATCTTACTTTGCTTTGTTAGCTCTAATGTAATCTCCTAAGGTTAGGGATGCTTCGGCTCAGCCCCGGCTAGCTTTCGGCTTCAGGCCGCTTTAGCCAAAGCGGAATTCCATAATATTTAAATATGTTCAAATAAATCTTTGAAGATAGTGACCCAGAGCCAGAAACTAGCCTTGGCTGCCCAGGGCTTGGCCAAAGCAGCCCTACCTAGGGATGTCAAATAGATTAGATTATCCAATTGTAGATGATGGTGTCATCTAGTGCTCCAATCATTATCAGTAAGTTTTAAATTTTTTGTCTTACCTTTAAATTAAACAGAAATACTTTTAGTCCATTTTTATGTTTTACTTTTAATTGACACTGCCAAGTGTCCCACAACTCCTCCTGCGGCAGTATCAACCACCAAAAAAGTCCTATTTAATAGGCAACTTACCTATCACCGGTAGCCTCCAACCGACGTAAGAGCCGGAAAGTCCTTCTAAGTAAAAACATAGAAATTGCCATCCACCTAGGTCTGCTTCGGCCAAGCCATGGGCAGCCGCGGTCAGTTTCTGGCTCCTGGCCACTAGTATCAAATATTTATTTAATACATTTAAATATGTAGTATTTTCATCTTAGCTGTAGCGGCCTAAACCCGAAAGCAAGCCGGGGCTGAGCCGAAGCATCTCTACATCCACCCTCCTTCCTCGAGAGATGAGGAAGTGGTAGAAGTGAGTGTTTTGGTAGTGGCTAGCAGTAATTTTTCATTACTTTATCCTTATATCTGGTTCAGGTAATTCACTTTGAAAATGATTTGGTTTACTTGATTCATTTTTTCCCCAGCTAGATCACAAATGCTGCGATCTCTTAGTAAAGCTATTTTTTGTTTTTGATTCTATAAAGATTTTGATCTTCATCTTTCTTGCTCATCGAAAAAATGATTTTTTACATTCTCTTTGATTACATTCCAACTTCAAACTTTTCACTTGTTTTATTATTGATCTTACAAAGCCTCTACGTAGATATAAAATCTGAGAATTTTAAAAGCATCTAATATTTCCTGCATCAAATTGTTGCTTGGATCTCTTTTTGACTTCTTTGATAGAATATTTGATATGGGTTTAGCTGAACAGCGCAAAAAGCAAAGGATCGGAGAAGATCCTCAAAATCTCAACTGGAGCAACAGTAAGTACTTATAAATCCAAGCTTAGCCTTTACAACTTTCTAAGTCTATCTTAGACACTAGTCGGTTCGGTTTCAAAATGTTGGAAAAAAATGGGATGGGCTCCAGGAAAAGGGCTTGGCGCTCAAGAGAATGGCACTCTTTTACATATCAAAGCAGCCGTTAAAACCAATCAACGTGGACTTGGGGCTGATGTCAAGACATCCGATAATTGGATTGACAACACATCAGGATTCTCTCAGCTTTTAGCCAAACTTAATACCACTACTGAGAAGACTTCCTCCGGAGACGAACATGCTGATTTTGATTCCGCTAAACCTAAGAATGAAAAGAAAGTTAAAAAAGAAAAAAAGTCTAAAAAGGAGTCTAAGAGCTCAAAAGCTAAGCGTGAAAATTCTGACGAGAGCTCTGATACTCCCTCCAAGAAATCAAAAAAAGAGAAGAAAGCTAAAAAAGATAAGAAAAGGAAGGAAGAAGACCAGGAAAAAGAAGTCACTCCCCCTCCCACTAACTTACGACACAGGTAAGTGACCCAGAAATGACTTTTTAAAATGGTTTAGCCATAGAGCCAGGTATGTCCGCAACAAAAAACTGAGTACCAGTGATCCTGCCAACCTTAACGCGATCTTCGGAGTTCGCGGATAAGCATAGAATTTTTATAGAATCTTATTGGAAATGTTTGCGCCAGGCAGTCTTCAATTTTATTATTTATTCTCGTCTTTGGCTTTGATATCTCATAAATCCTTTGGGTTTCTTTAGTTAAGAATTAAATATTTCAAACCATCTAAGTACTTTAGCAAGCCAAAAAAGTCTCATCGTCTTGCTCTGTTTCTTACCTTTAAAATTATGCAGATCGGGCATATTTCAAATTCTCCCTTATGATTTAGGGCATTTAAACGCCTTAAGTTCAAAAAAGATCTGTCCATACATTTGATTTGGGTTTTAAAAAATCACTGAGTACCACCGAAAATAGATGGCTGCTCTCCATACACCAGACCTGCATAAGTGCACTTGGACAAAAAACGATCCAATTTTTGGATGACTGATTTACCTTGTTTTTTTGTCATAGAAATGATGGGTTTTCTGAGTGTCAAAAGGCCAAACAAATGCTACCTGGAAAAACAGAGCCCTGCAAGCAGCAGCTCACTGAGATCACAGATTTAAATATGATTATTGATCAAAAGTGGGTCCTTGTGCAGAAAATTGAGTCCAAGCAGGGCATGGCTGCCCTGTGCTGAAATTTCTTGGTGTTGCTGTGTGAGATTAGGCTGATTGACTACAAATGATCAGTCTAACTATCACAATCAGATCTTGGATATTACACACTGTAATATCTTCAGAATGACTATTGCCAAATGTAGTGAGTGTATGCTGTATAATCACTAGTTTAGTAGTATTAACTAACAAATACACACTGTATAATCATTAGTCAATCTGGCTTATTGTGATTGTCTCATCCTATGGATGTGAGTTGTTACTTTGGGTACACCAACAGTCCAAAAGATATGCAAATAAGTAGATCACAACTTTAGGGTACTTAATCTATTTCAAAATGCTAATTTGTATCATAATTGCATACTGTGTAATCCTCAATTTGATATCAAATCAGATCAGCCATTATAAACTATATAATTCCTAACTCAAATTGACTTAAGCCAGACAAAGGCACAATATCCAGTTAAGGAACTCTAATTGAAACCCAATATGGGAAAGAAGGTATCAAAGTTTCACCTTCTGTATGTAGAAGGATAAGCTATGAATATTTGTAAACACTCTCCAAAATGCAATGTAACTCTTTAGCACCATCTGGGGAGCACAAAGGAGTAGCTAACCAATGATTGTCAATAGGCCAGCTTAAGAGGAGTGTAATGTTGAAACAGCAGGCTCAAACCGCCAGCAAGGTTCTGAGTAAGCCAGTTTGTGACCCGCAATCCAATTATCCAGTCACTTGAAGCCAAACTAGGAAGTTGACTCAAATTTCTAAATCCAAGAACATGAACAAATGATGACCCCTACAGTGGATACCTCGTTTTGGCGCTTGACTCATTACCAGGATCAGGCCACCCCCTTCACTATCCCACCGTGTGATCAACGCTATCATGTTCCTGTTATCCATGATTCACATCAACTATATAATCATTATCTCTCAATAAAGAATGTTATCTAGTTTCTAAAAAATTTTCCCCTTGTAACTCTGCTAATACAGCACAGTTACGACATTGGTAGCACAGGTAGGTTCTCCATCCTACCTTATCTTGCAAAATTCTGCCTGTTGCCTGTACACGCCGCGGTCAACAAATCCTTGATAGAATCATGTCTGGCCTCCCGCTAGACTGGACATCATACACACCTGATACCAAAATACCTAATGGCTTTGTCCTTTACCAGGACACGGTAATCCCACTCCCCGCCTTCAATGCCTTGTCAGCACGAGGTTTCTTCCAAGCGCCTGCCACCACTTCTTGAGCAATGGATGAAAACATTATGCCAGCCTACGTAGCCCAGATACTTTGCAGCGCTGCCTTGGAACCTTTCGCTGGAGCCAACCACAACAACACCACAGCATGGATTCAATCTGCTCAGAGCAAGTTGGCACAAATGGGATGCCCACAACAATTCTGGATTGCAGAGATCTCCATTTGGCTAACACACCACGCTGGCACCTGGTGCAACAAATGGTATGAAGACCATACCAAGAAAGACTGGGATACCTTCAAGCAGGACTTCCTGGCAAGATTTGTGCTAAAGGACACCACACTTATGATCATATTCCAAGTGAAAAACCTCACCCAGACAGGCACAGTGAAAGAGCTCACCTGAGCATACAAGGAGCTTTGACTACGCGCCCCCTCAGATATGGCCTTTGACACCCCCAGCTACCCATCTCATGTACTACAACACACTCAAGTCACACATAATGAGACATATAAACCTGGATCAGGTAACCAACTTACAAAGTCTATACCAAGAGGCAGATAAAGTGGAACAAACATCCAATGCTCTGCACAAGGCACAAACTGGGACAAGAGAACAACCCAAAGATTCTCACTCAACTGGACACTCAAGCCGCCTGCCTCCTGGGAATGATAACAACAACAACTTGAACCAAAAACCTGCAGGTTTGAATGGGAACAAAAACGGTAACAACAGACAGTCAAATTTGTACCCACTTCTGTATCACTGCCACACAAGGCAACCACAACAAGGAAAAGGCCCAGGGAGAGCATTAAGCAAGCCAAGCTCTCCCTGCACAGCACCCAACTTGCCCAACAATAAGTACTGCCCCAAGGACGTGAATCAATATCCAATGATCCAAGTGCCCTCAGAAGACCCAGTACTCTACACCATTTCTAGACACCCAAATAAACTGATGTCCTATCCTTTCTGATTTTGAAGTTACACAGGCTCAGCACTCCTGGACTTGGGTGAAGATCAAACCCTAGTCAACAGCAGCTTTGTAAACAAGTTCAAGTTAGCCACTAATTTTTCGCGGATTAAGAACATGGTTTTAGCTGATGAACATCACATTGCCATGGCAAGGGAAACTGTCCCCTTCTCTGTCATGCTAGAGAACCTGCATTCCACCATCCAGGGTCCTGTCATTGATTTTCCCAAATTTGACATTGTGCTGGGACTGGACTGGTTACAAAGAAATAACCCCCACGTAGACTGGACAACCTCAGTACTGACCATCAAGAGTGAAGGCGTCAATCACCAGATCTACCCTGACTCAGTGGACCAACTCCTGCGCAACCACGTCTTTGTATGTATCACAGAGACCCTGGACAAAATGGAGAATCTCAAGGCAGTTGACTGGGACTCCTGCCAGTACAAGATCATACATTTCAAGGACCATCAGGATACAACTACTCCTCAGGATTGCAAAATCATAGCTTGCCACCCAGAAATCTTCAAAGAAGCTCTACCAGGATTGCCACCAGAGAAACACATACAACACTCCATCCAACTCAAAAGAAGCTGTACCTAAGGCGCAACTCATCTACTGACTTACCCCAAACAAAGATGACACCTTATGTGCTTACCTCAAAGAGGCATTGGAAAAAGGACTTATTTGTCCCTCACAGTCTCCTTTTGGTGCTGCTTTATTCTTTGTATCCAAGAAAGATGGCACCCTTTGATTAGTTACAGATTACCAAGCCCTCAAAAAAGTCACCATCAAGAATTGTTACCCACTTCCACTCATTGACAACCTCTTTGATGCCCTGGGCGGCACCACAGTCTTCTTCAAGATTGACCTAACCACAGGCTACAATTAAATCTGCATCAAGGAGGAAGATATACCCAAAACAACCTTCCACACTACGTACAAGTCATACAAGTGTGTGGTGCTCAACTTTGGGATGACAAACACACTATCAACCTTTGTGATCTTTATGAACGGGGTGTTTGCCCCCCACATTGGCAGACATGCCTTAGTATACCTGGACAACATTATTGTCTACAGCCCCACAGTAGAGCAACACCACAAAGACTTGGAAGCAGTTTTTGCTACCCTGGCACAACATAAACTGCTAGCAAAACCCTCCAAATGCCAATTCTTCTACAAACAGTTGCCCTTTCTGGGACACATAGTTTCAAAGGATGGCATCAAACCTGACAAACAAAAAATACAGGCCATCTGAAAAATGCCACCTCCAAAGGACAAGTCAGAACTCTGCACGTTTCTGGAAATGGTGCTTACGTACAGCGGTTCATCCCCAACTGTGGTGTCCTGACTGCACCTCTGTCTGCCATAACTAGTGCCAAGTCCAAGTTTTTATGGACTCCCCAATGCGACCTTTGCTTCAGACTTCTTAAAGAAAAACTCACAACCTCACCCATCCTAAAATACCCCAAACGTGATGGGGAATATCAGATGGAAATAGACGCCTCTAACACATCCATTGGGAGAGTATTACAAATCAAGAACAATAGTGGCAATTTCCTGCCCGTGGCCTATGAATCACGTAAACTGACAGACGGCAAGTGCTGATATCCCATACATGGCAAAGAACTGTTGGCAATCATACACTGCCTGTCCAAATGGCGTTGTTACTTGGAACACCAAGAGGAATTCACAGCTTTAACCAACCACAAATTGCTCATATACTTCAAAACACAGGCAAATCTTTCCTGCCAACAAGCACATTAGATGTAACTCCTAGAAAGGTTCAATATGGTCATACAGTATAAACCTGGTCCAGAGCTTGTCATGGTAGATGCACTTTCACACCTGTATGTTAGGGCCACAAGAGGAGAGAATGGGCTTGACCCAGACTGGCCTCTTCTGGTACTCCAAACAAAGGATGAAAGCTTCTCTCCTGGAACCACTGACATCACAAAAGAGACAGTCATCAAGAATGAACACCTATTTGCAGACGTTTATGGGACTTTACATTGTAAAATGACCAATAGAACCACCATCCCTTACATCCCTACACATCAACAAGTAGACACCATACTACGTTACCACTGAGACCTAGGACATACCAAAAGCAGCAACCTCTATAAATTCCTTAAACACAAAGCATGGTGGCCAATCCTATACCGGGACGTCCAGGAAGTCTTAGACCAATGTGAGGTATGCAAAAATTTTGTGAGAAGCAACACACAACCTAAGTCTGTATTGCCTATTTGTTCACAACTACCCCTCAAGTTATGGGCCCTAGATATTGTGAGATCCATTCCAGGGAAACACAATGAAAAGAAATATATCATCACTGCTATCAACTATGTCACTTGCTGGCCAGTAGCGCAAGCAGTGAAATTTCACACAGGCAATGTCGTGCAGCGGTTCATAGGAAAAGAAATCATCAGTAGGTTTGGAAAGCCAGAACTCCTGGTAACCAACGGAGGCAAAGAACTGACCTCTGAAGATACCAACATATACCTCACTAAGAATGGGGTCCAGCACACAGTGACAACACCTTACCATCCTCAGGCCAATGAACACGTGGAGCGGCTGAATGGCAGCCTAGTGCAGGCCCTGGTCAAGCTCACCACTGGGAGACCTGAGGACTGGTATAAGCAGCTACCAACTGCATTGCTCATATGCTGGAACCATATGAAAAGATCCACTGGGAAAAGCCCCTTCAAGTTAGTTTATGGCACACAGCCCAATATCATCCAAGCGCTATCAGGAACCAAGCTGGAAATGCCCAGTAAAGTACCACCTTGCTCAGACCCTCAAACCATATAGGCTAACAGCGGCCAATCAGAAAGAGAAGAGAAACACCTACAGAATACCTTTGTCCCCATCCAAGATAGACATGAGGTTGGTGACAAGGTCTGGGTAATGAATACCAACAAGAGTAAATTACAGCCAGAAAAAGTAGGCCCTGCCATTATCCTAAAGGTAAACAAAAACAACACTTACCTTGTGCAAGGACTTGGAAAACACAAACAAGACAAGACGCTCCATTACAACTGCCTAAGACTCTGTAAATCAAGGCAAAAGCAATGGGAGACTGTCTTACCCGCCATCAAACAACAGTTAGTACAATATAGCGCCCAGGCTCCCAACAACTTTCCCTGACAACCTACCCCCAGATGAGGACAACCCTCAGTCAGGGGGTAGCAAAACAGCAGTCTCAAACCGCCAGCAAGGTTCCAAGTGTTGCAACATCTTTGATTACTACCTCTTGGGGAATTAATGTCTCAAGTAAATCACTGAGCGGCTCACCAAGTGGTTCACTGCCCAGCCAATAAACCAGTGGCACCATTATCAGTTAACCATCTATGACAGAGATCACTCAATCCAGGTTCTAAATGGAACACAACTTGATTAAACCTTGTGACTCAAGAGGAACATTACTAAAATAAGCCCCATGACCTCCATGACGTACATGGACAGCATGTGGCTTGTCATGATACTATATATTAGCCTATATTCATATTCAATAAAGTATCATTCTCTTCTTAATCTTCCCCTTTATTTTGTTTATTATACTTCCCAGAAGTGTAAACTTGACAGTGATAGCACAGGTAGGTTATCCATACCTACCCAACTCAAAGGAAAAATTCCTCCCAAGAAAAGAACCCAAACAATATCACTCCCTAACGGCTGGAGAGATTACAAAGTAGGACAAGATGTTCCCCCAGGACTTGTCATCTACAATAATCTCCTTGTACCCATTGACCAGTACAACACTATCAAAACCTGCAGACTGTTCCCTACCACGCCAGCCACAACGGCGCCTACGCAACCTGAGATACCCAATATTGTGTTTCAGCACTTACATACTGCTGAGATTGGCGCCTTTGCAGGACTACGTCATGAGAATGCCTCTCTTTGGATCAACAGCACCAAGAGCAAGTTTGAACAAGTGGAGTACCCCCAAAGACTCTGGGTTAGCAAAATTGCCCTCCGCGTCACAGGGACTGCCTCACGTTTTGTTACCAAGTGGGTAACTCAACATCCTGACCAGAAGGAAAACTGGGAACTATTCAAAGCCGCATTCCTTGAAAAGTTCTCCATGAAGGATTCAGACGTGGTGATTATGACCAAACTCCAAACCTTCAAAATGACAGGAACCATTGATGAATACATTGCCACATACAAAGAACTACATGACCGTGCGCCCAACATCATCAACTTTGATGAACCTGGACCACGCCTGGACTTCTACAATGGCCTTCCTATACATATTAGACATCAGTTCAACATGACCCACTACAAGAACCTTGAGTATGTATTCCTAGAAGAAAAACACACAGCTCAGAAGTCTGACAATCTACACGCCTCCAACAAATGCAAGGAAAACCCTGCAGTTAAGAGAGAACCTTGCCCCAATAAGCAAAACAACTGAGCCAACAGTACCCAGCCTCAAAACAGGAATCACATGGCACAAGCCAACCAGGCTAGCACCAAAGATACCAACAAGGAGGGAAAAGCTCAGGGGAGTGCTTAGGCGAGCTGCCCTCCCCCTCTTCACAAGACTTGTACAGAGAATAGGACATGGACTCCATCATCATGATCCAGGTTCCCTCCAGCAACCCTCTACTGTTTGCCGCCCAATCTGGAAATAAACTCCTTACCTATCCTTTCTGTTTTTGCAGATACCAGGGCACAGCACTATTTGATATTGGAGCTGACCAATCACTCATTAACAAGAGCTTCACAGACCTCATGAATTTACCTACCATTTGAAGTAACATCAAGAAAGTCATCATGGCAGACAACCACAGCACACCAGTTACCCACAAGACCAGACCTTTCTGGGCCCAAATAGGAGACTTCCAAACAACAATTAGCGGCCCCATCATCCCAATCCCCAAATACAATATCATACTTGGATTACATTGGATGTGAAAGACAAAGCCTCACATAGACTGGGACAGTGCCACCCTCACTATCCAGTGAGGAGAAGTCCACCATCACGTGTACCTGACACATCTTGATACCCTCATGAGGGACCACATATTTGTCAAGATTATGGAAACAGAGAAAGAAACTGACATCAGCAAAATCAATTGGAGCACATGTACGTATGAAGTCATCCACTTCAAAAACACAGAAATTCAACACTAACAGAACCTAATCAGAGATCAGCTAGTCAATGAGTTTCCCTCTGTATTCCAAGAATCACTACCCAGGCTGCCTCCTGATTGGGGTATACAACATGAGATCAACCTAAAAGGTAGCGTGCCTAAGGCACAACCCATCTACCGCCTCACACCACAAGAAGACAACACTCTGAAAGCCTACCTTGACAAAGCACTTGAGAAAGGCCTCATCAGACCTTCAAAGTCATCCTTTGGTGCCACTGTCTTCTTTGTGGCAAAGAAAGATGGAGGCCTCCGCCTAGTCACAGACTACAGGGCCCTCAACAAGGTCACAATAAAGAACAGATATCCCCTGCTCCTAATTGATGATCTTTTTGGTGCCCTAGGGGGTCCCAAATCTTCACAAAAATTGATTTGACAGCAGGATATCACCAAATTTGCGTGAAACCTGAAGACATTCCAAAGACTGCGTTTCAAACCAAATACAGATCCTTTGAATGTGTTGTCCTCAATTTTGGCATGACAAACGCTCCCAGTACCTTTGTAACCTTCATGAATGAAGTATTCAAGGAACCATTGGGAAAAGAGCAATCATCTACCTGGACAACATCATCATTTACAGTCCCAACCTGCAACAACACTGGGAAGACAACCACACAGTCCTCAGTACCCTGGAAGAAAACCAATTGATTGCCAAACTGTTCAAATGTGAGTTTTTCTCAACTGAACTTCCATTCCTTGGTCATATCATTAGCAAGGACGGTATCAAGCCGGATCCAGACAAAATACACGCTATAACAGAGATGCCAGCCCCAAGGAACACAAGCAAGCTCTGCACTTTCCTTGGAATGGTAGCGTATGTACGCAGGTTCATCCCTGACTGGGGTGCCCTAACAGCCCCCTTATCAGCCATCACTGGGAAAAAAACCAAGTTTGTCTGGACACCTTTACAAGATCAACATTTACGCCAACTGAAAGGGCGCATGGTTACTGCCCCCATTCTGCAATACCCAAACCGTGAGGGGATCTATGAGCTAGAAACTGATGCCTCTGATTATGACATAGGAGGAGTCCTCTGTATCCAAACGGCCCAGAAAGACTTCCTCCCCGTGGAATATGAATCCAGGAAGCTATCAGACAGCAAAAAAAGATACCCTATATACAATAAGGAGTTGGTTGCCATCATACACTGCCTCATGAAATGGCAATGTTATCTAGAAGGAGCCCAGACGTTCAAAGTACTCACCAACCACAAGTTGTTGATATTCTTTAAAACACAACAACACCTGTCAAGAAGACAAGCCAAATGGATGAGTCTCATACAGAGATACCCCATGCAAATTGAATACAAGTCAGGAAGAGAGATGCTTACTGCAGATGCCCTATCAAGGCTATACAATAAACACATCCTCCGCACTGATGACAACCCCAACTGGCCCATGTTAATCATGGGGAATCTCCAAGAAGGGTTCCCACCTGGCACACCAATGGACATCCAAGAGAAAGTCCTTAAGAACAAACACCTGTTCAAAAACGTAAATGGTACCCTTCACTGAATACTTCCAAATGGTGACACTGTACCCTACATCCCGTCAACACAAAAAACTGACACAATCCTCTGTTATTACAGAGACTTGGGACACACCTGTAGCAGAAACTTGCATGAATATATCAAAACTTGCTACTGGTGGCCCAACATGCTAGATGTTATCAGAGAAGTACTGGAACAATGTGAGGTCTGTGAAAAGTACACCCAAACCAAAGCTCCACCCAAGTCAGTAGTACCTGTATCCATCACACAATCCTTCAAGGTTTGGTCATTAGATATTGTGGGACCTATGCCTAGTGAAAGCAAAGGCAAGAAGTACATCATCACAGCCATTGACTATGCAACCAGATGGCCCGTAGCACAAGCCAAAAAAGAGCATAAAGGCAATGACGTGAGACAATTCATTGGCAAGGAGATCATAGATAAGTTTGGAAATCCTGACCTCTTAATCACAGGTGGAGGCACTGAACTCAAAGCTATTGACACCAACATCTATCTTACCAAAAATGGAATAAAACACGTCACAGCCAGCCCATATCACCCACAAGCAAATGGACATGTAGAACAACTAAACAGCTCTCTAGTGGAAGCCCTCAGTAAGTTATCTGCCAACAATCCAAAAGCCTGGGTTGACATGCTACCAACCACCCTATTGGTCTGCGGAACACGAGTTAACCACAATACAGGCAAAAGCCCTTATGAACTTGTCTATGGTCAGAAACTGTCACTTGTCAGTACAACCACGGGACCACAACTACCACTTACAAAGAGGATACCAGACAACAATGACCCAAAAGTACCACAAGCCATAAAGGACCAAGAGATGATGGAACAACAAAGAGTTCAGCGGGAAGCAATCCCATTGTAACAAGAAAGGTTCCAAGTCAGGGACAAGATCTGGGTCATCAATCACAATCAACACAAACTAGACCCAGGACTATGTGGACCAGGCATTGTCATGGAAGTTAAACCCAACAATACCTACATGATCAAAGGAATCAGAGTGAAAACCAAACTAAAACATATGCATCATGATCAAATTTGTTTATGGAAGGCAAGAGCAGCCCAACAAAATTCAAGACTCCCTGTTCCCAACGCCAAACTAGATCAGTACCAAGCCTGTATACCAGATACTCTCAAGAAGATTCCTAAGGCTCTGCCTTCCAGCACCCCAGGGGGAGATGTCACAACATCTTTGATTACTCTCTCTCAGGGAATTAATGCCCCAAGTAAATCACTGAGCGGCTCACAGAGTGGTTCACTGCCAAGCCAATAAACCGGTGGCACCATTATTAGTTAACCATTTATGACAGGGATCACTCAATCCAGGTCCTAAATGGAAAACAACTTGAATAAACCTTGTGACTCAAGAGGAACATTACTAAAATAAGCCCCATGACCTCCATGATGTACATGGACAACATGTGGCTTGTCATGATACTATATATTAGCCTATATTCATATTCAATAAAGTATCATTCTCTTCTTAATCTTCCCCTTTATTTTGTTTATTATACTTCCCAGAAGTATAAACTCAACACAAGTAAGCAGGTTTGTGACCTGCAATCCAATTATGCAGTCACTCAAATCCAAACTAGGAAGTTGACTCAAATTTCCAAATCCAAGAACATGAAAAAATGATGACCCCTACAGTAGATACCTCGTTTTGGCGCTTGAATCATTACCAGGATCAGGCCACCCCCTTCACTATCCCACTGTGTGATCACCGCTATCATGCTCCTGTTATCCATGATTCACATCAACTATATAATCATTATCTCTCAATAAAGAATGTTATCTAGTTTCTAAAAAAATTTCCCCTTGTAACTCTGCTAATACAGCCCAGTTACAACAGTAAGCTGCAGCTGGGATGATATGCATGCTTTAGAATGGTCATCAGTGATAAAAGATCAAAAACAGCTAATTAGGTTTGGCAGAACTAGCAGGAACTGGATCCCTGACAAGGTAGTCATTAGGAACTGCCTGAAAGATTAGTATAGAGTCTGTTGCAGTATAAAAAGATAAAAAGACACCTTTAAGCCTAACAAAAAGTTAGTCATATTTTTGAAAAGAGAGCAGCTGTTAGCTAAATTGTATTCCAGCAAATAAAATAACATTTACATGTTCTCTTCTACTGTTTTTTCTGTAGTGTTCTGGTGCATAGAACAGGTAGATTATATGTCATTGACAAGTCTAACAAAATTATCAAGACATCTTGTAGCTTTGAACTTACAAGCAGAAATCAAGATTGATTTACATTGGTGTTCACTCAAAATCAAGCCTCTGCCAATGCCTGCTGCAAAAATGTCTCCAACAGCCAGAGAGCGCCTCTGGTGTTGCCTTCACTTAGCTTTCTTGAGAAACATGGAGGTACAATAGAAACAAGCAATAGTGAGCCAGTTTCTGTCTTCAGTGTAAGTGACCTTGTAGTCATCCACTCCCAAGTCTGTGTCAAGGAGCTGGATGTACTAGTATTCTGGCTGTTGCCAACACACTTAACATCTAGTTATTGCCCAGTTTGGTGCCAATCCAATATTTGGTTCAACAAGCCAGAAATGCCAACAAACCAATATCACATGACTTTTCCAGGTATCCAGCAACTTGAATCTAACCTGCACATGGCCTCCCTTACCTTTGATCCAACTTAACTCCCTGCCACAGTGCAAGCTATATAAGTCTAAAGTATATCTAATAAAATATACTTCTTTTCTTCTTAAATCTATATTTGAAGCTTCCCCAAAAGTTGCTCCTCATCAATATATACAGAAGTCTCTGCTCACTAAACCTGTCCCAAAAAACAAGAGTAATAGAGTTAGATTTTAATGTGGCAACACTAGAAACCATTTTAGAGGGCTATGCCACCAAATCCTCTAATTATCCTAAGACAATCATGGTTTACCAGTCCAAGAATGCTACAGTAGTTTTCAAACCTGTTGAGATAAACATATATTATTCAGTTTAGAACGCATGGACTCAGTCACAAAAAAAATTTCAACTGGAACAAGTTGAAGGTTAATTTACTCAATAAAGCTTCCATTTATCTAGGGCTGGAAAACAAAAATAGTCAATCATACAACAAAAATAGAGTCAAATGCTGAATTCTGAAAATGAGATAATAAACACATGGAACTCAAATTCATAACACACACAATCCAGTCACTTGCTGAAGCATTATACATCAAATTTGATTATGAGTGTGTGGCAAATATGATACAAACAGAACACATGAGGTTCAGTCACAAAAGTGATGAACTCAAACACAAAACAACTCATTTTTTTGAAAATATTGATTATTTTTGGGACTCAAATTGGAAATAGTGGATTTCAGGAGTGAATCCACCAAAATATATTCAGGGAACTACAGCATTATTTTCAATCTACGTACATCTAAACTTGGACATTTATGTCTGAGAGAATTTCTTAAAAAGAAGCACTCATTTTAATAAAATTAATTTCTAGAAATACTTTTTTGCTTTTATGTTTTAATATAATTTTTGTAGTTGTTTATTAGTATGGGGCTTTCAAGTGAAAGTAACACTTAATGAAATAAGCCCGTTGAAAATAGGAGATGTCTTTGTTTGCAAATTGGCATACTGTCTTGAGGTCAATCTAGCACCAGAGAACCCAGTGGTTGATGCTAGATTGATCACAAGTTGGCGTGCCAATTTGCAAACAAAGACATCTCCTATTTTCAACAGGCTTATTTCATTAAGTTAAACTAGGTACAATAACTGAGGTGTGTCTGGTCTGAGCCAAGCACAAAGAAATCACATGTACACCCATTCTGATTGGCTTTGTTGTTGGGATGCATCCATTTTGGTATAAAAATAAAATAAAATTAAAACAGTTTATCTATATAATTTATTTATTTTAATTTTTATCTCTCCATATATAGTAGCATGAAAGCTTGTAGTTACTACATTTTATTTCAAACTAGGTTCCAGATTTTTATATTAATTATTGTTGGTTATAAATGTGCACTGTTGATCATGAGTTTGGATAAATTTAATATTTTTATTGATTCTAATCCCAAAACAGACACTCAGAATATTTATTTCCTTTTTGTATTCTAGATTGCATTCTTAATTAGGATGATCTGGTAACAGTATTATAGATTCATTCATGTGTTTTGATATTTGATAATTACGTTGTCAGTTTCAGTTGCTATTGAGGCTCATAGTTGGATCAAGTTTGTAACTTTTGTGACTGGGATTCATGTGTTCACCAAAAACATAGTAAACATAGTAGATGCGTTCTGTGACTGAAACTCATACGTTCTAGTGTTTGGTACATTTATTGTTGAATTTTTAAGCATTTGTCCCCAGTTTGAATAGGTTTTTGTATGATTGGACATTTTTGCCAAATAGCACTCATTTTCTGTGAAATTATCTTCTATTTAGATCTATCAAGTTAAAATTTGTTTTGTGACTGAGCCCATGCGTTATAAACTGACTAATACTGTAAATTCAGAACCTGAACGTAAAAATGCGGGATTGTCAAATCCTTGGTCCAAGTTTCAAATCACTTTTGCGGGCAACTCAGCTGAGTGAAAAGTAAAATATTAAATAAAATTAACCATTTAATTTGACTTTTTTTTGGTTTATTTAGATTGGCAAATTTCAAATCTCTTGAGCAGATAACTCAACTATCAAAAGACAAAACCCAACAAACAAATGCAGGATACATGAATCAGAAATGCAGGATTCTAATGTACAATTTGAGATTTCCTGTATTTCAAACAAATCATAGACATCATGTAAAAATTAACAAATCTGAAATTGCGGGATTGTCAAATCCAATAACCAAGTTTCAAATCATAATTGTAAGGAATTTGAAATAAATATAATTTATGGGCATCTCAAAAAGGATGTCAAAGGATCTAGAGTGGATTTGTGCTAGTTCTTTTAGGAATCATAGGCATTCTCAAAAATCACCCTATTCCAATTTAGGACGGCTAAAATTTAGATCCTACTATTCACAAAATTAACATACTTAACAATAAAATTGACTAAAATGTACACTTCTCTTTTTGAGTTAAGATTTTTTAATAAAATTTTTATTAAAATGTCTTCTTTCAACAACAACCAAGTCAACAAGCTGTTCCCTGGCCTTGACAAAATTATGCAGGGCTACACTGGGTCTCTTAACAGTGAAGCCTCTGTCTATGGCTACTCCCAACCCACAGGCCCCTCTGCAGGCCCCACCCAGGAGTCTGTTCTTTCTCCTGCGTCCTCAAGCATGGCCCTGTTTGCCCATCACGCACAGGCAGCTGCTAACCCAAATCCCTTATCAGCAATGGCATCTGGAACCAGCCATTTTAGCCATGGGGTCACCCAGAGAGCCCAGGACCCTGAAAAAGCCAATCAGATGTCATTGACCAGTTCACAAGATGGACATATCCCTCCCCCAGCCAATCAGCCTACAAGACGCAGAAGAAAACTAATCACTTTGGAGATTGTTCTCAAAATGGTTGAAAAGTGAGGGAAGCTTATGTCACTTGGGGAAATTGCGGCCGCAATGGGGTTTGCAAAGTCCACTGTGGCTGCAACCCTGCGAGCCCACACCAACTGTGGCCCCCCTACCAAGAAGACCCTGACTGGTGCCTGTACTTCAACCAAAGGTGACATAGCCCATCCCCTTATGATGGCCATTATGGAACATGACCCGCAGATGCCCCTGGTCCAGGTACGTCTCCAGTTGGGACTCCACAGCATCTTCACCAACAAAAGAACAGTGACTTTTTGGATGCATGGAGTTGTGGTTGCTGCTAGAATCTTGTCCAATCAAGTTCTCAGTGGCCCCAGTTTGATGGACACTGACCCCTACAATTCAACTATTATTAATTTTATCAAAGGAAGGGCAATGAGGGCCTGTAATGACGCAATCTTCCTATCTTACACTAAGATTTCTGCAAGTATCCAAGACTTTGGAGAAAAGTGTATCCAGTCTGACGTGTACAAGCATGGCCCAATCTTGTATTATTTTGTCAGGGTTTTATTGGCAGTTTCCCCATTGGGCGTCAATTATTACTTGACAATATCAAACACTGTAGATGGGTATGCCTACCAGACAGAGCTCAAGGCCATGCTGGAGGAGTGGGCCACAAAAAACACTGTGCACACAGTTGTACTGAGTGCAGAGATGGAGCAGCAGGAATGGGCTACCCAAGAAATCAGGGCTGCGGAGCATACCTAATGGTCCTATCCCATCAACTACGCCAACATGTATCTTGCAGATGTATGTCTCTACAATTTTGGTTCTGCCCTCAGGCGCTTAAAGCCTGCCACCTACAACAAACTATGAACCCAAATTAATAAGGGTTATGAGCTTTTCTCTTCTGTGTCTGTCCAGGACTTATTTGATCTCATCATCTTCTATGCAAGTGATAGTGATAAGTCCAGAAAGGACTCTTGCCTTCCCCCTTGCCCATCCATCCATTTTGTCAAACCTGCATACATGACAGAAGAAGAATTTGAGAAACAGAAGCAAACTGCTATTGCTGCCCCTTCCCAGTCAACAAACCCTGCCTCTCCAACCTCCCCATCATGGCACCTGCCTTCCAACCCTGACTCCCAAGCCACTACCAATTCCCCCCACTATCTCTGATGCCGTCCCTTTCACAGGTGCAGATGAAGGCGATGTTCATTCCACCCATTCCCTCCCCTTCCCATCCTTTAATCAGTAAAATAAATCTTTTCTTTGTGACAACTTATTAAAATTGATACCTCTCTTTCAATTCATAATTAATAATACTTTATTTTTACATTATCAACATTTACCATAATTAATATAGTGTTGTACATTTTACAAATAGCTTAAAATTATGAGCATACATATTTTTCATCATTATTAATAAATTAAAGACAATAAACATAAATATTGCATTAGAATATTGCAATTAGATGTCAACTCTTGATATTATGATATTATGTGCATAACTCAATGTATTTTGTTTAATAAAATACGTTGTAAAATTGGTCTTTTCCATTATAATTTAATGAAATAGATTGTGTTTATATTAGGGCCATTAACGCTTAGTACAAATATTGATACATAGTGCATTTTATAGCCTGTATATTCACCTATTGGTAATAATTCTGTAAACTTTTCAGTCAGATTTTACAAGGTAATAATAATGTAATGTGTTAACAAATTACAGTTTACTGTCATTAATTGGTTGATTTTCTTTGCTGTGGCAATTGTGCATTTTCTGATATTTACGCACTAGTATCCAATTGGTTGGCTTCACATCCAATCACACAGGCAATAGGAAACAAGCCGTCACCCTGACCACATCCAGCCTTGGGGTGGCGGCTTGTTTTCCTATTGCCTGTGCAATTGGATGTGAAATCAACCAATTGGATACTAGTGTGTAAATATCAGAAAATGCACAATTGCCACAGCAAAGAACATCAACCAATTAATGACAGTAAACTGTAATTTTTTAACACATTACATTATTATTACCTTGTAAAATCCGACTGAAAAGTTTACAGAATTATTACCAATAGGTGAATATACAGGCTGTAAAATGCACTATGTATCAATATTTGTACTAAGCGTTAATGGCCCTAATATAAACACAATCCATTTCAATAAATTACAATGACAAAAGCCTTGTTTACAATGTATTTTATTAAACAAAATGCATTGAGTTATGCACATAATATCAAAATATCAAGAGTTGACGTCTAATTGCAATATTCTAATCCAATATTTACGTTTATTGTCTTTAATTTATTAATAATGATGAAAAATATGCATGCGTTGAAGATAGTACTATAAAAACCAGTTTTTTGATGGAATTCAAACAATATGTCCCTTTCTATAACTTGATCAACAAATTAGAAGCACACCTGCAAAAGGTTGTTGAGATAGAAAGGAATATCAGGGAAATAGTGACAGGAAAGCTGGGTAACAAGGGCCAGCCACTGATCCAGTCAAAAGAAGATGCTCTGGATAAATTGGGAAATATTATAGATGAAAAGAATAAAGAAAAATTACTTAATCTACAGGGAAAATTTTTATCAAGTCTAAAGTTCAACAATGCGGCCTACAATTTGTGGGAGTTCTGGCAGGGGGCCAAAGAAAACAATAAGGTCAAACTAATTGAAGGAACAGAAATTCAAAAGGAAATCAACACCAATGAAGAGGAAACTGACCAAATAGAAACAGATGAAAATGAAAACACAAGCAAGAAGCAGAAGCGCTTCAAGAAATACAGAAGCTTTATCAAATGAAAACCAAGAAGAAGCACAAGTAGCAAGAAATATAAGAAAAAATTAAGCCTAGAAAAATTAATGAAGAGCATCCAACGCTCATGAAGTTTGCTGAAGTAGCGCCTGTGGCTGAGGGGGCCACAGGGGAAACAATTAGTAAGTCTTTTTATGTTTTACTTATATTTATTTTAGTCATCACCAGGAATGGGGAAGAGGTTGCAGAAGTGGCGGCTTATACACCAAGTTGGTTTTACGGGGGTTACCAGTCACTGGTGGCCCCTGTAAAGCAAATAAATAAAAATCAAATAAATAAAATAATTCAACATAATATGAATAATTTTATTAATATTGAAGCTCAAGATAGAGAATATTCACCACCTGCAGGGTGCTTGCCATGGATAAGGGAAGTATATGAACTAGGAGCAACTATCAAAATCAAGGAAATGAATGAAATTTACGGGGATATCAAACTGAACTTCAATGAATACATATACAAAAGCATTCAACAATTCCCCTTTACTAACATCAACAAATATGAAAAGAATTTAATAAAAACCAACTTTCAAATAAGAAATGAATATTTGAAATCTGCAATTTTTAATGAAGTTTTTAAGGCACTATCAAAAAAAGTCGGTGATGCAGTCCTTGTGAATAATTTTAAACCTTTATTTATTTCATTTGCCAAGGCCTGGGGGGCTGATTCAAGTCAGGCGCCCCCTGGAACCCTCTTCAAGTTCAACCAAACATCCTATATTAATAGGTTAGTGCAAACATTCAAAAAATTATGCATATTCTCGGAAAAGTATACCTTGCAAAGAATCCACGTCGCAGTATACCTGGGAATCCTCCTCCACTGCATATTAAAAACCAATGTCAAAAAGTTGGAGGATGTACCTATTCAAATGGACATTTGCCGCATAGCCCTTGACTGCCAGAAAACACCACAGGGATACAGGACAGTTGAGCACGTCCTCTATGATTCATTTGCATTGGCAACACTATACAGGTACTACATGCCCCCCAAAAAAACCTACTAGCTGATTTGCTCACCCGCCTGCCTTTTATCAAAAAATCAGCAACCACCGGGGTACAGGGCACCACCCCTCTAGCAATCACATCCAGGGTTGTCCACCACATACAGAAGAGTACGTGGATCCAATTAGATGCATTAGCTGAAAATTTAATTTTGGGGTATAATTCCCCGGAATAATCACATTCCCTTTGCAATTAGCATCCCCCAATAAATATTTTCCCCTTGAAAATTAACTTTTTTTAATTTTTTATATTTTAATACTAAATATTTTTAATACTAAAATATGTACTATTAAAATTTTACTATAAAATTTTTAATATCACATATTTAAATATTAAAAATATTTAGTATCTAAAATTAAATATTAAAATTTTAATAATACATATTACAATATTAAAATTTTTAATATCAAATATTTTGATATTAGAATAAATCACAATTTAATAAAGATAGTTAAATTTAAAATATTTAAACTTTAATATTTAACTTTTACAATTTATAATTATAATTTTTCTTTTAATATTTTAATTTTTATTTTAACGTTTAGTATGCAAATTATAATATTAATATATCTAAATATATTACAAGACATTAGTTAAAGTTGCAACCACGTCAAATATTAAAAATAAGTTAAAAATGTTTTTATTTATTAGCTCGTTGAATACAGGTTTATTTATCATATAGATAAACATTAAGAATTTAATTTATCTGCATCATGCGGCCCGCTCCACTATTGTTCTAAACAAATGATTGTTTAGAACTTGAATTACCTTTCCCTTGTAATGTGATTTGTTAAACATATTTGATATACTTGACCTGCATCCTAAGTACTAATTAGTAAGTAATACATGAAAATCATTGATGGTTGTGTTGTGTGGCTATAGTGGCACTGAAATAACAAGGATCAGATGATGACATGCAAGGCCTGATTTGTGGCTTAAAAAAGCCAAAGTACCATCAATGATTCACAATTATTTAAATAAAATAATTTATTTCTATCTTTTTTTAATTTATTTATTTGTTAGTGCAAAAGCCAATAATAATATTCAGTGCATTATAATAAAAATATATTCTTCATACCTAGTATAATTAATTTTACTTACCTTTTCTATGTATTCTTAAATGTTTATAATACATCCAAACATCACATTATTATATATAAATAAGAATTTATGAGTCCTAATAAAAACAAAATAAATAAAAATAAAAACAAATAAAACCCGGAGCGCCATGTATCTGATTGGCTTGGAGGCCAGGGCTTTAGGGAAGAAGGATTCTGAGTGCTTGTAAAAAGCTGTCACCACATCAGGTGGCATTTTAAATTGGCTGACCTCAAGAATATTGAATAGATCCTCAGTGTCCTGAGGAAGGCCTTGTTTCACCTTATTCTTGATCCAATCAATCACCTCCTTGATTGGATTCAGGAATGGGGAATATGGCGGGAGGAAGAGAAGTCTCATTGGACAATCAGTAAGTTGGTGGCTGGAGGTGTGGTTGTTTTTGTTGATGGGGGGAATTCAGACACAACCAGATCCACTTTGTGGAGCCTGACATTATCAAGCACAACAACGTTGGTTGTGCGCTGTAATTTATCCACAGGTACACCTTGACAGCTCAGAGAAAATTGAGAAAGGTCCTGCTGTTATGGGAGCCTTTAATCATCTGATACTGGTCCAACCTGCGAAGACCAAGAAGCGCAACCATGGAATAGGTCTGGGAATGGACAGCTGCACAATGGGCTACGCTGTCCTTGGACCCTGTGGTGCTCAAGGGTTGAAAGGATGGTTTGAGAGTAGCTGAGCAACTGGAAACATAACAGGACTGTTATCTTCTTACTCAACAGAACCTCTATTTTTGGGCTCTGCAAGTAGTCTACAATTTGTAAGTTGATTGTTGTGTATGTGTATAATTCTTTATTGGGGACTCCTGGGGGTCTTTTTATACTTGGAGGGGAGGAGGGGAAAGAAAGGGTGAGTCATGCTGACTAGGGTCTAGGCTGTTAGGCAATGAGCTTATTCTTGGAGGGCTGAAACATACTGGGGAATATTCAGAAAGAAATGGGTTGGATTGGGCAAGAAATGAACATTTGGGCATGTGATCTGAGGTCAGGTGGTTGCAGCACATAGTAGGACTGTCTATGGGGAATTGAGTGTAGAATAAGGTTTCAGGCTACTCTCTTTCAGGGTTCCCACTTTGGAAAAAAGAGGGGCAGAAGATCACTATACCAATTTACATAGTGGGCACAAGCAATGGGTTGATAATTGATGCATCTGCGGCTAGCCGCAGATGCGTCAATAGGTCATTAATTGTCATATATAAACTTCTTTTGATGGGTCACCAATTGATGCATCTGCGGCTAGCTGCAGATGCTCTTATTGGTCACTAATTGCCATATGAAAATTTTATTCTGATGGGTCACTCTCTGACGCATCTGCGGCTAGCCGCAGGTGCGTCAATTGGTCTATAATTGGAGATGGCGCTATGTAATTTGGAGGGTTATCTTCCAATGATAATAACAAAAAATGGCAGCAGTTCCCCTTATAATTTTCCAAATAAGGAAGCATTCCAAATAAGGCAATACTAGTTGGTGGCACCCAGCACCACAGACCCCTTCTCAATCCACCCATGCCTAGACCTGAGTGAGGAGGAAAACAACAATTTGTTGATATAGAAGAACTGGACATTCCCAGTCTCCTTTAGTGCTAGATATGTCTTGGCATAAATGCGTTGATCCTTGATGGTCTTTTCACTATTCCTATTGTACAGAGAAACTCCAAGCACCTTTTACAAGAAGCCCAAATCAACCATTGTTTTGTAGACAAGGGTTTTGGAAACAGAAAGCCCAAACTCCGTGGTGAGCATTGATTAGACAGCAAGTGTGTCCAGGTGGAAATCCTTGGCTACCCACTGCTTGATTGCGTCAATGTTAACGGGCTGAAAGAGTTTGGGCTGTCTTTTTTGCCTTGGTGGATTTGACAATTTTCCTGGTATTGCCATACTTGGTGTTGATGTTGGCAATGTATCTGGCCGTGATAAAAAATTGGGACACAATATCCCAAACCGCCATTCCACCGTTCAAGCAGTTGAGGAGAGCTTCATGCTCACTATCTGTCAACTGACGCCAGCCCTTGGCAGGTACCACGGCATCCTGGCTACCAGGCTTGACACAGGGGACAGGGACCTTTGTGTAGAAGGTGGGATCACGCTTGCTTGTAGTGGCGCCGTCAATAGTTGAATACACAATAGGCGCAGATGGCTCAACAGTGGCTGCCAATGGTTCATAGGTGGTGTCAAAGATGCAGGGCAGGAAGTAGCAACTCTTGGGTCAAGAGTGAGAAGCCAGGTGACAACTGGGTAAACAGTGGAGGTGTAAGTAACCTCATTATTCCTGGTGACCCTGGTGTAGGAGACTTTTGTGGCAGGCCTTGAGAGTGGCTTCTGCCTGGGATTCAAGATGGTAGTTCTGGCTTGGGATGCAGGAGGTGGTTGGCTGGAGCTGACACCTTGGGAGGCCTGTGTATTGGCATGACTCCCCTCAAGTTGGGTTCTGGGTCTGTTCTTGGACCCTCTGGGACGCCCTCGTGGACAGGCTGCCCCGCGCGCTGGTGCAGGAGCGGGTTGGGAATGCAATTGATGGTCCATAAAAATAAAATAAAAAATATATTTTAGATTAAATATGTATTTATTTGGAGTTATTGTTTTAGTTGTGGGTAGTTGTTTTCTCTTGATTTAGCCCCAAATTTTAGCAGAGTTTCTATATTGGTGATTTGAAGTGAATAATATTGTATACTTTCTGGGTTTGGATGATTTTAAAGTTTAATCAATTTTTATGTCTAAACATGGTTGTTGAGATTGAATTTTTCATTTGATTTTAGTTGTGGTGGTGCTTCTTGATTTGTGTTGATTTGTCCTAGTTTCTTACTATACATTCAATTTGGATTCCAGTTCCCGCAGTTAATATCTGAGTTTACTAGTGGCATTCAAAAGTGATTTGAAATTCGGTTCTTAGATTTTACAATCCTGAAATTCTAAAAAACATAGTAAACTTAATGAAAATGATTGATGGATTTGAACACGTCAAATCTGACTCCAGTTAATTCATTTCCTCCATTGTAAATATGCAGTTTGACTTGAACTTTGCAAAGTGTCTATGAGTTCCCGCATTTTCAAGTATTCAAATAAACACTCAAAAAATCAATTTAATTAAAAAAGGCCATCCTGCAAAAGTGATTCAAATTTTGGACCAAGGATTTGACAATCCCACATTTTTACGTTCAGGTTCAGAATTTACAGTATACATTTATCTCAACAGGTTTGAAATTTAATGTATATTAAAAAGTTTTTTGGCACATATTTTAATGCAAGTAGGAATCCTGAAGACCAATCATTTCCAGGCCATAGTCAGATGGGTTTCTCTGACAACCAGATCCAACTAGCTAACCTGAAAATCCAGATACAATAAATTGAGGCTCAAGGCTGCCAGTGTAAAGCCACTCACTCCAAGTAAATCCCACTTCTTATATTATCTTTCACCACCAAAATTATGAGAAAAGAGAAAAAACTATGGTAAACATAATAAAGCTGCTGTAATGATTTTTTCAACAAGTTAAAAAAGACAGAACCACAAGTGTAATAAATTTTAATAACCACACAAGAGCTAGATAAAACAATGTCAAGTATTGTAATAATAGGGGGCAGATTAGGAAAACAAAACCTCACTCTCAATCACAATAAATTATGATTTCAGCAACAAATAAACAGTTGCCACAAAAAATTCCAGGGAGGTTGAAAGGAGAAAGAATCAACCAAACACTGCAAAGCAACAGTCAAGATCAAAACAACCAAAATTACTAATAAATTTGAACTTTATTAGATTAGAGAATGATGAAGCAAGGTCTTTTACAACTCTTGCATTCATTTAAAGGGAGGAGATGGAATTTGGATAGGTGGGTTGAATGTCAAAACCAATTGATCTATAATACAAGGGAATACAAATGCATTTTTTGAGGCAGAAAAATCTGGACAAATTCAAATGGACAAAATCAAAGAAAAAATGACTCAACTGAAATTGAGGAACCTGTATTGAATGTAGTTACCACTTCTCCTGGCCGCTCTTGCAAATGATATTTAACCAGAGGAGTCTCTTGGGTGGGTTAGGTGGGGGAATCTTCAGACTAATTCTGCAAGTAATAGTGTGAGGAGCTTTCTTGGATTTTTTCAGTAAATCTTTGGATAAATATCCAGGCATAGTTTGGAAGAGATTCCCAAGCATTTGATGAGGATTGAAGTAGAGGCCCAAGGGGGAGGCAAAATTTTACAATCATACCAAGCTTGTTTTTTAGGATAGAGAAGGGTTTGAAAACAAAGGAGTTAAACAGAAAAATGGATCAAAAACTAGGGAGTTAAAACAGGTTTAAACAGCAGTGATGTTTGATCAGGCAAGGATTTGAAAAAACAGTTAGGGGTTTAGACAAGCAGTTGGTTAACTTTAAGCTGATTGTTATAATGCTATATTGTCTTATGATTCATGTTTCAGCTATCAATTCTATTGATAATGACCTGAAGGTACAAAAGTATGATTTATATGTAAATATAAGGTTGGAAGTTAATTAAAAGGTCTTCTTTATTCAAGATAAAATGTGCCCTTATATAGGAAAATATATGGGACATATGGAAGATTAGACTTATAATACCAATAACAGAATTGATTCCTTTTGTATAAATCACTAAACTCTGCCACAAGGACTAACTAGTATAGGACCAATGAATGATCATAGAGGCTCAATCATTTATTAGCATGATTACTGATAAGATACAGCTTATCTCATAGGATAAAAAGGTGGTGTAAAGCAAGAAGTGGTTTTAAATAAGAGAAAGAGGTTCAATTTAGGGCGAGTTTCAGCTATAAAGAAGAGGGTTCAATCTAAGCTATGAGTTTCAGGCTGGAAGCAGGTGGATTCAAATATGGCATAAATTCAAAGCAGTATGGCATAGCTTCAGATATGAGATAGATTTGAAATATGCAGATTTGGAATATATACATTTGAATTTGAAGGGCATTTGAATTCAAAGGTATTCCATCATACTATTAATGCAAGATATTTTCATCAAAACCTATTGTATTTGAACCAAGTTTGACAGCAATAAGAAAGAAAAAGTATCCATTTAGAGCAGGTAAAAATGGCATCAGTATTATTAGCAGCATGTATCATGTGAAACTTCAAATGGATATTCTGATTAAATAATCATCACAGCTGTTTTGAAAGTGTGGGCTGAAGAAAAATGAGTTTCTTAACCACAAGAGTTAGTACTATTTTTTGTTGCCCAGTTATGATAGCTGGTATTCTGCCAATCAAAAGAGTTGGGTTTTGCTCTTTATGCCTTTAAAGTTTTAGTAAGAAGACATTTATTGTTGCTATGAAAGAGTAAAGAGGTGTCATAAGATTAATATGTCATGTGTAAGAAAATTATGAGACCAACCGGGGCTAGAATACAGTTGGATGCATAATCACAATAGTTGAAGTTTCTGTGTTTATGTCTTATGAGAAGCTTTAAAGGGGAAACTTACTGCTACTGCACAAGCATAGAGGGCCTAAAATTGTTATTGAGGTTGCTGTTTAGAGAAACAGCTGTTATAATTAAGGATTTGAAGGTATGTGGGAAGTCAATTTGGTTACTTTGCACCTGAAAAGCCCAGGATAAACACTTGATTGAATAAAAGGAGAGTTAAAAAATGTGAATGCTTGACTCTGGAAGTCCTAGGTGGAGGAGTATGACTAGTGCCAAGAATCATTATCAATATATTTATGCAATGTGCTAGGTTGTTAGTATAGGTATTAAACAAGCCTAGGGAAATATTGAAGAACAATCTAAAACATTTACCCAAATTATTTTGCTACAACAGCAAAATGCAAAGTGATTCAATGAAAAATTTCATTATAAATTTTCTATGAAGGCAAAATAAAAGCAAAATGTTGAAGAAATTATGGGGAAATAAGTTCCTTGGTAATTTATATCTAAAATGATAAAGTCCAAACACAGAAAATATTAAAGAAAACAGAGAAATTGTTCAGGGTACACAGCGCGAATTATCAACATTTCAGCCAGTGAAATATCTGTTCTCTATTTGAATCTCAGGGGAACTGTGAAGAAGGTTAAGCGCTTCAAAAATTTAAAGATGTTGAATATCATATTATTGCTTAATCTCAGAGCTTCTTTTACTAATATTTTTTATTGGTTTAAGAGCTCAGGGCTTAATAAATTTATGGCAGAACATTTGGAGAATGTTCTAGGATTAGATAAATTAAGTTCAGAAGCTTATTTGATTATAGTAAAAGTGTGAGGGTATACTAGTTTAATCTTAGAAAAGAACAGAACTAAAGGGGAATGGTCAAGACTGGAGGCTGAATATCAGAGGTTAAGAAGAAATCTTAAGAAGAAGAGTTGAATCTTCATCTGAGAAGCTAGTAGTGGAATAAAGCTTTTAGGTTTGAACACATCCTTAGCTTAAATCTTGAAGAGCTCTACCTGAAGCACAGTTGAGAAGCATCTGTTGGCTTCAAAAGACATTCTTGAAGAAGTAGCTGGTTGAGAGGGCTGTAAAAAATTGCAAATAAGGCTATATTCCTTCTGTTGAATAAAGACTTTTAGAGCCCCTAAAAGTTTACAAGATTTTTAGTCATGAATTAATTTCTATATATTTATTACCCAAGTGTTGGGCAATATAAGCAGCACAGAAAATACTTTAAATATTTTCAAGGATTCAGACAACAAGTGATAAATGAACAAGTTTGACAAGGGGCCTAAAGTTCACAGCAGGAGGACAAGAGTTCATTAACAGTGATCTTACAGAACTCTTTAAGAAGTTATATGGACCCAAGAAGAAACCAACTCAGTTGATATCATGGTTTATAGTACTCCTTTCAGAAAGCTGATAAAGAAAGTCCTGGAAGAGTTTTCAGGGCTGATGGCTCAATATAATACTATAGCATTATAGCTGAGTCACTTGAAAAATGTAAGCTTAACCCAGTTGGCACCTGGATTTGATCCAGAATACACCTTGGTATCCACTGAGAAATACCAAAAGCGCTACAACTAGTATGCCTGCATAATGTTAACACAAACTATTTGGTCCCTAGCTGCAACCCAGAAAACACCTTGGTGTCCTCTAAGGAGAAGAAGCACAACATCATTGGTTGATTTTGAAGTTTATTCTAATGAAGTACATTGATAGAATATCATAAATCATAATTAAATTAGAGAACACATAAATGAATTATATAATACATTAGAATAGTAAGACCTGAAGCTAGCTTTAGAAATAGAGCAAAGCTAAGAGGGGTTGGATAAGCCCTGTTGAGCAACTTGAATTATTGCTGGTATATCCAAAGCTACAGATACATGTTAGCCTTGCCAATGTATTCTAACTAATCCTATGCAAGAGCACTACAGACTACAATACAATAGAACTTTGAAGATAATTATATTTATTGAAACTGGAGTACAATCTAGCCAGCGGCTGCAATCTATCCAGGTGTAGCTAAGAACTTGCTGTTATCTGTTCAGGCGTCTGTATCAATATATACTGCAAAAAACCTTGTTCTTGTCTTTTCAAACAGTTCTCAGTGGCTACCTTTGCAATAAGTCCATCTTTGCTGGCTACACCTATCCCAATTGGTTGTCCTTGGCACGTGTGCTGCTACTGGCCTTAGCAAGGAGTACATGTCACTTCAGCTACAGCCTACACTCTTCTTGAGCTAGCCTACTCTCATTTATTGATTGGCTGTATCTTACATGCCTATTATTGCGCTGGGAAACTACGCCGTATTTAGTTGACACTTATAAATGGTCCCTAATCTGTCCTCCTACATTGGAAGGTAGAATTCTGGTATTCCATTTGCAGGGCTTAGTCAGTGATACTTTTATGGCTGGCAAGCCTTCTGCTTATTAATGCAACAGGTCAAATTAGGGATTATACGCTGTATAATAGCAGACTCAATCCAATATTAACTTGTGGATTATCCGCTGTGTAATGTTGACCTGAACCAATAAGGACTCAATTATACACCGTGTGATGATGATCCAAACTTGGTATTTCCTAGCCATTTGAATATCACTTGTTTGATATACTCATATACGTCCATCAGGTTGGGTGGGACTGAGTTGATACAACGTCCAGTAGGATAAGATGAGCAATATACACTTGATGATTTCAATATTACATGCTGTGTAATCAATGATAATCACTAAATTGGCTAGAGTTTATATGACATATAATAGCTATATCAATTATAATAAACTAGTAATATACAGCGTATATTCACTACACTTAATAGAATGATAATTTACTAATAATATGGTATATAATTGTCATATCAATTATAATAAACCAGTGATTATACAGCGTGTAGTCACTACATTTAATAGAATAATAGTCTAGTGATAATATGGCGTGTAACTGATAAAGATCTGCGTGTGATGATTAGCCTGATCATTTGTGATCAATCAGCCTAATCTTAGAAAAAGTAGCAAAAAGGCTTCAAGTTATTGCCGATGGAAAAAGATTTTCTTCAAGGAGAGTTTTTGATGTTTCTTAAAGACCTACATCCACCACAAGAAGGAAAATCTGTACAAGGATCATAGTTAATGAAGCAGACTCTAGAATGTTCATAGGTAAACTTATGGAGAAGTTTAAGTGCCTTCAACTACATAATTGATAGTGGCTTTTTTGAGTATTCTCATATGAATTATGGCAGACTGTCAGGACTCTCCTTCTTTAATATTTATTGCTGCTAGTATCTTTAAGAACATCAACATTATTTTGTCCTAATCCTTGGTCAAATCACAACAATTCACCCTTTTAACATCTCCCCCTTTCATTCCCTTGCTTTTACAGGTCAATTTAACCTATATCAACGGTTAGATTCATTTTCAAAGCTTACATTTACTCTCAAACAATTCTCAAACACTGGACCTATACACCAAGTTAGAAATTTGGTCTACAAACAATTTAACTTTCATTATACACTCAATTGCATGTTTTCCAAGCCTCAGACTTAGTTTCTCCTTCCTTTTTGCTTGCTTAAACTGACTAAGCACTCACTGTAACTTTTTTCTCCTTAAAAAGTCTCCTTTATGCTAGCTTAACTTTTTAAAGTTTGTTCAAGAAGTTGGCCCACAAACCATGTTTTCTTCTTTTAAATGGTCAGCTAAGCTTTTGATAAGGAGTGCCTTTGGGGAAGCTTTGAATATGGAATTAAGAAGAGAAGAAGTATATTTTATTGGATAATACTTTAGACTTATATAGCTTTAGCTGTGGCACAGATTTTAGTTAGATCAAACCTAGGGATTGGTCATGTGCAGGATGGGTTCAAGTTGCTGGATACCTGGACAGTCATTTGATATTGGTTTGTTGCCGTTTCTGGCATGTCAAACTGTATATTAGAAGGGCACCAAACCGAGCAATGACTGGATGTTAAGTATACTGGCGGTAGCCAGAATACTTGTACATCCAGATCCTTGCCACACTCCTCCCTTAAGGGGTTACTCTGGTATATCAGGAGGGGGCTTTGTCTTGACAGCTGCTGCCTGATGTTCCTGGAGTTGTTTGCTAGTTGGTACTAACCAGGTCAAGTGTCCTTCTTTGCTAAGGCGGAGGCAGGATCTGTGGCACTTCTTGGTGATGGGCTCTTTGGAGCCCTGGAACTTAATCAGGTAGGTGTTCCTGTCTGGTTGGTATTCAATGATTCTTCCTGGTCCCTTGTGTACTGAGTCTAGCTTCTTTCTGTTCCCATCCAGGACCCAGATGGGGGAGTTGATGGGGAGTGGTTCCTCTGTAGAGGTTACTTTTTGTGTTTTGAGCCTTTTGTTTTTGCTATTTTAGCTTTGAGGCGTATGTGTTGTAGCGTTGGTGCTTGTTCCATTGTGGGAGGTTTTCCTGGGGGGTCTTTACATATGGTTGTTTGTTGCAGGTAACTATCTCTGGTTTGTATCTGTATGTTAGTTCAAACAGTGAGTAGCCTGTCCCTTGGTTGGTGCAGACCCAGGATACTAATAATGCATTTTTCACGTATAGTGGCCATGTGTCTTTGGCTTTGCCATCCATTATTTTCTCAAGGGTTCTGATAAGACTGCTGTTCAGGCGTTCAACTCTGCTGTTGGCCTGTGGCCTGTAGGGTGAGGTTGTGGAATGTTTGATGTTCTTTGCTTTTAGATTTTTGTTTACCACATAACCTGATAACTCTTTTGCTCCATCAGTTATGATGTAGTCTGGAGTACTGTAGTCAACTATGATTTCTTTGTTAATGAATTGGTTTATTATTTCTGATTTATAGTCCTTTGTTGCACAGAAGATGGGCCAGCGTGTGGCAAAGTTGATAGCTACAATTAAGAAACATTGATTTTTTTTATTTCTGGGAAGGGCCCCACTATGTCCAGCCCCCAGACCTTGAATGGTTTGGGGTCAGGTACTGGGTTAACTGTTAACTGAGGAGCTTTGGTGCTGGCGTATTTTTCACAAACTGTGCACTTTTTCAGAACATCAATTATGTTTTGTTTCAGATTGGGCCACCATAATATCTCTTTTAATGTGAGGTATAGATTGTTAGCCTTTGTGTGTTCTAGTAGACGGCAATGTCTTAGGATGGTGTCAACTCTTTGTGTGAGTGGTATATAGGGAACATGTTTGTCAAAAAATGATTCAGTATATAGTGCCATTTGATACATGGAAATATTTATTTTTCCTTACTCATATATAATAGGTTAGTTGGTGTGTGGAGGGTTCTTTCCCTTTTGTCTTGTTCTCAGTGTTGTATAGGTTGGGCCAGTCAGGGTCCAGGTGGTCAGAGTGATCCTCTCTTGGCTGACATAGCCTAGAGAGAGCATTGGCTGTGACCAGCTCTGCCCCCTTTTTGTATTGGATGTCCAGGTTAAGCTGCTCAAGCAAGGACATTCATTTAACTTGGCGCTGTGCAAGTGTGTTCTGAGTTTTGAAATAGATTAAGGATTTATGGTCAATTAGTACTTGGACGTTTAAATGTCCTTCTAGATAAAATATCCATTTCTTGCATGTGTAGTATATTGCTAGCAATTCTTTGTTGTGTATTGGGTATCTCTGCTCAGTGTTTGTTAGTTTTCTGCTTTTGTAACATACTGGCAGGAAGTCTTGCTGCCCTGGCTAGCAGATGTGTAGGACTGCGCCAATGGCGGTATCACTAGCATCCAACTCAAGCTTGTAGCACCTGTTGTTATTAGGGTATTGCAAGATTGGTGCTTTGATTAAAGCTTGTTTCAATAGTTGGAAATTCTTGTCTCATTCTGGTGTCCAGATGAATTTCTTTTTGGCTTTACCTTTGGTTAGGTCATTGATTGGTGTGGTGAGCTTTCTGCTATCTTTGATATATTTCCTTAAGTAAGCTACCATTCTGAGAAAGCATCTTACTTGTTTAATGGAGGTGGGGCATTGCATGTTATTTATGGCTTTTATTTTATCTGGGTCTGCTTTGATGCCACTGTTAGAGACAATGTGGCCCAAGAACAACAGTTCCTTTGCCATAAATTTGCACTTAATAGGCTTGGCGTAAAGTTTGTGCTTTGCAAGTCAATCTAGTGTCTTGCAGACATGTGTGAGGTGGTCCTCTTTTGTTTTTGAGAACATAATGAGGTCATCAAGGTAGCATAATGTATTTGAGAGGCCATTTAGCGCCTGGTTCATCATGGTGGCAAACTTTGCAGGTGCGTTTGTCATCCCAAAGTTCATTACTTTACATTCAAAAGACCCAAATTGCGTACAGAACACGGTCTTTGGTATGTCTTTCTCTTTTACTTTGACTTGATTATAACCAGATGTGAGGTCAATCTTTGAGAAATGTTTTTCTCCAGAGAGCCTTGCAAATAGGTCTTCTATGAGTGGAAGAGGGTATTTATTTTTTACTGTACTTGTATTTAGTGCTCTGTAGTCAGTAACTAGGCAAAGAGTGCCTTCCTTTTTCTTTACAAAGAACACTGCTGCCCCCCACAGGGATTCTGATGGGCAAATGAATCCTTTGGCTAGGTTGTCCTCAATATGGGTCTTGAGGGTTTGGGTCTCCATGGGGGAGAGTATGTAGAGGGGTGCAGATTTAGGCATGGCCTTGCATAGGTCAATGCCATGTTTGACCTCCTGTTCAGGGGTAACTCTGTGAGCTCTTCCTTGAATACATGAGTTTATTTGTTTAGGAGTGCCGCAAGTTCTGGGCATTGGATGTTGGTTGTTTGCATGTTATTGAATTCAGTGTACCTCATTATGTGGAGGGTACTATATTTGGTCAGATGTTCTGAGTTGTCTTGATTTATGACATGGAGAAATACTGTGTCTCTTACAATGAGATTTTTAGGTTCTTTGAGAATGTTGAAATTGACTCTGTTGCATTTGACAGTCATGGTTTTTGTTTTCTAACATATGCTGGGGTTCACTTGGGTGAACCAGTCCATGCCTGCTACAATGTTGTAGTTTATGTTGTTCATGAAAAGTCCTTTGATGAACGTTTGGATGCCTTTGAGGTCAATTCTGAAGGGAGTTGTTTTGCCTTCAAATAGAACTTTTGATTTGTCTGCCATTCTGGCGTATTTGAAGATGGATTTGACAACTGGTATCTTGTATTTGGTTACAAATGGTTTGCTAACCAGGGTGTGTTGTGCACCAGAGTCAAATAAAATTTTATGTGTATGCAATTTAAAAGTGCATGGGTAGACAAGAAGTTGTGAGCAATCTTTAATTTTTATGTTCATAAAAATGGAGGATTACGGGACACGTGGGATGCTAGCAGCAAAGTTTATGCCTTGGTACAATTTTTTGTCAGTTTGGGGGGAGACAGCAGCACTTAAGCCTGTTCCTCCTCCTCTTTTCCCTGTTCCTCTGTTTCAAGACCTTCAAGGTCAGAGAATGTGGGGTCAGATTCATAGCAAGTTGCTGTTTCAGCATTGTTAACTTCAGTGGTGTCCTCTTTCTTGGGACGGGAGCAGTTTGTGCTCTGGCTACAATTGCCATTGTTACAATTAGAGTTGCTGTTGCTATGATTGGTTTTTTGGCGCTTGTTGCCACTAGAATTTTCTCTGCCATTACCATTTGCAACTTGGTTGCCGTTGCATGCAGCATATTCCATGTTTGCACGTTTTTCTGCGCGCTTGGCTTCTGCAATGAGCGCAGGCATGGAGGTGTTGGCCTCTGGGCAGATGAGGGCAGCAACAGAGGGTTTCATTCTATTGATGAATGAGGCTCTAGTGTGTAAGTTGTCAGCTTGTGCTGGATTTTGGAGCTTGCAGTGTATCTCCTCAAATTTGTTGGCGTAAGCTGTGATAGTGGTCTTCTGAGGAAGATTGCTGAGCTGTATTGCAATGTCTTGGAGGAATTCAGTGACACAGAAATTGTAGGTGATATTGGCTTTTAACTCTTCCCAGTTATCAAGCTGTTTGTCAGTATGTGAGCCAACCCAAGTGGCAAACCAGTTAGCTGCAGCCTTGCACAGGCGCTTGCTGGCTTCCTGGACCCATTTTTCTTGGGGGATGTGGCTGGCGCAGAGCTTGGCAGCTGAGTGGTCTAGCCAGTTGATGACGTTTTTGTTTTTACCAAAGAACTTGTCAATACCAATGTACTTGGTGTTGGTAACTTTGCCTGTGATAGGCGGTTGTGTGTTTGTTTGTGGTTGGAGAGAGCAACTGTATTGAATTATCTTGGCGCATGCTTTGGGCATGACCAGTCCTTAAAATACAGTGCATCCACTAGGTATATCTTCATTCATGTTATGGGCTCAGAAGTACGTTTTCCAGGTGTCCTGGGATGTGACCTGGTTGATTACGTGAGCAAAGGTGGGTGAGTTCTTTTCAGTCATTTTCTCTTTCATCAGCATGGTAAAAAAACCGTAGCTGCTACCAGTGATAAGGAACGCCTTTGGGGAAGCTTCAAATATGGAATTGAGAAGAGAAGAAGTATATTTTATTGGATAATACTTTAGACTTATATAGCTTTAGCTGTGGCAGAGATTTTAGTTAGATCAAACCTAGGGGTTGATCATGTGCAGGTTGGATTTGAGCCACTGGATACTTGGTCAGTCATGTGATATTGCTTGGTTACCATTCTTGATAGGTCAAACAGTATATTAGAAGGGCATCAAATCAGGTGATGTCTGGATGTTAAGCAGGTTGGCAGTAGCCAGAATGCTTGTACATCCAGACCCTTGACACTTGCTACTTCTGATGACAACAAAAATATTCTGGGCCAAAGGTTACGCCAAAGTCACAGGTTCTCTGTACTTCCCAATGTTAGATGACTTAGGATATCATCTGGCAGATGATAAAATACCATGGTATGCAATTTTCTGACATAAAGCTTAAACAATAGGGTCCATACACTATATTTTTGAGTACCAACTTAATGTTTTTAGCTTTTCTCAAGAATTTTTCCGTCAAACCATAGTGATTAACTGCTCCAAGCCTCAAAACCCTTAGCCAGCTAAGAGGGTTAGAATAGTAAGATATAAGGCCAATCTTCTGTCAACAGAAAATTTTGGGCCAAAAATATTAGCAATTTATTTTCAGAACCAAATAAGCTTTAGAAAGCTTAATTTATTAAAAAACAGGACCACCCAATATCAAATTCCCAGAGCTCTGCTATAAAAGCCCCCCTAAGCCTCCTCCTAAATTTATCAAATTAACTTACAATACTATTGTCACAAGTGAAAAATTCCTGTTATCAATATGCATGGAAAAATCCCAACTAAAGGATTTGAACCCCAAGATCCTGCAGGCCGCCAGCCTGCAGGCCCATCCACCCGCATTTTTTGGGCTCAAATCAGAAAGGGATTTGACTTCAGAGAAACCTCCAAAACCCACCAGCGTAAACCCTTCTACGTCCAGACCTTGCCCCCTGAAGGATCCTCTTAGCCCAGCCAATGAGAGTTCTGACCTAGGCAATATCCTCACCATAACTTGAGCCACTACAAATGGAGAATTGCAGAAGCTTCCCCAAGAACAAGGGCCATCAGTTGATGACAAATTCCATGACTCAAAGAAGGAATTTGAGATTCCTTGCCCCAACCCAGCCAATGAAGAATTTTCTACATTGGATGCCACCAATGATATCCAAACCCTTGTAAATGCTACCACCCAGCCCACCAGAATTTGCAAAAGTTTTCACAGTTTTTATGGGCATACTTATACACTGGGGCTGCCAGAAAGTTTCCCATTGCCAATCTTACAATAAAGTGTTATGAACCTTTGGTTCACGCAGGTCTTACCCTACATCCTTTTAGTACTCTACTATTTTCAGTTTGATCTTCCTGGTTCCCTCCCCACTTCACACTAAGCCCAAGAAAACGCGGACCAGCTTCCCAAGTTATACCAAGCCCCAGGTGCACCATACAGCCCAGTAAATTTTACAGAATATCCTCCCATCCCAGATTACTTGGAATTTACCTTAGAGAAGATCTTAATCTACAACCCAGAAGCCCATACCAGAGAAACATAGCTTATTGGTTGTGAAGGATTTAGATCACTGTGTCACCCTTGCTATTTCACAATAAGTATAACTACCTGCCTGCGTACTTTGTACCAATGATCCCACTTTTGACCATGTGGCCCAACTGCCTGCAAGAATCTGTTGCCACTAGTGAGACCACCTTTGCCCAGATATTTGGAGTTATGTACATCACCCTTACTGGCCTCATTGATTCTATGGTGCCCACCAGCAGACCCTGGGCCATCCTGAGAAAATTGCTATCCTACATTGTAAAGTTAGCTCCCATCCTGTGGTGGGCCCTTGCTTCTGGGCCTGCGGGCTGGCTGCCCACAAGTTCTCAGGAATCCACTCCAGGATAGATACCTAACAACTATCCTGAAATCATCAATCAAAATCATCTTCAAAACTCCACCTTTTGAGGCTAACCAGGAACACTATAACTTTTAATAGTGAACCTGAGACAACAAAAACAAAACAGATAAAAAACAATAAAAAGTAAAAAAACAAAACAGAACAGAAAACAATAAAAAAGCAACATTTTTGACCTCCATGCATTTAAAACCAACATTTTTTTGGTACTCAACATGCCTCAAAATAAACAGTTCAAAACAGCCTTAAAAGGCCAAATAAAGAAGCCCCAGATAAAGAAGCCAGAAAATCTTCTTAAAAGCAGTCCGATAAGATCACCAGAAGCTTTCTAGAAAGGCCCTTATACAGCAGTGCCAGGACAACCATCCCACTAAAAGACAAAATTCAAAGCAAGATAAAAAGAAGAAAGATATTAAAAAGAAGTCTACTCAAGATAAGACACCCAAGGATGATGAAAAATAAGCTTCAAATGAAGATGATAAGCATAACAAGGAAAAGAGTTTCTCAAGACCACCCAAAGTCCCAAATCAACTTAAACTTCAACTCAAATAAAGAAAGGACCAATTAAAAGGCAGGGTAAGAAGGATGTTACTGGCTTTGAGCCAGAAAGAATCAATAGATTATGCAACAAGGATGAAAATTTTATCATCCCTGATGAGCTTCCCCCATTTTTTTCATGCCAACTGCCCAGAAACTGTGGTAAAATTGACTCCCTGGTGCTTGACACTATAGTAAAGTGAAAATTCAGCTTTTTCCCTGATTGACAACTTGAAATTGACACTTTTTTAATTAACAGATCTTGATGTTCTAAAAACTTTTAATATAAAAATTTAAGCTATACAGCTATGATATACTAAAGTGACTCCAGAAAACTCAAAAATGCAATAAAACAGTACCTTAATTAATAATATGAGGAGAAAAAAGCAGTTATTTCTAATTTTACTATATAATCTACACTCTTCATTATAAAAATATTTTTGATTAAAATAAAATTCAAAATTCCAATGAAACAAAAATAACCAAAAACACAACAATAGAAGTTATGCAAAATATGAAGAAATATTAATACTTATTTGATATAGTTCATATAAGTCCAAATGTGAATATCTTATGTTTTACTAGTAAATAAACAAAAATTAAGACATTTCATTCAATTTTGACTATAACTATTCATCTCAAACTTACCATATATACATAAAAAATTAGTACTATCTAATTAGTTCAAAAATTGAAACTAAAAACTAATTTATCAAAACTAAAAAGTAAAAATTAAAGCTAAAAGGTTAAAAGCATAGAAGCAAGCAAGTTTAATCTCCCCCCTTTTCATTTTAGCCCCTTCCAAGAGGGCAGTGGAAATAAGCTCAAGCTTCTGCTTAAGCTCAGAGGCCTTGTATTTGTGCTTAGCTGCACCCTGGATGGCCTTGGTGAAGAGGGTGGATCAGGTGGTAGGTTTGGTGGTGGGGACACAGTTGGTCAAGCCACATAGCTTAAAGATGGTTTTCTCCTGCTTGTGCTGCAGGAGGAAGAAGAACTTGTTAAACTTTGGGTGAAGCCCAAAGTTGGTCTTGAGATGCTTGGGATAAGCCTCTAGCGCTGAAAGTGGTCTTGAGCTCACCATTCACTGCAGCCTGTTACACATTCCAACTGGCCTTAGCTCTGGTCTTGCTTTGCCTCTGCGTGATAACCTTCCCAATCCACCAGGGCTCAAAGTACTTGAGGAAAGGCTTGAAACCTGGATGCTTGGTTATGTAAGGATCCTTTGAGAGAACCTCAAACCCCTGCGCAGTGTTCTCTGGCTTTAAAAAGCCAAGGCACTGAATTGTGCCAGCATAAATTTGCAGGTGTCCAAAGTGTCCCTCTGGCTCAACCTACTAAGCTTGGCATGGGCCTGCACATTGCAAGCAACTGCTTGGAGGAAGTGAAAGTGGCACCCCTGCACCTTCCTGCTAAACAGCTGCTCAAATACATTGAACTGAGCAGGCTCAAAGTCTATAATGTACATGTGAGGCCCTAGAGCTCTGAGCCTTACCTTTTCCTCTGAGTACAGGATGGCCTGGTCTTTGTCAGCAGCAGGAGGGTTGGCGTGGGTGTGTGTGGGGGGTCTTCTTGGCATTGTTGTTGTTGAGGGAAAGGAGAGACAGTGCTCTGCAAAGGATTAAGAACACACAGGTGTAAATGGCCTTGGTGTTCTCAGGGAGAAGGAAGAAAGCAAGTGAAATCACCTGGATGTCTATCTGGGCATGAGCCATCCAGAGCTGATAGAACATCTGGGGGAAAGTGGCAAAGGTACTTTCAACTAGCCAGGTTGACTCCATTTTCAACTCCATCAGTTTCTGCTGATTTGCGTAGCAGATGATACAGTCCTTTGAGCCAGGCCCATCATTGTGAAGGAGGAAGCACTCCCCACTTGGAAGCTGCTGAAGCTCATGAGTGAGCGTGAGCTCTAAGAGGACGACAGAGGCCTTGGGCAGGGGAGGATTGGCAGTGATCTGTTTGTCTCTAATGAACTTGACCAACTGTTCTTGTATTGACACCAACTTAAGATTGTTGGGCTTGAGGTTTTGTAAGGCCTTAATGACCAGTGTTGTAATTTCAGGCTTACACAAGGCCTATGGAACAGGAACCTCTGCAAGGGTAGAGCCTAACACTGTTGTCCTGGGACTGGCTGACTATTAAATGAATACTTGAAATAGATATATAGATAAAGCTTATTTATTAAGAATGGGAATGAGGTGATTATATAGTCACACATTCCATCTTCAGGATGCACAGAGGGCAACATAAACAGTCATGTAAACATTCAGGAAAGGTTCTATTGATCCTAGTATATCATGTGAGGGATCTACAGAGACCAGGTGATACTGGAAAGTCTAAGAATAAGGTTCAAGTCCCTAGTTTCAGAGATATGAGCTCATCAAGGCAGGCACTGGTTTGGAGCTTGATAAGAGGAACAATGTATTTTTATCCAGTAATAGAATCACAAACACTGCTGTATCTCTGGAAGTACTAAAGATACAATCAAAATATAATAAGCCTTTCTAGGGTAGTTTTGCATGGAGAGTGTGATAGTGCAATAATATTGATAGGCTAAATATAATGTTTAAGTCCTAATTGATAGCATCAATGATATTGTATATATGGATCAAATTAGTACTAAGCATATCATAGTGAGATATCTCAATATCAAATTTACGACAGCCAGATTGGAAGTCCAGAGGTGGGAAGAGGAAGGGATTATCTGAACAAGATACCACTTGAGCATTAATGTGATTAAGTGATTGGGGGACTCACAGGTGTGCTCCCCTTCTTGGCAGTTACCCGCTCCCAGACCTTGGTGTTCAGGCAGGCCTCACAAGTCTTATCCTTACAGACAAAGTGCTTGCTTTTACTTTGCTGCTTTCAGTTGTTGCAATCAAAGATGTAGTTGTCAGCAACGTAACCAGGGCTGCTCTTTACGGACATAATTGGGAAGTACTGGGGGAAGCGCTTAGGAAATTTGAACTCTCTGTCCACATTACAAATGTTGTGGATGGCCAGTGGATCCCAAGCCATGTGACCAGAAGCTTTGAACTTCTTGGAGTACTCCTCAGGCTCATCTTGGGAGTCAGATGAGGGAGGGGGAAGAACCATCAGGAGAGGGAGGGGAAGGGTTCTTCAAGGCCTGCTTAGATGCCTTCTTTTTCTTAACAGAAGAAGAGGTGGGCTCCTTGGCAGCCTTTGCCTTCTATGTACGGCACTCCTTGATGGGCTCAGAGGCGGCCTCTGACTCATAACATGAGTTATCAGTGAGAGAGTCATCACTTTTATTTGAGGACTTGGGAAGAAGTTGAAGTTGAAGTTGAAGATGAGGGTAGAGAAGGGGGGGAGGAGTGGGAGGAGATGGAGTAGGAGGAAATAGAGTGGGAGGAGATAGGGTGGGAGGAGATGGAGTAGAAGACTTTGCCTTTGCAGGCTTCTTGACACGCTTGGGTGTGGATGCTGGTTCTTTAGAGCCCTTGGAGGCTTGGCAGGCTTATTGTTCTTGTTTGATCTTGGCAAAAGGAAAGTTTAGTTTTGTAAATAAAACGGTATGAAAGATATAAAACACAAAGAGGTAAAGCAAATCAAAAGTTAAATAAAAAGTATGCAAATAAAGTTTTATTTATCAAGAAAAAAACAAAGTAAATAGAAGCAAAATAGATACTCAAAGTATAGATATAAAGGTTAAAACATAGAAAATAAAAGAATTTATGATGAAGAATCAAAGATGTTAGGTTCAGCATAACATCTTAGTGCTAAATCAATGTAAAAGTATAATTAAGAATCAAAAAAGTATATAAAAGTTATATGGAGAGTAGCAGGAAGAGTAGTAGATTATAATTGCAAAAAATTATTATGTGGAATTTTTTTATTGGGAGTTAAAAATTCAAAACATAGTAAAGTGTCAAGTTTGACACTATTAATCAGCTGGGAAAAGCTGAATTCTCACTGTCAAGTATGACAGAGTCAAGCAGAAAAATCAAATTTATTATGTTTTTTACATATAAAACTTGCTTAAAATTAAAACAGGGTTTGAAAGTTAACCCAAAAGCAAGGCAGTTTCATATGCTCAAAAATAAAAAAATACAACATAAGTTAAAAAAGTAAATAGGTAGGAAGGTATTCATTAGTGATTAAGGTATGCTGTGAGGAGCTGGGAGTGAATTATTTATCATAGTGTTGGTTAAAATGTTAAGAAGCTCTCTGTACTAATCTCCAAGTTAAAGTGTCAAGTGGATGTAATACCCCAAAACTGTGGGTACCGCTTGCAGCAGGTATGGTAGTAGGTTGGAAAATTGGAATCCAGTCAGAGCGGTGATGATTGGGTATATGGTCATCAACCAGCGGAAGACCTTAGTGTGGACATTGTATCTTTTAAAGCTCCCGGCAAAGTAGGTCAATACATAGTATATGGAGGTGTACACTGCTATGGAGAGCGTGGAATGTGGAGATACCAGAGGAGGCCAGGGTCCAGTATGGGAGGAGTTGAGTTGGCCAGGGTTGTACTGAGGGTCATGGACTAGCCCTTCTGGAGAGGGCCAAAGAACTCTGATCCCTGTTGGTAGCCTCCAATCCCAAGGCAAGCTGTGAGCATAGCTGTGAAGATGAGATGGTTCATCTTCCTTGGATTGGAGAGAGGTTTGCTGGGGCTAACTATTAAAGTTGACTTAAGTTTTTAAGTATAATTTCACTTTATTGAGGGTATTACCCTCAATAATAGCACAAGTTATTACTGAGGAGGGATCCTTTATTTATAGTGCTTACCACTTGCAAAACTTTGCAAGTGGGAGTGAAAGCAAGGGATTGGAGCACCCAGAAGTTTGGACAACATGATTGGGAATTGGGATTTGAGGAGGTGGCCAAATTCTTGTTCTTTGGCAATCTGTTGGGGGTTTGGCTATTCCTGCCTGGAGACAATGATGTTTTCTGGGTGTGAAGTCAGGTGATGAGGATGGCTGATAGGACTTCCCAAATCTTTTTTTGTTAAAAAGTTCAGTTTGGCTGGGATCTGGGCTCAAGCATGTGGTATGGTCCTCTGAATCCCATTGGTTTGAGGTCAAATTATTTTTAACTTTTGAAACCTGATTTTTCCCCTCTTCTGAAAGTTCAGAATTGGTTTTAGAATTTGAATTTTGGTTTTTCCTTTCTTTTTCAGGGCAGAAATTATTCCCTGTATTATTCCCTACAATAAGGTACTTTTTTGATTGGCTGTTGGTTATGGTGGCTTCCAATTGACTGGGGGATGAGACCTGGGGCCCAGATGGGTGGCTGGAAGCCAGCTGGGACCCAGGGAGCAAGCAGGTGGCCTGGGGGCTGGCAGCAGGCCCGCTGGGGGCTGGATGGCCAGCAGGGGCCTGGCTGGCAGCTGAGAGGCTGGCGGGAGGCAGGCAAGCAGATGGGAGGCTGGCAGGGGGCTTGCAGGTGGCTGGCTGGGCAGTGGGGGCTTGGCAGGCAAGCAAGAGGTTGGCAGGAGGTCCGTTGGCAGCTGGCTGGGTGCAGGGAGGCTGGCAGAGTGTCAGGGAACTAACCCTGACTGGCCGGCTTGCTAGTGTTTGGGAACTGACGGGTTGAAGACTGGGTGGGCAGGGCCCACCAAAGGATTAGTGCTAACTTAATGAGGTAGGACATTGACTTGTCCACCCATAACCACAGACTGGCGGTGGGACAATAGTATCTATTACTCCCATGAGAGTAATGTATACAATTCCAAAAAGCTTGTTGGTATAGTCCAGTGGGAGTTTGGCAACGGAGGCAGGCATTGGTTTGGGGGTGACAGTTGGTTCAATGTCCATTTGGTAGGCAGGAAGGAAGTTGTATTTATTTATGAACAGGCAGGGTTTGGTAATGTACCAAGGGCCTTCTAGGTTGCATCTGGTTGACTCTGTAGTTCTGGCCAAGAGATCCTGGGCTAGTATGTTGTTGGCAGTGTAGTCCTTGTACTCAGGTTTTAAGGGGTACTCTGTGAAATGGACAGGACCAAAGGAAGCACCAGGCAGGCAGTACGTAGCTGGCGAGCTGGCAGGGGGGTCAGATGATCTTTAAGTTAACTGGCAGATGACAAGACTAAAATACAGCAATAATTGTGGAAACCAATATCTCATAACCTTTATTTAAAAATGACAATGGAGATTGATCTTGGCCTGGCAGGTATTTATAACACACTGCCAGGCTTCACTACCTGATTGCGTTTTCTGAGCTTGGGCAGGTTGGCATTGGGGGTCTCAGATGGCAGTGTGGCGCTTGGCACTGGCGGTTTGCCACTGGCCGCTTTGGATGAGAAGACTTTGAATTGTTCTGTATGTCAATTTGGGTATTGGGTGCCTCCCCTGGGACTTTGGGGGAGTTTGGAATAACTCTCATGGAGAAACTTGTGTATTTCACCAAGAAAACCCCTGGTGTCAGGCGTTGGCACCTCAGAGAAATTCTTGGCATCTTGCACTGGCAGTTTGCTTGCAGAATCCTACAGGACAGCTAAGGGTTCAGGTCCTGGCTGGCTGGTAACAACTTTATCAATCAGTAGTGGGTTATTGGGTTCCCAGCCCATTGGTATAGAGGTCTGCAAAGGGTTTTGCCCAGGGTTCAACTCTGGCTCTGTATTTTGAGATTTAGGAGCATCCAAATTGTCATTCCTGACATCATTCCCTTCTTTCCCCAAAAGCCCCCCTTTCAGGGCCTTCTTCCCAAGGTAGTGTTGGATGGCCTGTTTAGCATTAGTTAGGTTGCCCAAGGGTTACCAGGTGCTTTCTTCCAGTGGGTAGCCTAGCCACTTGACGTAGTACCGGAGGGTCTTGTAGTGGACTTGGTTGCTGTGGATGTATTTGACTTTGTACTCATTTGAGTGGTCCTTCCGGATTAACAGGGGGCTAGACTTGATCTTCTGGTGGGGAAGAGAGTTTCCATATTTTTTGAACATCAAGGCACAATGTAACACGTTATGGATCTTCTATGTGGGGGGTAGGTCTAACTTGAAGGCACCTTCTCTAATGAGCTTGGTGATCTTGTGTGGCCCGCTTCTTCTGTGAGCTAATTTTCTGCAAGGCACATGCAGGGGCACATTACAGGAGTCCAAATAGACCTTGTCTCCAACTTGAAGGGGTTTACCAGGGGTCTGTTTTCAATTGGCAAAGGCTTTTTATGTCTGTACTGCTTGGTTCAGGTTTGCTAGGCATATAGTTTGGGTGTTGTGGATCTTTTCAATCCAGGCACGTCCAGACAGGTTGGTTTCCTTGTTTCCAATGATAGGGTCCCATGAGGGGTCAAACCCGTAGTTGGCTTTGAAAGGGGACATTCCAGTAGATGCATGGTCTTTGCTGTTGTAGGCGTACTGTGTCATGGGTAGCATCTGAGCCCAGTTATCTTGGTCAGCATTGGTGTAGCATTATAGGTATTGTTCAAGTATTTGGTTCACTTGTTCAGTCTGGCCGTTGGTCTGTGGGTGGTAGGAGGTTGATACACAGCGCTTTACTCTAAGCCCTTCATCACCTGAGTCCAGTAGTTGGAGGTGAATTGTGGTCCTCTATCAGGGATGATTTCTGCTGGAGTGCCTTTTTGAGTTAGGATGCGGTTGTGGAAATGTCTAGCTGTCTCTGCAGCAGTGCAGTGGGTGGTGGTAGGGACAAAATAGGACATTTTAGTGAATTTATCTACCATGACTAGGATTGCATTGAACAAATTAGAAGGAGGAAGTTCCACAATATAATCCATTGAAACAGATTGCCAGGGTCCTGCTGGTATGTCTAGTGGTCTTGGAAAGCCTTCAGGTTTGGATCTACGGGGTTTGGTCCTTCCCCATGTCTCACAGCCTTTGATATAGGCAACCACGTCTTTGTCCAGTTGGGGCCAAGCATAATTCTTCTTGATTCCTCAGATTGTCTTGAGTCTGCCAGGGTGGCTGGCCATCTCTGAGTTATGATAGTCTATGAGTACTTTGGTCCTTGTTTCACCTTCTGGTACGTAGATCTGGTTGTGTAATAGCAGGGTGGTTCCTTTCAATGAGAATCCCTTCTTGTAGTGTTGGCTATCTGGGTCTGAGGTCAAGTTGGCAATGAGTTCTTCTGAATACTTGTCCAATTTCTGCACCTCAATTATGTCAGGCTTAAAGGCCATGATCTTCATGAACATCAGTTGGATGCCTAGGCTGGCAGGGTCAAGGAGTACATGAGTGTTGTGGTCCTTGGTCTCAGCTGTGGTGGGAATCATATCTGCTCTTCTGCTCAGTGTTCAGGTACTATGTTGACTTTTCTGGGTTTGTAGTCAATTGTCAGAGTGTAGTTGGCCATTTCTAGAGCCCTTCTGGCCTGCCTCTGGTTCAACTGTCTGGGTTTAAAGAAGTAAAACAAGTTCTTGTGGTCAGTTAGGACTTTTACTTGGAATTCAGTGCCACATAGGTACCGGCGCCAATGTTTCAAGGTCTTCATTATTGAAAGCATCTCCTTATTGTAGATTGGGTAGTTTCCTTTGGCAGGTAGCATCTTCTTGGAGTAATATGCTATAGGATGTAGCATACTATCCCCTCCTTCCTGAAGAAGGATACCACCCACCGCAAAGTTGGACACGTTGGTTTCCAGTACAAATGGCTTGGATGGGTCAGGCATTGTCAGGACAGGTGCGGAGGTGAACGCGAGTTTTAGGGCCTCAAATGCTGATGTGCACTTGTCAGTCCAAGCAAAGGTGACCTTGTCAGAGCAAAGGCGGGCCGGGGGCAGAGTAATGTGAGAATTTTTTTTGGATGAAATCCCTGCAATAATTTGCCAGGCCCAAAAAACTTCTCACATCCTTTCTGCATTTGAGTACCGGCCAAGCTGTTATTGCTTCTACTTTGTCCTGTGTCATAGCAAAACCACCAGTCTTCACCACATATCTCAGGAATTTGACCTCAGTCTGAAAGAATTCACATTTCTTAAGTTTGGCGTGTAGGTTGGCTTGGGAGAGTTTTTTCAGTATCAGGTCCAGGTGTTGGAGGTGCTCTTTGTGTGGCTTTCTGTAGATGAGAATGTTGTCCAAGTATGCGACAAAAAATTGGTCAAGGCATTCCCCTAGGACGGTATTGATAATCCTTTGGAAAGTGCTGGGGGTGTTGCACAGGCCAAATGGCATTACTAGGTACTTGTACAACCCATATTGGGGGTTGAAGGCTGTTTTGTATTTGTCTCTGTCCTTGATTTAGATTTGATTGAATACATCTCTAAGGTCAATTTTTTAGTACATCTGAGCTCCAGTCAGTACATCACAGAGGTCATCAGCATTGGGGATGGGATAGCGGTTCTTCACTGTAATGTCATTCAGCTTCTGGTAGTTTACGCATGGACACATCCCACCATCTTTTTTCCTACAAACAGCATGGGTGACAAGCAGGGGGCTTTTGACACTTGGATGAAACCCTTTTTTGTCATATCCTTCAGGTATGCTTTCAAGGCTACTTGTTTGCGGTGGTTGCAGCTGTAGATGGGGCTGTGGTGAGGTTAAGTCCTGGTATCAGGTTTATGGCGTGATTTTATATTGAATGGCTGGGTAGTTTTGTGGATTCTTCTTCACTAAACACATGGTCCCATTTCTATAAGGAGTAGGTAGTATCCTGACAATAGGTTCTATCTTTATGGTTAAGATTTTGTTGGTAGGGGTTTGGCCATGGCTCATGCAAAAGGGGACAGTGTCACAAGATTAAGGCCAGCCCAGTGTGGCAGTTTGTTTGCAATAGTTCAGTATCAGGCCATGTCTGTTGGACCAGGAGTTGCCCTGTATAAGGGGGTGGAGTAGTCCTGGCAAGAGGTTCAGGGACAACGGGTACACATTATGTCCAATTGTCAACAGAAGTTCTTGTTCACACTTATAGCCAGTATCCAAAGAGCTGTTTCCCATGACTACTTGTAGGCTATACTCTGAGGCTGTCAAGCCTAGTTCCTTTGCCAGGATGGAGTTAATGAGGGTTTCATCAGCTCCTGTATCAATAAAAGCTTTGATCTGGCGCTTGTTTCCCAATAGTTCTATGGTCACTTGGATGAATTTGTAAGACTGGGAATAAGTGTTTATTTGCACCAGTGTGATTGGGGCAGTGTTATTCTTAGGGCAGGCTCTGGTCAAGTGGCCCGCCTCATGGCAGTGAAAACAGAGTCCTTCACGGTAGTGTTATTGGAGCTCTTCAGGTGTCATTCCTGTTCTGTTGGGGGTTAGTGCTTGGGTTTGGTGGGTCTGGGAGGGGCCAGCGTTCTCTTGGTTCATGCTAAGGCCCTTGCACAGGAGGACTAGATTGTCTAGGCTGAGGGTAGGCAGGTGGTGCTTCAACAGGTCCTTCATTGCTAGGTTGACTCCCTTTCAGAATATAGTGGCTGCCAGTTTGCCTTCCAGTTGGGTGCGGGTATTTAGCTTAAGGAAATTGTCAATGTATGCTTGGATGGGACAGGCGTCCTGCCGGATGTCCAAGAAGGAGTTCAGGGCGTAGTATCTGGTGTCACAACTTTCCCTGTGGCCATCAACTTGGCTTCAAACTTGGCATAATCTAGGCAGAATTCCACGTCTTTGGCAGTGGCTTTGCCAAACCAATCAAGGCGTCTCCTGATAGCATAGCAGCTACTCCAAGCACCTTCTCAGTGTCACTGGAATAGGACAGGGTATTGGCTTGAAAATATAGTAGGAGCACAGGCATGGCGCGGCAGGCCTCTTCAAGAGTGAGTTTTCCCATCTGGGGCATCTCCACTTTGATGAGGGATTGGTTGACTATCACAATCTGAACCTGAGAGGAGGGTCCTTTGGAGGTTTTGGCAGCAGGGTTGGATTTCTTGGGATTGTTTGGGTTCACATTCACATTCTTCCACACAGAAGAGATCAGGCTCTTGGTCCTCATAAATGTGTAATAAGTGATTATCATTACAAAAAACATACATGATGCCCTAAGAGTAATCAACATCTTGGGGCTCAGGGTACCAGGTTTAAATAGATTGCCATAATGTCAGGGAACCAACCCTGATTGGCCAACTTGCTAGTGTTTGGGAACTGGAAGATTGCGGACTGGGTGGGCAGAGCCCACCAAAGGATTGATGCTAACTTAATGAGATAGGACATTGACTTGCCCTCCCAAAACCACTGACTAGTGGCAGGGACAATAGTATCTATTACTCCCGTGAGAGTAATGTATACAATTCCAAAAAAGCTTGTTGGTATGGTTCAGTGGAAGTTTGGCGGCAGAGGCAGGCATTGGTTTGGGGGTGACAGGTGATTCCATGTCCATTTGGTAGGCCGGGAGGAAGTTGTATTTATCTCTGGGCAGGCAGGGTTTGGTAACGTACCAAGGGCCTTCTTGGTTGTATCTGGTTAACTCTGTAGTTCTGGCCAAGGGATCCTGGGCTAGTATGTTGTTGGCGGTGTAGTCCTTGTACTCAGGATTTAAGGGGTACTCTGTGAAATGGACAGGACCAAAGGGAGCACCAGGCGGGCAGTATGTAGCTGACGGGCTGGCAAGGGGGTCAGATGATCTTTGAGTTAACTGGCAGATGACAAGAATAAAATACAGTAATAATTGTGGAAACCAATATCTCATAACCTTTATTTAAAATGACAATGGAGGTTGATCTTGGCCTGGAAGGTATTTATACCACACTGCCTGGCTTCACTACCTGGTCAGGTTTTCTGGGCTCAGGCAGGTTGGCATTGGGGGTCTCAGATGGCAGTGTGGCACTTGGCACTGGCGGTTTGCCACTGGCCGCTTTGGGATGAGAAGACTTTGAATCCTCTGTTTATCAATTTGGGTATTGGGTGTCTCCTTGGGTTCAGTGCCTCCCCTGGGACTTTGGGGGAGTTTAGAATAACTCTCATGGAGAAACTTGTGTATTTCACTAAGCAAACCACTGGTGTCAGGCGTTGGCACTTCGGGGAAATTCTTGGCATCTTGCACTGGCAGTTCACTTGCAGAATCCTGCAGGGCAGCTAAGGGTTTGGGTCCTGGCAGGCTGGTAGCAACCCTATCACTTAGTAGTGGGTCTTGCGTTCCCAGCCCATGGGTCTGGCGGTCTGCAAAGGTTTTTGCCCAGGGTTCAACTCTGGCTCCGTATTTTGAGATTTAGGAGCATCCAAATTGTCATTCCTGACACAGAGGATGCTGGCGGGCATGGCAGGCGTCTGCGCAGTGGCAGTGGGCGCCTGCCTGGATGATAAATTAATCCAGCATCTGCTAAAATTTTCCCCCTCAATTTGATTTTTATTTTCCCCAAATAAAGGGAGAAATTCTTCATCAAATTTTGCCTCTTTAATTGGGAATTTCCTATCTTTTCCCAACCTTTTCCTTTGGTCAGGATTTGATTTATGTCAGGAATATTCCTGACAGTAGATGGGTGTTGAGTGGCGCTCATAGTGTGTCACTTATTAATTTAGCCTTAATTCCAAGCCTTTGATTAATTAAATCTGAAACCAATTGCGTGGCAAGTGGATAGAGTCAAACAGAGGGGGAGTCAAGTTTCCATTTTTTATAAATTACATATGAAATCTCTTAATAAATTAGGATTAACTTATGTGGCACTACTTAATCTAAAAACCTGGGAATTACATAATTTAAAAAAGTGGGGTATTTGATTAATGTCTATACCCCTAAATCCAGTATAGTGGTGCTTGGGAGCTTAAACAACAACTATGGACACTAATAATAAAAATATAATAGTAAAACAACAAATTTTTATAAGCGCGTATGTATTTTATTAATAAAATATGAATCTGGCTTAAAAGTGTCAAAATGATCACTTTTTGTTTTAGAGTGTCAAACACAGGTTTTTTCATTTCTATTAGTAAATTTACTTATAAATTGCCCCTTAAATTGGTCTTTTAGCTAACAGAATTGTTAAACAGAGCCAAATTTGAGTAAAATTAAACTTGGTTTTTGGTTTCAAACCCCTATATTACTATTAAAAACTAGCTTAAAATCAGTTAAGCCAAAAATACTAATAGATTCACATATGCAGCACTCAACTCCCTGGTACTTGACAAAGTGTTAAGTACCAGGGAGTCAAACTTACCACAGTTGCTGACTGCCCAGGAGAGGCCAGCTGTTGTATATGAGGGCTACTACTTCTACAGCAATAACATATTCCAATCAGGTGCCCTGAAACAATTGAATTGTGAGCATAAAATGCCTCTCAATGGTTGCAACCAGCAGGATTAGATATCTGAAAACGCCATCTAAAGACCATGAGTATCCTCCTCCAAAAGATTTGTTTAAGCACCTAATAGAGTGGTACCTGGTCACCAACCTCCCCCTGGAATCAAATATGTCCTCCTCTGATATAGCCATACATGCCCTATCAAATCTAAATGATACTAAACAATCCATGGTTCATACCTACCATCAAATCATCAGGCTCATAACTAGCAAAAGAAGAGATGGGTCAATCCACGTCAACAACCAAGAGACAGAAAAAGAATTAGTCATTGATGATCAAGTCAAACATGACAATGGTGAGCCCCTATCTCTTCTGTATGAATATCCAAATAAGGTTGAGAAGAGGATGATCCTAAATACATCAAGAATTATCTCCCAGCCCTTAGGGACAGGAGGTCTGTGTCAGGCACCCACCCACTTGGAAGTGATCTCCCAAGATGGTGAATGATTGTAGAGGGATTAAGATCAGTAATCAATGAAGCTACGGGCAGGGACACCATGCCAAGATGGAAGAGTTCCCCAACTAGGCAATAGCAACCTAAGAGCAGATTGAAACAACCAAGGAAGAATTATGCTCCTAGGTAACACAAGAGGAAGGCAGGGGCCAATGGGTGAAAGACCTGTGGTTCAATGACTTGATGTGTGGACTTGTATCCTTGGGGATCTTCCTTTCAAGGCAGATTGTGAGACAAGGGTGTGGATGTATACCATACTCCTGGGATTACTTGGCTCCAAAAGCTATCCAAAAACTGAGTTTTGGAAGAAGTGCCTAAGTCTGCACGCAAACCTATCAAAATGCTGGCAAACACAGCCGGCAACAAGACCATCCAATAGAACCATTTATAACTAAGAGACTCCACAAAAGAAGTCTTGGGTAATCTCATGGTCAGGATTAAGAAAGGTTTATTTTAAACTAAAAATGGAAAATAATTCACTTTGGGATGAATGAAGACTTTATTGATTGAACAAGTATTAAAATGTAACTTACCACCTTATATAGCTTGGTAGTAATAAAATGGTTTGAATGTAAAATAAAGGATATCAGAAGATTTGGGGAATGAATCTGGGGAAATTTGGAGAATTTGGGGCTACTGGAACTCATAATGCAGCTTTTTGTAAATGAATTTAGCATGGTAATGTTCTCCACAACAAAATGGTTATCTTAACTGAAGTGATTGATCAAGCCAGAAGATCAAACTATGGGGAAGCACAACAACAGAACCAGAGCTTTTGGAACTAGATTTCACAGTCTCAGCATCAACTGCTGTGTAAACGTCACCTGGGATGGTCTAGCAACAATTCAAAGTTGATTTGGCGCCAGTTGATTGGCTGTAATCTACTGTTGAAGGTAAAAATTGGTTGAAGGTAAAATTAAAACTAACATTGTCTTATAGTCAACTGATTAAGTCCATGGAAGTCTTGGGTTCAATCCCCATCCCTGGATTATCCAAATAATCAAATTCAACCAGGTTGTATTTAAAAGATAAAATAGAACATATACTATTAAATAATTTAGTTTTTTCAGTATCTTATAATAACCCTGAATTAGAGTGCCCCTCTGTGGTTGATTTTCCCCAGGAATTATTGACAGAAATTTTCTTAATATGATTCCTGACAGTCTGGTTATCTGATGCAACATTTGTTGGCTGCCCTACAATCTTTGACCATATCAGGGCCGTTCATGCAGAAGGAGAGGGGAGAGTGGTACCTCTCACCTACAGCCTTATGATCAGCACCAGGTGGGGAACTATGGGCAGGCTCTGAAGATCTTTGAGAGGGAGATGCAGAAGGTAGCCCCAAGGGGTAGGAGACCCAGACCACTTCAGCCTAAAGGCCACCCAGAGATCCCATCAACTCAATAAGAACCAGAAGCCTAAAGCTGGTCCTGCTTGAATTTGAGACTTTCTAACCTATATCATCCAGGTATGTCTTTGTCTGTGTAACCCAAGTGTGAGATTAGGCTGATTGACCACAAATGATCAGGCTAATCATTGCACACAGATCATTATCATTTACACGCTGTACTATCACTAGGCTGATACTCTATTAAGTGTAGTAATTATACACCGTATAATCACCAATATGTTATAATGGATATGGCAGTTATACACTGTATAATCACTAATATATCATAATGGATATGGCAGTTATACGCTGTATAATTGTTAGTTTATTAGGATAGATGCAACAATTATACGCCGTATTATCACTGATTATCATTCCAATGTGTTACATTATACACTGTATAATTACTAGTTTATTATAATTGATATGGCTATTATACGCTGCATAAACATTAGCCAATATAGTGGTTATAATTGATTACACGGTGTGTAATCACTAAATCATCAACTGTATATTACTCATACCATCCTGCTGGACGTTGTATTAACTCAGCCCCACCCAGCCTGATGGTGTTTAAGAATGTATCAAACAAGTGATGCACATATGTCAAGGAAATACCAAGTTTGGGTCAGTATTACATGGCATATAATCAAGTTTCTGATTGGTTCAGGTCAGCATTACATGGTGGATAATCCCTGGGTTGGTACTGGATTGAGTCTGCTATTATATGGTGTATAATCCCCAATTTGACCCATTGCATTAATAAGCAGAAGGCTTGCCAGCCAGAAAAGGATCACTGATTAAGCCCTACAAATAGATTACTGGAATTCTACCTTCCAATGTGGGAGGGCTGAACAGGGACAATTTCTAAGCATCAACTAAATATGGCAAAGTTTCACAGCACAATATAGGCGTGTAAGATACAGCCAATCTATAATTGACAGTAGGCTAGCTCAAGGAGAGCGTAGGCTGTAGCTGAAGTGCCATGTACGCCTGCCAAGGCCAGTAGCAACACACATGCCAAAGACAGCCAATCAGGATAGGCGCAGCCAGCAAAAATGGATCTATTGCAAAGGTAGCCACTGAGAACTGTCTGAAAGGACAAGAACAAGGGTTGTTGCAGTATATATTGATATAGACGCCTGAAAGGATGATAACAAGTTCTTAGTTACACCTGGATAGATTGCAGCCGCTGGCTAGATTGTACTCCAGCTTCAATAAACGTAATTATCTTTGAAGTTCTATTCTATTGTAGTCTGTAGTGCTCTTGCATAGGATTAGGTAGAGTACATTGGCAAGGCTAACATCTATCTGTAGCTTTGAACATACCAGCAACTACCCAAGTTGCTCAACACCAAGGGTGATACTTCTATTTTTGCTGAGCCTGCCTTAAGAAGATGAAGACCTTCAAGGAAATTTATAATTTCTATACCCCAGACACCTCAGAGATTACCAAGCAGATGGTTGGAAGTTATCCTGACTTGTGCTTCCTGAAGAAGGATGAAATCTTAAAGATAGTGAAGCTTCTAGACACAGATGAATTAAATGCGGCCAATAAGGAGCTGATGAAAGGATTTATAGGCTACTTCAAGAACCAGTGGGCTGAAAAGTTAATTGAAAAGAGATATGGGCCAAGGAAATATAGATTATCTGGAATTATGTGGAGTCTGTCCTGACCAAGGGTACCACAATCACATTTGCCCTGGAAAGATGACACAACCATTTTCCAAGTCAGTAGGGGTTAGCAAGCCATCCTTTGGCAAGCTGTTTGTGGGCCTTAAGAAGTCAAAAGATAGAGCCAATAAGATATTGAGGGATATTGAAAATGGAGTCCCTCCCCCTCCAAGAAAAGCTAGCATGAACTGAAGAAGGACACAATATATGATTTAGTGCATATGGGCTACAAAAGGGATGGGATGCTGGAATACCTGAAGAGGGTATCAAATTTTATGAACTTTGGTTTTGAATAGTTGTGATTAACTTTTACAATACACCAGTTGTTTATCTTATTGTATATACTTTTTAGAAATGATAGGCTATTTCCTTTTATTAATTTGCTAATAAACTATCATATTTCATGATTTAGAATAATCATATTAAAATTTAATAGCTTTAGTTGGTTTTTATTTGATGTCAAAATCTGAGCTTATTTTAATGTGTTTTTTATTAACTGTCAAGGTTGCAATTGATTGGATTTGTTTTTTATATGGAAAATCGGTCTGTTTTTATTTGTATTTAATTAGAGTGACGGAAAACTAGTTGTTTAATGTTGGTTGATGGAACAAAAATTGACGGGTTACTTTCTGCTCCAGCTTTGCTAGGGCGAATATATTTTTCTTCGCTCTGGTTTAAAGGGTCAACTTTATGTTTTATCACCGTATAGTTTCATACAAGGTAAACTCTGGTATTTTTAGCATGAAAAATGACGGATTGAAGTTGAACTGTTTTATAAGTATAAAACATTAGTTTAACCTACAGGCAGTATAAAAAGTAAACAATTAAAAAGTTTAATGTTTATTGAACATTAGTTTATAATAAGATGAGGAGTTTAGCAAGCTAATGGCCTTGTTGCACATATGTATAGAATCTCATAAAGAGTAAATTATGAACGGAGCGAATAACTTGAAAGTTTGGACACTTGTTTCAGGTGGGGAGGCACCAGCGATAATATATGTTTCAAGTTGGCTATCCACCAGTTCCCCATTGCAGCTCTGTTTCAAATTTCCTGCAAATTTTTAGCTTGAGGCAATAAAGTATTAAGCATGAGAGCACACCTTTCTCTGTGCATTGTACTAAATTGCCCATACCAAGTGTAATATTTACCTGATAGAATAGCAAATCTAAAAACCATGGGTTCACCAAGCCTATCTTCCAGTATTTGTTTAAAAATAATTTAATTCTCATTCATATTTTGCAATTCATCTTCAACTTTGTTCGTGAAAATCCAAAAGCTTTAATTCTTTAAACCTTGATTTGTACAAGCACACAAAGTAGTTATCTCGGGAGCACGCTGCCTGACGAAATGAGCTTATTCTATGAGCCATACCATGTCATAAGGAATTTTCTGTGTGCACACGAGAGCCACAGAATAGGGGGTTCAGAAAGTTTTCGGAAAGTTCTCGGAACATTCTCAATGTTTGCGGAAATCAATCAACCATTGGTGCAAATATTAACTTTACGGAATACTTTGAACCCAAAATCATTTGTCAAAAAACAGCAAACAATCAAATATACACATTGGGCTATTTAAAGATAAATACACGTAAGTACCAAGCATGCAAACCAGGTTCTATCTTCTGAGTTCAGTATTGGCCCAGCACTACTTGGTCCTGGACGGGGATTGCGTCGATGACACCATCACCACCACCAACTGGAAGACCCTGTCCAGCAAAGGTCATCAGCGCATCGATGGAACCAGCTACGGATTCAGAAGCCTTAAAAAGACAATCCATATTGACGAGAATCTGTTTTGGACCGGCACCAGCAATGACTTTACCAAGTTCCATCAGGAGTTGCAGAGTAAGCCTTAAGTCACCTTTCTAATTTCAAGTTAAAAACAACGAATGGCTATTTTTCCATGGACCCAAGCAGATCCATGAAAAGGTTCCTTGCTACGATGGCCAGACATGCACAATCACCACAGAGTGGGATGGCAAAGAATGGAATACAACCTTTGACAGCTCTTGGAATGTACATTCTTCTCACTTCATGTATGTGAGCCAAAGCGTCTTTACTCAAATAGGAAGCCCTGCAACCAAGTTTAACTTCACCTTCAAGGGCCCTATCTACGCAACGCTGATGGAAAACAAGGTTTCCCTTGCTGATGGCCATGTCAAGAAGAGATTCTGGGGCTTTTTTGGTACCCTGTTTGGGTACAACCTTCACTACCGCAAGCAGAATATCCTCATCCCCAAGGTATACATCCCAGACATCCTTTTCAACATCAAGTATGAAGTTTTGCCCATTGGCCAGTCGCCTACATGAATTCTAATAAATCAATCATACCTCAGTTCAACCCTTTCTAATTAAAGATCAATATACTGTTAATCTTTAATTGCAAGTAGATCTACTATCAAATATCCAAGTATGATGATTTTATATACACCCAAAACGGTACAAAAGGTAATGTTTATACAAACTCTAATTAGAAAGTTCCAATTAGCACCTTTGGAGTGCCAACCTTGCAGCATCACCCTTGTTAACTCTACCAATTTCACCAGTTTCCCCTTCAAAGATTGGCGGTATGCACCATCTAGAAACTCTATCTCAAATCTCTGTCTAAACTGCTCCTGATAACTTTAAACATAAGTCAAAGCCCCCCAAAAATTTAATATATATATAAAATACACCAATAGACTCAAAATCATCAAGGATTTCAAATTTTTAATAGAAAAAGGGGTCAGCCAGTGTTAACTATAGTGCGCAAAGCTTCAAAGCCAACCCTTCAAAAATTGTAACCTTTTTATATTAAAACTCAGCCCTATATAAAACATCTATATATATATTGAAAATAAAACTAAATACTTATTTCCAGACTCAACTTCACCCAAGGAGCCTAAATCCGTAATAAAAAGATGGACTGATTAGTGGAAACTATAGTGCACAAAGCTCTAAAGATAACACCAACAATCATGACGTTTCCATATTTTAACTTTGGATCTTAAAAATATCGATTTGGCATAATGAGACAAGAGCAAAAATTAAATACTTTCAATAAAGAAGTCTTTATTGGAAAAGGAAGATCATCCTGCTTTGGCTCCAAGCGCTTCAGCAACACCTTTAGGATGAGAAGGGCGCCCTTCTTTTGGGTGATAAGCCGAGACATCTTTGATGACACTTTCAAACTTGACCTTCTGGCCAGCATGCTTAGATACAACTGTCTTGTTTTGGATGGCTTGGGGTAAATATGGCCCCCATGAGCATACTAGATCTTCCACCTATTGAAAATTGTATTGAATCTTGGTGGCTTCACCTTAACCAACCAAGTAAATAGATTGTACCACCCTTCAAATGACAGGGTGGTATTTGTGACCCCTTCCTTAACTTGCTCATATCAGTTTCAATTGATGGAATCCCCACCCTTGCAATTATAGTCCCACCCCTAAAAGAACTCACCCACTGGTGCTCAAGGTATTGAATGGATGGGGCAGATGCTTCTTGGTGCTCAACAATGTACCTGCCCTTAAGAAGCTCACTGTAAAAGAGTTAACCTCTTCCTTTCCAACCATGGCCAGGGCAGAAAAGCCATTAAAGATATTTTAAGCCTCTTTGGTGGCATCCTTATATATAGGCTTGTTGAGGGCTGGATTTTCATTAGGTTTGTACGCAGAGACTGATGGTAGTGAAAGCAGCAGCCTTGGGACTTACTTTAAAGTCTTTGATCAAGGAATAATCTTGAGCTGCCTCAAGATCAACCATCAAAGAGATATGATAGGAATGGGACTCTGGAGCCTTTTTGGATGTGGCTTGTCACTCCTGGGAGGCCTCTGGATCAGCCTCTTCTTTTTGTGGCCCCGATTATCTTTTGGCCCCTCATCAAGTATGGGAAGGGTGGCTCCAAGGGTTTCTCTGAGTGTGTTCAAGGCATGGATATAAGTCCCCTCCCTTTTTTGGGGGAGGAAGAGGAAGACAGAAGGGGACATGTGGGCGTTTACCTGGCCCGGGATGGCCCAAAGCCAGTAAACCAGCTTTAATCAGGACAAGAAGGTCCCATCTGATAACCAGGTGTCAGGGTTGAGGGGGCATGTGAGATCCTCTTGGGTTGCAAAGCATAATAATTGGCCTGATTCTCCTTGTCTAGCATCATGCATCAGAAAGAGATTTCTAAGGATGGTGGTCTTTAGGTCCTCAGTGAGCACAAGCTTGCTAATGCTTCTGGCACCTACACCAAGATTTGCTTCAATTGAGTGTTAGTTGATAACATAGCGTTGGAGTTTGATTTATTTCCAACTTTCTCTCTCTGGCTTTTGTTCAGATGAAATAGGGTATGGGTGACTAGCTAAGATGGAGCCACGTCCTTGTTAAGAGGGATAACCTGGCTTAGGAACCAGCACATTAGATAATCTGGTATCTCATCAGAGCCCAGATAGTCATTCTCAATGGTGAGCCCCTTAACTTTTGTAAAGCTGATAGTAGTTAATCTGGCCGGATTGCCAGGACTATCACAGTGATAGTGATGGTAGGAAAATTCTTCTGATCATTGGAAGTATACCAGAAGCTGTCTTTGATACAGACAGCACCCCTTATTGATCATATTAGGAAATGAGCCTGGGAAGACATCTATGGCTTTGAAATAGTCATTGGTATTGCAGATATCAGATACTACATACAAGTCCTGGTCTAAGATAAGCTCCTCCTCTGAGGCAGCTGCTTCATGCACACCAGATTATTTTCTGAGGCTTCTTTATCATCATCTTTATCATTGGAATAGAAATGTTGTTCTTGTTTACCAGATAATGAATGAACAAAAGAAGAGTGAGAAGAGATAGGGCTGACAGCCCCAGGCTCAGAAGATGGTATGTGAGTCTTTGTAGCTATTTTCTTTTTAAGAAGCTGTTTAGAGGGAGTAGCATTAGTTTTTTGGCCTTAGTGGGAGTGGACTTGTCCCTGGGGACCTTGGAAGTAGCTTTGGGAATAGACTTGGGCAGCATCCAGGGGTTGATTAGTATCAAAAAAGCTTAAATTTGGGGGGATTTCAAAGTAAGTAATAATGACACATTTAGTATTAAGGTATGCAACATTTTTAAGCTTTCTTTCAGAGAAAAGATTGAAATATATAATTCCAAAAATCAGAAGCTTTTTGGTCTAAAAAATATTTTTTAATAATAGCATAAGCACACAAAGCTTTATGTTTTTTTGGCTGCAAATGCATTTCAAGATGCTGTGTTTGAGATGCATTTTTGAGACAAAGCCAGCCAAAAACAGAGAATTTACATTTTTTTAAATTTAAATCTAAATTATCCAATGTGGAGCCATCATAAATTGCCAAAGCTTAAAGCTTGAATATATCAAAAGCCAACTTAAAAAGTTGGGGCTAAAAAGCGCCCAGCTGTTTAGAGGGGGGCTTTTTGAATATACATGCCAATTTTCAGGGAACTTCTCACATCTTTAATATTGGTGAAAAACCAGATTAACTTTAAAAATAGAAAGTGGAAACTGTCCATTTAAATGGCTTGTTCTAGATCATGTACTATGATATTTTATGTAAAAGTATGTCAGTTCTTGGTGCCCCATTAGTGGGCAACACTTCTATTGGATGCTTAGAACCCTAGTGGGGTTTTTAATGACATGATTTGCAATAGTGTAAACACTCCCTTTACTATAAAAAATCACCAATGAATGTATTATTGGAAAATCACAAATTTAAAAGATCCTTCTATAATAAGCAACAAAACCAATGTATGAAAAGAGTTTTATAAATAGCTGTGATATAGGGTGATAGTACTATCAAAGTTGCATTTTTTGGGTTTATTTATTATATGGGGTATCAAATTAATAATGTAAATTCAGAACCTGAACATAAAAATGCAGGGTTGTCAATTCCTTGGTCCAAATTTTGAAATACTTTTGTGGGCAACTCAGCTGAGTGAAAATTAGAATATTTAATAAAATCAACCATTTAATTTGACTTTTTTTGGTTTATTTAAATTGGCAAATTTCAAATCCCTTGGGCAGATAACTCAACTAACAAAAGACAAAACCCAGCAAACAAATGTGGGATACATGAATCAGAAATGCGGGATTCTAATATAAAATTTGAGATTTTCTGTATACCAAACAAATCATAGACAACATGAAATTAGTAGTGAATCTGAAATTGTGGGATTTTCAAATCCAAAAACCAAATATCAAATCAAAAATGAGGTGAATTCAAAATAAATATAATTTATGGGTGTCTCAAAAAGGATGCTAAAGGGTCTAGAGTGGATTTGTGCTAATTCTTTTAGGAATCATAGGTGTCAGGATTTTGGGATATTGACTAATTAACGGATTCAACCAATTATTGCAGGCCAGCTGTCAATCACTCTTTGGATAGTTTCAATAGAATGATGCGGGCTGCAGGCTGCAGGATCAATGAATCAATGACCAAATCATATCATGGTATTAAAAAATCCATGCATTACAATTAATGAATGAAATATGCAATACTGCTCATTAATTAGTTCCCTTCATCAAGCACCTTAATATGCACTATACAATAAATACTATTCTAAAATTAAATTGTATCCTAGAATAAGAGGGCTGTCATAAGAACCAACATCTGCATTATGTCTAGCAGAGTCCAACATGGACTGGGCCACCGGGCCAAACACTCTAAGATAAAAGGCCCTGAGCCTATTGTATTAGAGTAGCTCTGATTAGTGTAACAATCATCTTGTGAACTAGTAGCCAAACACTGGCTAGCTAGCCCTGGAAAGTGGCCCAGGCAGGCAGCTGAAAAGAGATTCAGCTGTGCGGTGTGTCTAGAACAAACACAGTAAGCCGAGGAAGTCTTCAAGCAAGCTTCCACAAGATCCACCCTGAAAAGACTGGGCCTCCTAAATGTTGACCTAATACTACTTAAGTCTCTTCCTAGTGTTTTGAGCTAACTCAGATAAAATGCAGGCAGGCAGGCTGCCTTAAAGCCAGTCTATTAAAATAAAAGACTGATGTTTCTGTTTTGACTTGATGATTGATCCAAGTCCTACTTCCTTAATATGATCCTCTCTTAGGCTTTATTAGTAGATCAAAAGATGATACTGTTGTCATACAGTATAATTATCTATAGTAAAATATAGAGATAACACATGAACTGTATCCAGAAGTAGGAAGAACTGTCTCAAACCCTTTGGGCTTTGGACCCAGTAAGACTTGCTATTTCTGCAGAAAACAAAATATTCCTGATTGCAGGTTATTCCAAAGTCACAGGTTCTCTATACTTTACTAATTTTAGAAGACTTAGGATATCATCTGGTGGATGATAAAATACCACAGTCTACAGATTTCTGACAATAGGCAATCTCAAAAATCACCCTATTCCATTTTAGGGTGGCTAAAATTCAGATGCTTGATTACAGTAGATTTTAAAAAACACTAATAAAAAATAGAATGAAATATAATAATCTATCTTATCAAGTTGTCTTTTACTCAATGTGTTGATAGTACATTTGCTGTTGATAATGTGCTTGCATTTAATTGTACAGTTTCACCTTCAGTTGCCTTGGCAATAGGAAATCAAGTTGCCTCTGCAACCACAGCTGGTCTCGGGGAGGCAACTTGATTTCCTATTACCAAGGCAACTGGGGGTAAAGCTATCCAATTAATTTCAAGCACATTATCAACAGCAAACAAAAATCAACACATCAAGGAAAAGACAGCTTGATAAAATAGATTTAAATATATAATTCTATTTTATTATTAGCATTTTTTTGAAATCTACTGTAATCAGGTATCTGTAATAGCAATATATAAATGCATAGTGTAGTAAACTGATGGTTTATCTTTTCCCCTCCTTTCTTCCTCAAAAGAAAGTTTTATGGCCCCTGTCTACGCCAGGGGCCAAAAAACGTTTAACAAATTTCTGCGTCATCAGGAGGGTAGCTCGTATATCATTATATGGTTTTGTGGTTGCTATATTAGTGATTTAGAGTGCAGAATATTGCATCATTTCCAGTTTAGAAAATTTTACATTTCACTAAATTTCATGTCTAAACATAGTTGTTGAGATTGGAATTTTCATTTTATTTTATCCATAGTGGAGCTTCTTGATTTGTGTTGATTTGTCCTAGTTTCTTACTATACATTCAATTTGGATTCCAGTTCCCGCAGTTAATATCTGAGTTTACTAGTGGCATTCAAAAGTGATTTGAAATTTGGTTCTTGGATTTTACAATCCTGCAATTCCAAAAAACATAGTAAACTTAATGAAAATGGTTAATGGATTTGAAAACTTCAAATCTGATTCCAGTTAATTCATTTTGCCTATTGGAAATATGCAGTTCAGATTGAACTTTGCAAAGTGTCTATGAGTTCCCGCGTTTTTAAAAATCCAAATAAAAATAAAAGGAATTCAATTTAATTAAAAAAGGCTATCCCACAAAAGTGATTAAAAATTTGGACCAAGGAATTGACAATCCTGCATTTTTACATTCAGGTTCTGGATTTATAGTACCATATAGTTTTCCCCCAGCTAATAAGAAAGTGCTCATATTTACCATAAAATGTATATTGATTATTGGATTCTAAATGTTGTCTTTATCAATAGCGTCTTTTGTGAAAGCGTATTTTAGGGTTTCACTATATAATTTTAAAAATAAAAAACTTTAATTTGATAGCACTCCTTTTTATTTTGATTTATGATAGTGTTTTTTGATGCAGTCTTTTGAGATAACATATTAGAAACACAATGAAAAGATTAACTATTTAATAATTTTTATTAAGTTTTTTTTTAATTTTTCTATAGTGAATTCAGACTCTATTACAAAATATTCTGAGATGATGTCTTTAGAGATGCTGTTTTTGAGATAGTGTATTGCAACGTAAATTCCTTGCTTTATTTTAGAGTTTTTTTTACTTATTATTTACAGGACAAGAATACCTCTAAGCAACAGAAGAGCACCAAGCATTCCTCAAAGCCCATTAAAGACCAAAAAAAGAAGACTTAATCCTCATATAAGGCTTCTCCTGAAACTCCTCCCCAAAAAAAGCCATTCTCCAAGTCCATCCCTGAGCAGAGCTCAGCTCACCTCACTGGGGGTGATAAATCAGATGGGTCTCTTAAAGAAGATAGATTTTAAAACTCTACATCAGATGAAGAACTCACTAAGAAGCAGATCTTCAACAAGAAGTTCTCCCAAGGATAAGTCTCTCACACATGAGGAGCACCAGCACCAGCACAAGCCCACTTCTTTTCATCTCCTCTCAACTCCCCTAATTCCAGCTTCTCTTGGACTGATTCCAAGCCACAACCTGATTACTTTACTGGTTTTTACCATGTTACTGCTGGCCCATGGATCTTCTTATGACATAAAGCATTTGTAATGTTGACAGGAAGTTCAAGGTTTCTTTATACTTCCCCAAATACTTTCCCATGATGAGTGTGAAGAGTGGGCTGGTAATGGTGACAAATGGGTTTATATTCTCTTGTAATAATACCAACTGGGGCTTCAAGAGACATTGTGGCACTCCTACTCCTGGGAGATGGCCATTGGGTGTCCTGGATTAAATCCAGGGACCAACTGGAGTGGGGTGCCATTCTTCAAGCAACTGAGTTCTATTACTAGTGCATTATACCTGGCTTGAAGTCCTACAAACTCCTCCAAGACTTTTTGTATCAACATCCTAGCATATGCTCCATAGATCATAAATTTTTCTTGGTTTTTTCATATGGGGGTGCATAGTTCCTGGAAGTGTGTATCAAAACTCTTGATCAAGAACTCTCTTCCTGTTGCTGTGAGTGTAAGTCCCCTTGATATCCTGGTTTATTTCTCACCAGGAGTTTGGCTTCTAGAAAACTTTATGCACTACTGCCTATAATGCTCCTCTTGCGCAGCATTTGGGTATAATATATGGAGGAAATCCATATTTCTACTACTTGGAAATATGTGAGGATTGTAAAAGTCTTTATTTACAGAAGGAAGATCCCCTTAGAAACCTTATGAAATGCAACTTTTTGCAGACTTTGGGGGACCAACTACTACTTTGAGGGATCACATATGCTGCTCCAATGCTTTAGGGATTAAAGTCTTTAAGTTTGAAACCTAGGATGTGTTCAAACTTAAGATCTTCAAATGGTATCCTGCCTCTGGAACATATATAGCCAACTCCTCTTATATAGCTTCCCCTTGTCTTAGACTAAATCTCCTTTAGAACAGTTTTTTCAAAATCTTAAGCTATCTGCACTATCACTTTTTTACAAAAAGATAAGCTTCTAGACTTACCGTAATCAAAACTATTTCATTCTCCTTCTTTTTCTGAGTAAATACATTAAGCTTTAGTATTTTATACTAATGAAAAATTGTTAGTAAAATAAGATTCAAACTCAACCAATCACATCAGCATTTTTTTTATTTTTTAACATCTGAATTGCCTTAATTCAATTTTTTTCAAAACACAAATAGACAGCAAAAACTTTCATTGAGCAAAACATTGACAAAATTTGCCTCATCCCAAACAATTTCTCTGCTTTCTTTAATGTTTTTCAGTTTTTGAACTTAATTGTTTCCATAGGAAATCACCAGTAGACTTATTTTGCTGCGGTTTTTTTAACATTTCCCCCTCAATTTTGCTTCTGCAGTGAGCCCAAAACAAAAAAGTTCCCCAAACTTCTTGGCCTTTTCTCTCCTCACCAACTCATTATTGGTAAAATCCTGATATGCCTTCTATCAACATTTGCTATAATGTTCTGCTTCTCTCTACACAAACAGCCCACTTTGGAGAAATGTTGAGCTTCTTATATCAAATTTCCCCTAGATTATTCTGGCTCTTTCCTTCTCTATTTACTCATTTTGGGGAAATGTTGAAACATTTTCCCAAATTTTTCCAAACCTAACCTAACAGCCTAGCACCTAGAATAGTTATAAAACCTACTATTGAGATCCCATCAGTGACATTCACCTAGGCTTATCCTTCTAAATTACACATATATAAAATAACTCAGACTCTAGGTGCCAAATCTCCCAAGTGTGTTTTATAAAAACTAACCTTTATTGGTAATATCTACCTAGATTATCAGAAGAAGAAATAAACTGTACACTAATACTATTTTTACTCACCCAAATGGTTAGCCTGAACTTTCAGGCACAAAGTAAACAACTTTACTTCACAGCTACTCCCTAATAATTAAGTCTTCAGCTACATCTCTGAATAGCAACACTTATGATGGTCCTGGGCCATTCATACTTGCCCAGAAACCCTAAGACCTTCTTAAAGCTACCCTTAATTCATAGACAAAGAAGCTTTAACCCCTTCCAAGGTAAATTGGCCCCAATATATTATAACCCCAGTTAGTATCAGAATCCAAATAATACCTCAGCACATACATATTGGGAAAGAAACCAAGCTTTATTCTCATCCCATCTAGTCTCAGGATGCCTATACTCTTGGTATAACTATCATAGGACCCCCTTTATCCTTCCAGAGTACTTAACAAAGGGAAATCCTACTAATACCCCTAGAAATAGTAAATTATCACCAACCACCAATGCTAAGTAGATCAATAAAACAACAAACCTATACCTTTCTCAGGCAACCAATCTTTATTTAGCCAATCTTAACTCTTGTCATTGATAAGCCTATAATGTGGATCATTGTAGTACCAATTCCATTTTTATCAGGAAGTTGCTTTGAATGTTGATTCAAATGCTGAGCTAAGTAGGTTGAGCCAGAGAGGTACTTCAGATATCTGCAAAATTATGCTTGCTTAATTTAGTGCTCTGGATATTTAAAAGCCTGATCACACTGTGCAGGTGTTTGAGGCAATATCTAATTATCTATATAGATAATAACAAAAAGTCCAGGACTTTATAAGAGTACTTTGAGCCTGTTGCAGTCCTGAATAGATTAGACAAAGGAATATCCACTTAGGTTTTAAAAAATGGAACAATTGCGCAATTGTGTGATTGCCCTATTGTGACATGGGTTTACAAGTGTAATATACCTTTTAAATGCCTAAAAACGGGTGTTTAAGCATTAAACAATTGTGCAACAAGTGCATGCTTCACCTCCAAGGTTAATAATAGAACAAAACAATTATTGCCACTTGCCTTCATTAAGAAAGGCACACAAAACCAGTTGTTTTCACACACAGGCCTTTTTAGTGTGCCTATTCCCTCTCCTCTTTTTAGCAAGTCCTTTAGCCAGTGCTTCCTTCCCTCTGGTGGCAATTCCGCTGCCCTATACTATATAAGTATATCACAATCAAATAAAATGACCAGTTTTGTCTTTATAACCTTATATTCTTCTGTCATACTAAATGCTGTCACTATACCAGCTACATGTATAGTATTAAGAGTTAGAATTACTGACTAACTAATTGTAGAATTATTGCAACCAATAGCCATATTTTACAACAAGGGAGCAGTCTCTTATGTCACAGAAATTTGATGTTAATAAGCTAGAATCTATGTTCTTAATTGGCAAAGGATTAGTGGCCAACTTGAAATTGTCTACAAAGCTGCTGTTGACTAGGGTTTGGTCCGCGCCTAAGTCCAGGAGTGCCAAGTCTGTGTAACTGCAAAAGCGGAAAGGATAAGACATCAGTTTATTGGGATGTCTGGCAATGGTATATAGTACCAGGTCCTCTGAGAGTACTTGGATTATTGGGCACTGGTTCATGTCCTTGGGTCAGTATTTGCCATTGGGAAAGTCAGGAGTTGTGCAGGGAGAGCTTGGCTTGCTTAATGCTCTTCCTGGGCCTTTCCCTTGTCTTGGTTTCCTTGTGTGGCAGTGATACAGAAATGGGTATGGTTTGACTGGCCACTGTTCCCATGTTCCTATGTCCATTTGAGCCTGTAGGCTTATGGTTTGCACTGTTGTTGTTATTCCCAGGGGGTGGTTGATTGGAGTGCCTGGCTGAGTGAGAATCCTTGGGTCTCTCTCTCTTTCCAGTTTGCGCCTTGTGAAGAGTGTTGGATATGTTTGCTCTGCTTTCTCTGCCTTGCAATAAAGACTTTGCTGGTTAGTTCACTTGTTCCAGGTTTACATGTCTCATCACATGTAACTTGAGTGTGTTGTAGTACATGAGGTGGGTAGCTGGAGTGTCAAAAGCCATATCTGAGGGGGAACATAGTTGGAGTTCCTTGTAGGCACAGGTGAGCTCCTTCACTATGCCTGTTTGGGTTAGATTCTTCAACTTGGCATATGATCATGAGTGTGGTGTCCTTCAGCACAAATCTTGCCAAGAAGTCTTCTTTGAAAGTGTCCCAATCCTTCTCGGTGTGTTCTTCATGCCACTTGTTGCATCAGGTGCCAGCATCATGGGTCTGTTAGATGTAGATCTCTGCAATCCAAAATTGCTACAGGCATTCCATTTGGGCCAGCTTGCTCTGGGCAGACTGGCTCCATGCTGTGCAGTGTTGTTGTTTTTGGCACCTGAGAAAGGTTCCAAGGCGGTGCTTCACAGTCTTTGGGCTATGTAGGCTGGCATGGTGCCTTTGTCAGTTGCCCAGGGCATGGCAGCAGGTGCCTGGGAGAACCCTTGCACTGACAGGGCGTTGAAGGCAGGGAGCGGGATCACCATGTTCTGGTACAGTACAAAGCCATCAGGTATTTCAGCACCTGGTGTGTACAGCGTCCAGTCTAGCAGGAGGCCAGACATGATGCTATTGAGGATTTTTTGGCCACAGAAAGTACAGGCAACAGGCAGAATTTTGGAGAATAAAGTAGGATGTATAATCTACTTCTGCTACCAATGTTGTAACTGTGCTGTTTTAGCAGAGTTACAAGGGGAAAAATATTTGAAAATTAGATAATAATCTTTATTGAAAGATAGTGATTATATAGTTATTGCAAATCAATGGATAGTAGGAACATGATTGTGTTGATCACACGGTTGGATGGTGAAGGGGATGGCTTGATCCTGGTAATGAGTCAAGCGCCAAAGCAAGGTATTCAATGTAAGGGATCATCATTTGTTCATGTTGTTGGATTTGGAAATTGAAGTCAACTTCCTATTTTGGCTTTGAGTGTATGGGCAATCAGATTGTGGGTCACAACCCTGCTTACTCAAAAATTTGCTGGTGGGTTGAGCCTGCTGTTTTGATAATAAGTACAAATTCCTCCCTGCCTACTGATTAGACATAGTGCCACCTCTCACCCCCAAACCAATGCTTGTGTCTGCCTCTGAGCTTCTCCTAGACAATTTCAATACATAGTTTGGTATATTATACATCACTCTCTTGGGGGTGATTTTCACTATAGTCCTGGCTTCTGGCCTGTGGTCTTGGGTGAGGAAATCTATGCTGTACCTGTTTAAATTAACACCAATTTTATGGTGGTCTCTGCCTACCTGATCCCAGAAAATGATGGTCCAGCTGCTAAAGTTGGCTCCCTGAAAATATACAAATAAGGGAATTAGCTAGTTTTAGTAGTTTCCCTGTGTAACTCTTCCAATTTAACACACTTATAAACTTATATTTTATCATTTCTTGTGGTGCCTATGACATTTTATTTCTCTTTATTTTTTATTAGAGTTTTAGTTTTTATTATAACAAAAATATACTTATAGTAAAGAGCATTTTTATATAGTAAAGTTAGAGATAATAGTTGATTTCTCCTTATTGTTATTAGCCAAGGTATTTATTATTGCATTCTTGAGCTCTCTGGAGTCACTTCAGTATTTTATAGCTATATGAACTGTTTTTTATATTAAAAGTTTCAAGTGCATCAAGTAATGCTGATTAAAAAAGTGTTGAAATCCAGAAGACAACAGTGTTAGAGACAAAATTCACACTTTACTCAATAGTCAACTACCTGGGAGTTTATTTCACCACAGCTGCCCTAAGTTGCATTTAATTTGTCATCATAAAGAAGGGAACATTCATTGTGCTAGAATAACTTGTTCTTTTCAGAAGGAAGAGCTCAATAATCAAGGTGGCACTAACTCTCTCAGTGCTTACAGTATACCACTGGTAAGTAAATTCATCTGGAGCTTTGATGCCTATCCAAAGGAGGTATATTAGAAATTGTTGAAACAGAGGAGGGCATGGTTTATAAACCCAGTGGAAAGCTTATCTTTGGTGGTTGGGATAACCTGGCAAAGGTAAAGCATATAAGCTAATAATAATGATAAAAAAGCTCAGCACAGCTGCGCTCCAAAGTCAGGTCTTGAATCTGGTAAAGCCATATGAAATAAGCCTTTTTGGGCAGCCAAGGTTGTCACATTTAAGATGGTACTTCCAGGAAGGCTTCTTATTGTTGTTGCAACTGAAGGAAATACCCTTGTATAGAAACCCTAAACCTTATTCTTGGACGTGCTTGGGTAGCTCTCATGGAATTGGGTGGGGATAGTGAAATAATCTTTTTTTGCTCAGATGCTGTGGACTGTTTGAATGTCTTGCTACTGAATATGGTCACTAGTAGGTGCACCTTGATTGCTCTGATGATCCCCATCCTCTGGCTCTGAGGTGGGGTGAGAGCAGTTGTTGAAATCAAAAGACTTCTCTTGGGGGTATAATGAGGAGTAGACAAATAGGGAGTGGGGAGGGGTGGGGCGGGTGTTCTCAGGCTCTGATCAGGGTATGGATGTCTTGGTATATGCTTATCCTTAGAAATCTGCTTTTTGGGAGTAATATCAGCTTTTTTAGCCTTGGAAGGATTTGTTTTACCCATGGAGGCTTTTTATGCCCTGAGCTTAGCTTTGGGAGTAATCTGGGAGGCATCTGAAATGTAATTATAATAAAAATAATGGCTAATTTAGGGGCAGTTTCTTTTTTAAAAAATGGGTTGCCCTTAATATCAAAGTATAAAATATTTCTGCATAGGATCATATAAATAACAGAAAATATCCAAAATCAGATTTTCAGATTTTTTATCATGTGATATCCTTCTTATGGTGAAAATGTGTAAAAATTTGAGTTTTGAATGAAAACTCATAGTTGAAATGGTGTATTTGAGATGCTGTAATTGAGATGCCATAGCTAAAAAATATAAGGAATTCATATATAAATATAATAAAAGTAAGAGATCCACAGTAGAGATACCACAGCCAGGCCAAGGAGTGAACATTTAAAATATTAAAAAAACATGTTAACAACTGGAGTCAAAAGGTAATAAGCTGTTTAAAAGAGATAAAAATGTAATTGAAAATTTTCATTTTTTTCTTAAACTTTTTACTTAATGGGTTTTTTTGCACAAAATTATACTTTTAGAAAGTGAAAAGCAAGAATTGATAATGTGGAATTCAATATAGTGTAATGTGGGGTTATAGGTAATTTCATCTTATTTTCTCATATCCATTTTGTGCATCAAATCTATTGGGTGATATGAAACCTAGTGGAATTTAAAAATGATGTAAATCAAAGTGGCGTAACTATCAGTATGCCTATTAAAACCACTAATAAAGTATTTTATTGAGAATAAATTCTTCAGTGTATCCCTGTATGGTTAGGTAATAATTTTTTATACCAGGGATGTTTTTATTGGATGGTAGTTATCAGACAATTGAAGACTGTGTTATTTTTTCATCTGCCAGATGATATCCTAAGTCTTCTAACATCAGGAAAGTACAGAGAACCTGTGACTTTGGCGTAACCTTTGGCCCAGAATATTTTGTTGTCATCAGAAGTAGCAAGTCTGACAGGGCCCAAGGCCCAAAGAAATTGGGACAGTTCTTCCTATTTCTGGATATAGGTTCATAGTT